>CM073746.1:11084064-11684064 GCA_037127355.1 Schoenoplectus tabernaemontani
AATAATAATAATAATAATAATAATAATAATAATAATAATAATAATCATAATAATCATAATAATAATAATAATCATAATCATAATAATAATAATAATCATAATAATCATAATAATAATAATAATAATCATAATAATCATAATAATCATAATAATAATAATAATCATAATCATCATAATCATCATAATAATCATAATAATCATAATCATAATAATAATAATAATAATAATAATCATAATAATCATAATAATAATAATAATAATAATCATAATAATCATAATAATAATAATAATCATAATCATAATAATAATAATAATAATAATAATCATAATAATAATAATAATAATAATAATAATAATAATAATCATAATAATAATAATAATCATAATAATCATAATCATAATAATAATCATAATAATCATAATCATAATAATAATAATAATAATAATAATCATAATAATAATAATAATCATAATAATAATAATAATAATAATAATAATAATAATAATAATAATAATAATAATAATAATAATAATAATAATAATAATAATAATAATAATAATAATAATAATCATAATAATAATAATAATAATAATAATAATAATAATAATAATAATAATAATAATAATAATAATAATAATAATAATAATAATAATAATAATAATAATAATAATAATAATAATAATAATAATAATAATAATAATAATAATAATCATAATAATCATAATAATAATAATAATCATAATCATAATAATAATAATAATAATAATAATCATAATAATAATAATAATAATAATAATAATCATAATAATCATAATAATAATAATAATCATAATAATCATAATCATCATAATAATAATAATAATCATAATCATAATAATAATAATAATAATAATAATCATAATAATAATAATAATAATAATAATAATAATAATAATAATAATAATAATAATAATAATAATAATAATAATAATAATAATAATAATAATAATAATAATAATAATAATAATAATAATAATAATAATAATAATAATAATAATAATAATAATAATAATAATAATAATAATAATAATAATAATCATAATAATCATAATAATAATAATAATCATAATCATAATAATAATAATAATAATAATAATCATAATAATAATAATAATAATAATAATAATCATAATAATCATAATAATAATAATAATCATAATAATCATAATCATCATAATAATAATAATAATCATAATCATAATAATAATAATAATAATAATAATCATAATAATAATAATAATAATAATAATCATAATAATCATAATCATAATAATAATAATAATAATAATAATCATAATAATAATAATAATAATAATAATCATAATAATAATAATAATAATAATAATAATAATAATAATAATAATAATAATAATAATAATAATAATAATAATAATAATAATAATAATAATAATAATAATAATAATAATAATAATAATAATAATAATAATAATAATAATAATAATAATAATAATAATAATAATAATAATAATAATAATAATAATAATAATAATAATAATAATAATCATAATAATAATAATAATAATAATAATAATAATAATAATAATAATAATAATAATAATAATAATAATAATAATAATAATAATCATAATCATAATAATAATAATAATCATAATAATCATAATAATAATAATAATAATAATAATCATAATCATAATAATCATAATAATAATAATAATCATAATAATCATAATAATAATAATAATAATAATAATAATAATAATAATAATAATAATAATAATCATAATAATCATAATAATAATAATAATAATAATAATAATAATAATCATAATAATAATAATAATAATAATCATAATAATCATAATAATAATAATAATCATAATCATAATAATAATAATAATCATAATAATCATAATAATAATAATAATAATCATAATAATCATAATAATCATAATAATAATAATAATCATAATCATCATAATCATCATAATAATCATAATAATCATAATCATAATAATAATAATAATCATAATAATCATAATAATAATAATAATAATAATAATAATAATAATAATAATAATAATAATAATAATAATAATAATAATAATAATAATCATAATAATAATAATAATCATAATCATAATAATAATAATAATAATAATAATCATAATAATAATAATAATAATAATAATAATAATAATAATCATAATAATAATAATAATAATAATAATCATAATCATCATAATAATCATAATAATCATAATCATAATAATAATAATAATAATAATAATCATAATAATAATAATAATAATAATAATAATAATAATAATAATAATAATAATAATAATAATAATAATAATAATAATAATAATAATAATAATAATAATAATAATAATAATAATAATAATAATAATAATAATCATAATAATCATAATAATAATAATAATCATAATCATAATAATAATAATAATCATAATAATCATAATAATAATAATAATAATCATAATAATCATAATAATCATAATAATAATAATAATAATAATAATCATAATCATCATAATAATCATAATAATCATAATAATCATAATAATAATAATAATCATAATAATAATAATAATAATAATAATAATAATAATAATAATAATAATAATAATAATAATAATAATAATAATAATAATAATAATAATAATAATAATAATAATAATAATAATAATAATAATAATAATAATAATAATAATAATAATAATAATAATAATAATAATAATAATAATAATAATAATAATAATAATAATAATAATAATAATAATAATAATAATAATAATAATAATAATAATAATAATAATAATAATAATAATAATAATAATAATAATAATAATAATAATAATAATAATAATAATAATAATAATAATAATAATAATAATAATAATAATAATAATAATAATAATAATAATAATAATAATAATAATAATAATAATAATAATAATAATAATAATAATAATAATAATAATAATAATAATAATAATAATAATAATAATAATAATAATAATAATAATAATAATAATAATAATAATAATAATAATAATAATAATAATAATAATAATAATAATAATAATAATAATAATAATAATAATAATAATAATAATAATAATAATAATAATAATAATAATAATAATAATAATAATAATAATAATAATAATAATAATAATAATAATAATAATAATCATAATAATAATAATAATCATAATCATAATAATAATAATAATAATAATAATCATAATAATAATAATAATAATAATAATAATAATAATAATCATAATAATCATAATAATCATAATAATCATAATCATCATAATAATCATAATAATCATAATCATAATAATAATAATCATAATAATAATAATAATAATAATAATAATAATAATAATAATAATAATAATAATAATAATAATAATAATAATAATAATAATAATAATAATAATAATAATAATAATAATAATAATAATAATAATAATAATCATAATAATCATAATAATAATAATAATCATAATCATAATAATAATAATAATAATAATAATCATAATAATAATAATAATAATAATAATAATCATAATCATAATAATAATAATAATCATAATCATCATAATCATCATAATAATCATAATAATCATAATCATAATAATCATAATAATAATAATAATCATAATAATCATAATAATAATAATAATAATCATAATAATCATAATAATAATAATAATCATAATCATAATAATCATAATAATAATAATAATAATAATAATAATAATAATCATAATAATAATAATAATAATAATCATAATAATCATAATAATAATAATAATCATAATCATAATAATAATAATAATCATAATAATCATAATAATAATAATAATAATCATAATAATCATAATAATCATAATAATAATAATAATCATAATCATCATAATCATCATCATAATAATCATAATAATCATAATCATAATAATAATAATAATCATAATAATCATAATAATAATAATAATAATAATAATAATAATAATAATAATAATAATAATAATAATAATAATAATAATAATAATAATCATAATAATAATAATAATCATAATAATCATAATAATAATAATAATCATAATAATCATAATAATAATAATAATAATAATAATAATAATAATAATAATAATAATAATAATAATAATAATAATAATAATAATAATAATCATAATAATAATAATAATCATAATAATAATAATAATAATAATAATAATAATAATAATAATAATAATAATAATAATAATAATAATAATAATAATAATAATAATAATAATAATAATAATAATAATAATAATAATAATAATAATAATAATAATAATAATAATAATAATAATAATAATAATAATAATAATAATAATAATAATAATAATAATAATAATAATAATAATAATAATAATAATAATCATAATAATAATAATAATAATCATAATAATAATAATAATAATAATAATAATAATAATAATAATAATAATAATAATAATAATAATAATAATAATAATAATAATAATAATAATAATAATCATAATAATAATAATAATAATAATAATAATAATAATAATAATAATAATAATAATAATAATAATAATAATAATAATAATAATAATAATAATAATAATAATAATAATAATAATAATAATAATAATAATAATAATAATAATAATAATAATAATAATAATAATAATAATAATAATAATAATAATAATAATAATAATAATAATAATAATAATAATAATAATAATAATAATAATAATAATAATAATAATAATAATAATAATAATAATAATAATAATAATAATAATAATAATAATAATAATAATAATAATAATAATAATAATAATAATAATCATAATAATAATAATAATAATAATAATAATAATAATAATAATAATAATAATAATAATAATAATCATAATAATCATAATAATAATAATAATCATAATCATAATAATAATAATAATAATAATAATCATAATAATAATAATAATAATAATAATAATAATAATAATCATAATAATAATAATAATCATAATAATCATAATCATCATAATAATCATAATAATCATAATCATAATAATAATAATAATAATAATAATCATAATAATAATAATAATAATAATAATAATAATAATAATAATAATAATAATAATAATAATAATAATAATAATAATAATAATAATAATAATAATAATAATAATAATAATAATAATAATAATAATCATAATAATCATAATAATCATAATAATAATAATAATAATAATAATAATAATAATAATCATAATAATCATAATAATAATAATAATCATAATAATCATAATCATCATAATAATCATAATAATCATAATCATAATAATAATAATAATAATAATAATCATAATAATCATAATAATAATAATAATCATAATCATAATAATAATAATAATAATAATAATCATAATAATAATAATAATAATAATAATAATCATAATAATCATAATAATAATAATAATCATAATAATCATAATCATCATAATAATCATAATAATCATAATCATAATAATAATAATAATAATAATAATCATAATAATAATAATAATAATAATAATAATAATAATAATAATAATAATAATAATAATAATAATAATAATAATAATAATAATAATAATAATAATAATAATAATAATAATAATAATAATAATCATAATAATAATAATAATAATAATAATAATAATAATAATAATAATAATAATAATAATAATAATAATAATAATAATAATAATAATAATAATAATAATAATAATCATAATAATCATAATAATAATAATAATCATAATCATAATAATAATAATAATAATAATAATCATAATAATAATAATAATAATAATAATAATCATAATAATCATAATAATAATAATAATCATAATAATCATAAATAATAATCATAATAATCATAATCATAATAATAATAATAATAATAATAATAATAATAATAATAATAATAATAATAATAATAATAATAATAATAATAATAATAATAATAATAATAATAATAATAATAATAATAATAATAATACTAATACTAATACTAATAACTAATACTAATACTAATACTAATACTAATGATACTATAATACTACTACTACTATAATAGGGGTGTCAATTATTAACCCGACCGACGGGTTAATTCGATTTGATTTGAACTAGTTCTGTTCCGACATAATTCGAATATAAACGGGTTGGATATGGGTTTAATTTTTTTGACCCAAATCGGGTTGGGACGGGTTCGGGTCAATCTGACCCGATTAATTAAGTTTTTTGAAGTAATTTTGTGATTTAGTACTAATTTAAATTAAATATATACTAATTATACACTAATTAAGATTAATTATAAATTAATTAGTATTTAATTACTTAAAAAATGTAAAAATAATTAATAAATATTTAATTATTTTACACGAGTCTGGTCGGATTGGGTCGACCCATGACTCGGTCAGGTCCAGTATGGGTTAAGATTTTTTGACCAAAATTTAAACGGGTTGGGTTCGGGTCAAGCTAAGAAAAATAATATGAACGAACCTGAACCTGACCCGATCTGATCCATTGACACCCCTATAATATAATCATATAATAATGATAATAGATAATAATCATAATAATAACTATAGTAATAATAAATCATAATCATAATATAATAATATAATACAAACATAATCAAATAATAATCGTTATTCAGATGAGAGCTAATTCGATATACCACCTATAGCTTGGTATACCAGGATTAGCACTCTTTCGCAGTCTTCTACTTAGTCTAAAATTCTTTTGGTGAATTAATTCGTCGGAATAATAATGTTATTCTTACTTTATTTTAACGGATAAGAATATGATTTGGGTACTATCTATTCATATTTTATCGTTTAGCTATTATCCATCAGTATTTGACATTATCTGAAGGTATTCGTATTCAATATTATCCAAACATATATTTGAAAATTTTTCATTATATTTTCTATTATATTTTTAGCCTATATTGTAGATCTAATTAATTTTATGTTATTTGTATTCATAATATATATTTATAATTCATTAGCACATTTAAATTACTAATATAATGATAATTAATATTTTAATTTTTATACTTAATAATTCAATCAAAAAATAATATACAATCATTTTTTAATGATGCATATAATATTTTTATTTAATATCCAAAATATATTTGTATTTGTCTGATTTAATCTATATATCCATTATATATTCGATCATTATTTAGATATCTTTTGAATATCTGATTCGTATTCTGATACTAAAAGTAATTTGACATACGTTACAATTATTATCTATCTTAACTAGGGTAGTCAATTCTTGACCCGACAGATGGGTTAACAGAGGCCGACACGAATTAGAAGATTTAGTTCAATTTTTTACTAATTCAAAAGCGATTAATTATATTTTTTTAAATATACACTAATTATATACTAAATAAGATTAATTATAAATTAATCAATTTTTTATTGCTTAAAATTAAATAAAAATAATTAATAATTAATTAATTATTTTATACGGGTCGGGTCGGGTTGACCCGTGACCTGTCGGGTCGGGTATGGATCAATTTTTTTTGACCCAAATTTAATCAGATCGGATTAAAAATAATAATAAAATAATATGACCCGACCCGACCCACTCACATTTACACCTACATTAGCTGTTTTCGATTCTATCACTGGGTTTCTTATGTTCTTGATAAAACCGATTGATATTAAAAAATGGAGCTGACGTTGTTAGGAGCGAGAGAGATTTGAGACCTGAGGCCGAAGCTGAAGTGCTGAACTGTTCTGCTCTAGATGCTACTAATTCCACTTTCTATAGTGATGTTGAGGAGCTACGCAAATTGGCTAATCCTGTGAGTGACAATTAGACTGAGAAACTTTGGTTATACTGAAAAAAAAAGGTGAGGAACTAATTAATTGACAATTATTAATATGAACATAATTTACTACAAAATTGAACAATTTTAAAAATAGCTACAATACATAGGCTATTTAAGTGTATTTGAATTTTTATGATATTAAGTGTCATAGGCTATTTATCAAATATATTAATTTAGATTCATTATAGATTTAATGCAAATTTAATAGTCTTTCATGAAAATGTTTAATTTAAAAAATGTTTTGATAATTGCGATATCGGCGATCGTAGTTTTGAACTTGCCATTGCTGGCGATACCATAAAATTTTCGTAGTGATATTTATTAACCTATATTAGTCGTATATGTATTCTTCATTTTCCAGATCTATCTATTATGTCCCACGTGTATATTCTGGAATCTGGATGAGCAGTTGAGCACCGATAATTTTTTAAAAACGTCCAAAAATATGTATAGTTTTATAAAAATTTAAAAATCTGTATATCTGACCCTTCTTAATATTTGTTTATATGCAGTAAATGCTTGATCAGTTGATCCCTCCATATCGGTCCCTCAATCTAAAATTTTAGTTCAGCTCCTGAATACACTCTCTTTTTTCAAAATTTCTCAATTTTCTTAAGAATTTTGACATTAAGATCTTATGTGGCAATTTACAAAGTAAATTACATATGCTTAATATCGTGTGAAAAAGGATTTACAAAATCGAAAATATTTATATTATCTAGTAAACAATTACCATCTTTAGTTGACGACTTAAATTTTTTAATAAAATTATTTATTAAAGACTATATTTAGTAACTTAATACTTTTATTAAACTAAAATTATAAATAATTTTAAATACTGATATAAATAAAATAATAATTATTATTATTATTATTATTATGTCGAAAAATATAATTTGCAAACTTCAAATAATCTAATATAACCCCGAAAGAATAAAAAAAAAAAACCCTAAGCCCCATTGGCGAGTGAAAAATCTTTTGTGCCCCTCCTGAGCAATAAAAATCTATCTTCCCCGTCTCACCTTATCTCCATTCTCCGCTCTTCTCCGCGTTCGGCGTACAATGGCTTCGCTAACCTCGCTTTCATCTCTCCCCCACCTTAAAACCCTAACCCTAACGCGCTCCAGTTCGAAACCCCGGTTCTCTATCCTCTCTCTCGGGACCCCTTCTTCAATCTCCTTACCCCTCCTCTCCCTCGCGCCGCTCCGACATCGTACTCGCCACCTCTCTTCTCTCGTCGGAGCGGTGCGTAATGGCCCCGGTGCCAGCACGGAAGAAAATGATTCCATACTATTACCAGGGTGTGATTATAACCACTGGCTTATTGTAATGGAATTTCCCAAAGATCCTGCTCCAACTAGAGAAGAAATGATTGACACTTACCTTCAAACACTAGCTACTGTTCTTGGCAGGTAAAAAAAATAACGCCTATAGATTTCTTCCTTTCCAATTCCAATTGGGTGCTAGCATTTTTCATCTGATGTATATATTTACTTTTAATATTTTTAGAGATATCCGAGGAGAATTATCATAGATGTATTTTCTCGTATACTAGTGAAGGAATTGATCTCTCCCTTTCTGTAGTGATAGACATTATGTATTCACTGCTGTTTAAATCTCTGCTTTTTGTTTTTCTTTTCTTGGGCAGTCTGTGATTGTCCAGTTGCCAATTGATTGCATCAATGATAGATTGGCTATACTGATGCGTAATTGGGTCTAAATATGACATAATTAAACAAGGAAATGTTAATTTTGTGGAAAAAAATGGGTCAGTATGAGGCTTATTAGGACAAATTAAGCTTCTTATGGTCCAGTTTGGGGCTTAGGTGTAGAACATTTTTTTAGTTTTCTTTTTATATAGTAAATTAGGGTTTGAACCTGCAATTGATTTGATACTGAACAAAAATATTTCTCAGTTGAGGCTAATTCTATAGTCTTGTTAAGTTATGGCCAACTTCAGTTGTGTTAGTTTAATTAACAGTGGCTTGCCTGTTGTATGTTCTTGCTCTTGTGGTTGTTAAGGTTTTTCCCCTGATTCTTAAAGACATTTTCTCACTGAGCTTAAGTGAAATTTGTGTTAGTCTTCTTTGGACCAAGCTGTAACATTCTCTGAAATTTAAATTCACCCCCTGTGCACTTGGGAACCTTTCATAAAGTAATTTTATATTTTGATAGCCTTAACTTTGTGCTATTTGTAGATTTCATTTTTCTCAGATCTAATTTGTGCATTATCCTTATCATTTTTTTGTAGCATGGAAGAAGCAAAGAAGAATATGTATGCATTTAGCACCACCACCTATACTGGTTTTCAATGTACTGTTTCTGAAGAAACATCTGAAAAGTTCAAGGGTATGTGTTTCAATTATTTTTCTTATTTGGGCTTGAATGAATTTATTTTATGTAGAATCCAAACTTTCAGGAATATACAATACGTTTAAGCATTTACTGTTCCACTTATCTGATGTGGTGGCATTAAGTGAATCCAGCATTTAAGGTCAAATTAAACCTTGAAATGAATCTTGTATGACAACCAAGCAATAGGTTATGAAAGAAGATCTCTACAAGAAACTAAAGATTCTCTCGATCTCTCTACAGGGTTGCCAGGTGTGCTTTGGGTACTACCCGATTCCTACATTGATGTAAAGAATAAAGACTATGGAGGTTAGCTACCTATAATCATTTTGTACTGAACTATTTAATATTATGGGTGTTACTAACTAAGGGTGGTATTTCCCATGCTTTACACCATTGAGGAGTTCCTTCTGGCCCGTGCACCAATGGTGCAACCTTGCTTGCAACAAATGTCGATATTGCTTGTGTGAACCATTCACAAAATTTAAAACAGGATTGGCTTGTGGGCAGCATGACATGCATGATTGTGGGTAGGCTTGGTCAAAATACTGACCCCCCACCCCCAAAAAAAAAAAAGGCTTACCTTATTTTGGTTTTGTATATCAATCTCTATTTGGTATCTGTTGATAGTGGACAGTTGCAAGCTCAGGCAATATTACTTCTATGGAATTATATGTAGGACGTATTACAGGGGCTCTCTAACATTTGTCTCTTCTTTTCTAAAGGTGACAAGTACATAAATGGTGAGATCATTCCATGTAGCTACCCTACATACCAACCCAAGGAGAAGCGACAGCCGAAGTATGAGAGTCGAAGGTATGAGAGGCGTAAATCAGGGACGAGCCCACCAGCTCAGCGCCGTTCTCCATCTCCTCAAGCCCAGAGTGGATCTACACCATCTTCATAAGTTGAACATTTTCATTTTCCCCATTTCCACTCTAAATTTATTTGTATCGTTAGGTGAACTTAGTCATATGAGTAGTTTCCTGTTAGTATCTATCTAAAATGCTGTGCTTGGTTTTGGGCTTTGTGAGCTGAGTGAAATCTTACTTTTTGTTTTGTTTTGTTAAAGGCACTTTTGTTGTATAACAAACAGCACTTGCATTTTCTTATTCTATAAATTAATTTTTGCTGTTATATGGTGTTACGAAGAGTCTTCCATCTGTTATTTGCTGATGTGAGAATTCGGTTTAGAGAATTAGAGAATTCGGTTTGAAAAAGGAATAATAAGACGGTTTGAGAGACTTATTTTGGTTTGTAGATCCGAGATAGTATCATTACGAGCGAAATAACTATTTAGCTGTTGCTTCTTTGGTCTCTCAAAATAGAATTTTTGAAGTTTGGTGGTTTGGTTTTTTTTTTTTGCTTTGATTTAAATTTTATGTTCTTATGTAATGTCATTTGGTTTAAATCGAGTCTGGACCGCATTAGAGTTGATGCTTGTTCGATCGATACTACGAACAACATATTCAGTTTTCAATAAATTGTTGAGAATAATCTTGGATATTTAGATGCCTGAACCAAATCCGGAAAAAAAACTGGACCCAAGCATGTATCCGGTTTGATTCTGTTTAACTGTTGAAGGATCATTTATGCATTCCGACCGGCCAGTAAGGCAGTACCGGTTCAACTGAGCGGTTTTGCAGTAAAAATCGCTAAACCATTTGAAACAAAAATGATTTCAAAGCGTCTAATTCTTGGTCTCCCTTTCGGTGCTCTCCTTGGGCGCAAACGGGTGCTCTCCTTGTAGGGCGTAAACGGATCACGGATAATGGTTGTGCTGTCTGTATTCGTTATAATTTTTTTTAATATGAATTCATATAGGATAGTTTTATATCTGTATTCGTTATAATTTTTTTTTTAATATGAATTCATATAGGATAGTTATAATATGGGTTAGATATTCGACGAATATCTGGATATAAATTAAATATCAAACGGATATAAATACAAATATAGATATATTTTAAATACTAAATAAAAATATTATATGTATCATTGAAAAATAATTACATACTTTTTTTAATAGAATCATTAATAATAATTAGATATTAATTATAAAAATAAAATACTAATTATCATTATATTAGTAGTTCAAATGTATCTATGAATTATGAAAAATATGATACATTAACATAAATTAGATTTATAATGCAAGCCAAAAATCTAATTAAAAAATATATAATAGAAATATTTCAATATGTATTCGGATAAAATCAAATAAAATTGAATCGGATACTTTCAGATAATGTCAAATATTGATGAATAATAGTTAAATGGTCAGATATAGATAGATAATAGCTAAAATATATTCTTACCTACTAATTTTTTTAAGATATGGATGTGAATACGAATATTTTCAGATACAGATCAAATATTTTTTTCTATTTTTCGAATCGAATCACGAATAAAAATAAATATTTTACTATTCCTTGACACCTGTTGAGATCTATTAAATATGGCAACTATCCTAGATAATATTTGTATTAGTTGGAGATTAAGAATTGATTACTTATCTATTGTATTAGTTGTACGCCTATATAAAGGCCTTAGTGATTGAATAAAGATATCAATTATAATTTCATAAAATAACTTGGTATCAAAGCCAAACCATAACCCTAGACAGTCTGCTATAGTAATCCCCCGTGACTGCTATAGTGTCGCCGCTAAAGTATCCCCCCTCCCGCGACGTATCTCAGCCGGTCGTGTAGAATCGATGCTGTTCTAGTAGGGAAAAGACTAGACGGATACTTGATAGGAGTCAAAGCTGATATAGTAGGTGATATTGTTGAAGATGATGAATGAAAGACTACACATGCCTTGTTGTACACCTGACTGTTGAACTCAATGGTTCCAAAGGTTGCTTCATCGGTGGATGGTATTTGTAAGGTACAGGACATTTGAGCAAAACTGAAGAGGATCTATTTTGGTTCTGAGAACCACATGAGTGTGTTCCAGATCAACGTGAAATAAAGACAATAATGCAGGGTGATAGGTCTATTCAGGAGTACTCCATGGATCTGGAGCAGCTGTGGTAAGATCTTGATCATTTTTCACCAATGTCGAGTTGTAATGATCCAGGGTGCAAGAGCATGAAGTTCAATGAATAGATGCGAACTATGCAGTTCTTGGCTCATTTGAACTCGGCGTTTGATCAAATGAGGTCAGTTCTCTTAGCCCAGACAAATATCCTTTCACTAGATGAAGCTATCTCTGCGATGATATAGGAAGAAAGTCGCATGAGGCTATGCTCTGAGTCGAGTGGGCTTTCAGATGCTCGATCAGCTTTTATTACTTTGAGTCCAAGTATGACAAGTGCACAAATAGAGACCCGTACATGCTATAACTGCGGAGCAGTAGGAAACCTAAGCAAAGCTTGTCCAAATCCACCCAAGGAGAGAGAGATAGGTGGGCGGGGACAATTTGGAGGTCGCGGTCGAGGTCATGGTAACCGTAGAGGTGGAAGAGATGGAAGCTATCGGATAAATCTAATGGTAGACCCACAAGTAGAGGAGGAGACAAGCCTCATTGATGAGGAACATGAGCTCTTCGAGTTGCTAAAAAGGAAGCAGAAAACAACAGAAGATGCGAAAAAGAAGAAAATCACAGATGAAACAATCACATGTGACTTCGAGGGTAATTTTGTCACTCTTACTCATTATGTCAAAGGTACTACACATGCTCTTGCCTCTAAATCTCATAGGAGATTATTAGAATGGATCATAGGTTCTGGTGTATCTCGACATATGATAGGTACATCTAGTGAGTTCACTTCATACACTCACTTGACGCCTCTAGAAATCATCCAGATAGTTGATCGCACATCCTAACCTATGGTTGGTTAGGGTACCGTTAAGTGTACTGATTTAGTAATATTGTCCAATATATTGTATGCTCCATCATTTTCAGTAAATTTATTATCCATCAGTGCTATTATTATACAATTAATTGTGTTATCTCTTTTGATATTCCCAAGATGACCTTTCAGGAGAAGGGGACGGGCCGAAGACTTGGGACATGAATGTGGTATAGAGGATTGTGATACATGAACAGAGATGGGATGGATTCAGCGCTGACATCTTTGGTAGAGAGGGTATGAGTAGGAGGTTTTGAGATGACCGTAGAAGAGGTATTACTACGACATCATCAGTGGATGCGACATTCTTCACTTTCTGTTTTGAGTATATTATATCCTTCATTATATGAAAGGGCAAATAAAGAGAAGTTAGTATATGATACTTGTGAGTTAGAAAAAAAAACTAGAAGCTCTTATCATAGCTCTAGAAAAAAGAGTTCTGGGATTTTTGATCTTATTTACTCTGATGTTTGAGGTCCTTATCCGACAAATATAATTAATAGCTATAGATATTTTATGATTTTTATTGATTATTTTTCTCGTGTTACTTATTGTATTTGATAAAAAAATAAGAGTGAAGTACTTGCATGCTTCAAAGATTTTCACAAGGCGATATAGACTCAATATGGTGCAGTGATAAAAGTATTGCGATTGGACAATGGAACAGAGTACACCAACAAAGCGTTTGAAGAATACTTGTCAACACAGGGGATACTGTACCAGACTACTTATCTGTATATACCAATACAGAATGGAGTAACATCACAGAAGAATAGACACCTTCTAAAGGTGGCTCGGTGTATGATGATATCGATGAATATTCTCAAATACCTATGGGGGCAAGCGGTCTTGACTGATGCTCAGCTAATTAATAGAATACTCTAAAAAATATTAGATTGGAAGTCACCCTATGAGATGTTGAAGGGGGATAATAGAGGAATTTTTCCTTTAAGAGTGTTTGTTTGTGAGAGACAACAGATCAACAGTGGAGAAACTAGATCCCAGAGTAGTTAAATATGTCTTTCTAGATTATTGTTCTACTCAAAAGGGATATATGTGTTAGAGTCCAGGAGAAAGAAGATTGTTTGTAAGTATAGATGTGATTTTCCACGAGTCTGAGCCATACTTCCCTTTAAGAGTAGACCCACCCTTTGGTGACTTGTCAGATGATGGAGAAATAAGGCGAGAGGGAGAGAAATGTACGAGTGAAAGATTAATTCAGTTAGAGGCGATGTCGACTCCTATTTCAAGATAAAAATCGGTTGAGGGTAATGAGTCGAAAGAAGATGAGGAAAATATGGTGACGAAAAGAGAAAAAAATCGGACTTAGGGGGAGTTGAGATACGTGTATCAGAAGAGGGGAAAAAAGAATGTGTCTGTGCCTACAGTATTGCCCGTGCCAAGTTCTTTGTCCCGACCTTTTCTAACTCTTGAGACATCTACACTATCCACCTCAGATTTAGATAATATACTTCCTCTTGATTCCTCCCCTGTGATGTTAAAGGAGAGTTTCAAGTAGCAATGTAGAAAATCTTTCCTACCATTATGGGTTTCCACATAGTATTGATCAGTATGTTGTTTACTCTAACCTATCAACTGAATATAAAACATTCATTACATCTTTGAATAATATATCTAAATGTTGGCAGGTAGAAAAAAGGGCTCTCGATAAGAATTTCACATGGGAGCTTGTGTCACTATCAGCTGACAAGAAGGCCGTTGGATGCAAATGAGTCTTCACACTGAAGTAGAACCCAAAAAGGGAAGGTCGAGCGGTATAAGGCACGATTGGTGGCCAAGGGGTACAACCAAAATGTATGACATCGACTATGATGAGATCTTTGCACCAGTGATGAAGATGAGCAAAATGAGAACATTAGTTTTGTTGGCAGTGAATGGTGGGGTGGAAACTATAATAACTCGATGTGAAGAATGTGTTTCTTCATGAAGATTTATTGGAGGATGTATACATGGAGATATCACCAGACTTTGGCACAAACCAAACCATGGATAAAGGTGTACATACTCAGAAATTCGCTATATGGGTTGAAGTAGTCTCCACGAGCCTAGTTTGATAATTTTAAAAAAATAATAGTAGACATAGAATATCAACAAATCAATATCGACCATACAGTATTCTACTGACAACACGGAGGTCATACTAAGATTTTTGCAGTATATGTTGATGACATGATTGTCATAGACAATGATGAGAAGAAGATTGCTCAGTTAAAAGTGAGATTGGGCAAGAAATTTGAGGTGAGAGATTTTGGACAACTTAAGTATTTTTTTTTTTGAGATTGAGGTTGCTCATGGAGCAGAAGGGATTGTCTTATCTCAAAAGAAGTATGTGTTAGACTTGTTGAAGGAGACATGCATGCTGGGATGCAAGCCTGCAGTTACTCTTATTGATCAGAAGACTAGATTAGGTGCAGAGACAAGAGAGCCGGTACATCGAGAGAGGTACCTGAGTCATACTCGTCATGATATCTCATTTGCGGTTAGCGTGGTGAGTCATTATATAAATGATCCGAGAAAAGGTCATATGAATGCAGTATACCAGATTCTGAGATATTTGAAGAGTGCACTAGGGAAGGGGTTGATCTTCCAAAAGAATGGTGTGCGACCCTTTTTCGCGCCTCTCACCGCCCTGAAAAAGGAACTGGACGATGAATTGCGGAAGAAGGACACAGAGATCCCTCTAAGTGTGCATTGGGGTATATTTATATGAATTTGGAATGCATATTTAAAGGTTTTTTTAGTGATTGTGGGGTCTTTAAGATTCCAATGGGCGCAAACCCCCATTGTTAATTACCCTGGGCTTTGAACCCGAGGAACCTCTGATTAAGAAAGAAAAAATAAACAGAATAGTTAAGCAATTTTAAGTGGTCGCTGTAAGAAAGGGCAGAGAAGATATGGACTTTTTAAGGTAATCTACACCTTGTGAACCTCAATTAATGGTAGTTCAGACCATGAGTCTCGATTAATGGCAACTCAGACCATGAGCCTCGATTAATGGCAGCTCAGACCATGTGAATATCAGTATGCAAGATGTGAAGCTTGAAGCGCTATGCCAGCTCAGCATCAAGGAGTGGTTATCAGAAAGACGGAGAAGATTTTTATCGTCTTTAACTGATCTTCTAGATCATGAACATGAAGCGCTATGCCAGCTCATGGACCTAGGCATTCAGATATCTCGATGATCCATATAGAGATATTGAATGGTTCCCGAGATACGAGATATTGAGTTAAGGCTCCTTACCAACTCAAATATCATGATCAAGGTGAATTTTCGAGATACAAGATGTGAACGCAAGCGCTCTGCCGCTCGACATCAAGATTCGGTGAATCGGAAAGACAAGATTTGGCCCTTTCTAGGTCTTTCTTGATCTTCTAGACTATGAATCGAAGCGTTGTGCCAATTCATAAATCTAGGAATTCAAAGTCTCGATGATCCATGTAGAGACTTGAATAATTTTCAAGATATGAGATATTGAGTTAAGGCTTCTTACCAACTCAAATATCAAGATCAAGAATTGATTTTTTTTATTGAGTTTAATTTATTTTAAATTGATTTTTATTTTATTTGATAGAATGATGTATTCATTTTTTTTATTGTTTATCTTTTTTTTATTGTGTTTTATTTATTTAATTCATTTTTATTTGAATTTATTTTTATTTGAATTTATTTAGTTTTGAATTTTGAGTGTTATTTTTTATTTATTTATTTTGATTTTGATTTTATTTTTAGGTTAAGATTGATTTAATTTTGAAATTTAATTTTTCTATTATTTGATAAGAAAAATACAATCTTTTATATATTTTTTTTGTTAATTTTAATTGTCTTTTCTTTTATTTATTGATATTTGAATTTATTTAATTTTGAAGATTGAGAGTTACTTTCTTTTTATTTTATTTTATTTTGATTTTGATTTTAAGTGAAAGTTGATTTAATTTTGAAATTGATTTTTTTATTTGAAAAGAAAGATCAAGTCATTTACTTTCTTATTATTATTTCTTTTACTTGTGTTTTTTTATTTATATTTAAATTTATTTAATTTTGAAGATTTAATATTATTTCTGTCATTTTTTTTATTTTAGTTGAATGTTGGTTTAATTTTGAAATTAAATGTTTATATTTGATTAGAAGGGTAAGTCATATATTATTTTTTTATTTGTGTATTTATTTATTTATTTTATTTTTTATTTGAAATTTATTTGATTTTGAATAAGAATTATATTTATTACTCTTTTTTTATTTTCTTTCTATTATTATTTTTATTTATTATTATTATTTTTATTTAATTTTCATTTTTATTTGAAATTATTTAATTTAAAATTTTATTTAATATATAAGTATTGTATTTTTTATTTGTTTTTATTTTATTTTATTTTTATTATTTATTATTTTATTTTTATTTTTAATGAATGCATTTTAATATATATATTTTTATTTTCAACGGCAAAGAAAATACGATCATTGAGGGATTGTTTTCATTTTTTTTGAGAAAATATATTAGTAATATACTAATTTTATTTGATAAAAATATCAATGACAATGTTATGAACAACTTTTATTTCGAATATTTTTTAATTTGAATCCTTTAAAATATTATTTCGGGAGGAATATTAGAAACGGACAAATCTGAAAACTAACGAATAATTCAGCAATACTGTTTTTTTATTTTTTAGAGAGAAATTAGTTAATAAAATACTGATTTTATTTGACAGAAAAATGAAATGAGATGTTACGAATAATTTTTATTTTGAACACTTTTCATTTTGAGCATTTTAAAGTACTGTTTCGAGCAAAATACCAACAGAGGACGGTTCTGAAAATCAGGAGCCGTCAGGATTAATTCGCATGTTTGGAAGGTATTTACAACGTATTTTTGTATGAAATGTTTTGTAAAAGCTCCTCTTAATATGTACTTTAAGAATATAAAATAATATATATATATCACATTGACGGATCGGTACAGTTTTTTAATTCTTTTCTGATAAAAGACTGAAGTGGATAGCTGAGGATATTTTGAACATTTTTAAAAAATCTACTTAAGAAAATATTTCAGAAAAATTATGAACCTTTTAAGAAGTATATTTGTAATAACTTTTATGTTGAAAATATTTTTATTTAAGACTATCTTAAATGAGTTTTAAAAGGATTTTTATTCAACGAAAAAAAAAATTAACTAGAATGAACATATTTTCTATATATTGTTTTTGAAAGGATTTTCTTTTAAAATATTATTTTTTTATATTTTGATATAACAAAATTAGTATCATATCACTCTAAAACTCGACACACACAGCTTTGTCAAACCGGCACCAAAGTTTCAAAGAGTTCTATGATTTATCGGAATAAAAACTATTTTTTATACTTTTAACAAATTACTCGATTTTTATTTTAGAAAGGCTAACACTCACGGCTCTTATCAAGCCGGCACTAGCATTATAAAACTTTGAAACCCGACACACACAGCTTTGTCAAGCCGGCACCAAGGCTTCAAAGAGTTTTTATATTATTGTACTACTAACCAGATTATTATAATCTACTAGCTAAGGACTCATAAATTCATATAAAATCATACGAAACTCCAAAAATTATGAAAATTTACAGAGAGATGCAATATAACTAGATCTAGATGCTCACAAAATTTTAATTAAATCGGAGTAGCAGAGATATGATTTTTTATTTTCGAATCAGACCAGGGGCAAAAGAGGAAAATGCTGTACCAGTATTTGTTGATTTTCAGATCTAAAAAGGCTATAACTTTATACTGAAAAATCAAAAAAATGTAAAATCAGTTTCTATAGATTCATATGACTTATTTCTATAAGATCTGAAAGTTTTGTAAGATTTGGAGTAGATCTCGTCCCATTTTTATTTTTATTGCATTTTCAGCCACTTTAGGGTTGATTTTGCGTTTACAAGGGATTCATTGATCTTAAACGGTTTAAATGCATTATTTAGCCTCCATCTAACATTCAATAATGTTTGTATGCAGATTTGAGCCAAAAGAAAAGAAAGAAAATGAAAAAGATCGAATCGCAACATAAGAAAATCAAGAAAAAGAAGAAAAATCGATATTGCACATGAAAAACTTCATCTTTATTGCACAAATCAGAATTACAAGCTCTAATGAACTCTTAATATCTATATTTACATGAAAGAGACCTATCTAGACCTAATTTGTAGCTTGAGTAGAAGAGGAATTGATCGAATCTTGTATCTTTGGGCTTGATTTTGATCTCAACTGAAAGGTTGGATCTTATTTTGTATCTAATTTGAGATTCAATTGGTTTTGACAGCGTTTTGGATTAGCATTCAGCTTGGGATGGGTTGTGACTCTTGTGTTTGAAGGATGAGAGGGGTTTAAATAGGCTTAGGGGGTAGTAGATGGGTGTATGAGATCGGTTTGACTTTTCTTTGACCAATTTATGCACCAACTCCCTTCATTCATCTTCTCATACTCTCCTGAACGTTTTGTGGTGTATTAGACCAGTTCTAAGTGTTTTAAATGTGCTCTAACAGCTTGAGAGGAAAGTGGGGCACAAGTGGAGTTTGTTATGTTTGCTGAAAATTTACAAATTTGCCATCCTTAACCACCACTTGGCCACCAGATGATTCTAGGGACTTCTAGAAGGTTCTAGAGCTTCAAACACGTTCTTGCCACTCCCTTCCTGCATTTTAGACCTTGCCGGATCCCAATTATGCACCCGAGACCCGTTTTTATCTTCAAACCCGATTTCAAGCCTCATAGTCGTTCTCCTTCATTTCTTCACCATTTCTTGTGTTTCAAAGCTTGATTAGCATCTAATTGATCCCAGGAATTGATCTATAATGTTTATTCAATCAATAGAATGCTCCGGTATAGAGTTTGACCAACTCGTTTTTTGACCCGATTTGCGAGTTCGTGGTCTCACCAATTTAAAGCTTATGAAATTCAACCAAGCTCTCAAACAATCTCTTGTGACCATGGAGAAGGTGTTTGAAGTGTCAATTTGATCAATTATGACTCGGATTGCTCAATTTCATTTTTGGATTGAAAACTTTCCCTTCAGTTTTCTCCCAAACCGCTCAACCATTTTGCAAGTTCTTTATCTCATTGTGTTCTCCTCTCTGTGCTCTTTCCAACGGTATATAATATGTGGGTTTTCGTCGCACGGGACCATAGGCTCCATTTTCAGTTTTGAAATAGTGAAGAACTCGGTCTACTGTAGCACGGACTATAGCAATGGACATTTTCGAATTTGGCCCCTCTCCATTTTGATTTTTAATTGGAGCCCTCCATTTGCTGATTTTTCTTATTTCTCCTTTGCTTTTAAATTGTTTCTTAAAGATCCCTTTGTCCAAATTACACCAAAATTTTCTCAAAAATTCCTTGAAATATAACAAAATTTATGGTAATTTTTATTTACCATTTTTCCCCTTGGTCAAGCATCAATTAATTTTTAACGCTTGATTAATTAATTTTTCATTATATTAATCGATAATTTAGAATTTCTTTGACTTCCGTAACTCCAAAAATATCAAGTAATATATGAAAATTCTCAGAATTTTATGGAGAATTTGATTTTACCATAAAATTTGAGTTTTGAGATTTTAGGTTTCGAAGAGGTTTTCGATTTGAATTTGTAGAGCTTCTGCATTTAATTCTTTTCTTAAGAATTTTGATTTTTGAGCATTTCACTGAATTCTTCTTTTTTTCTTGGTGCTTCTGGACTTGAATTAAGCCTCTTCGGGCTTTTTAAAATTTCTCCATGAATTTTTGAATCTTTTGTCCCAAGTTGCTTTTTTAATTCCCCAAATTTTCAGGGGTAAACAAATGGTCATCTGAATACTGAGGGCTATTGTGATTCTAACTGGGCTAGATGTGCTGATGACAGGAGATTATATCATGATACTGTATGTTTGTAGGGGGCAACTTGGTCTCTTGGAAGAGTAAGAAGCAGTCGGTAGTAGCGAGGTCAACAACAGAGGCAGAGTACAGAGCTATGACATTAGGAGTTGCGGAGATGTTATTGTTGAAAGGTCTATTGTTAGATCTAAAATTGAATCAAGTGACTCAGATGAAGTTGTGGTGTGACAACCAATCATCAATTAGCATTGTCAATAACCCGATGCAGCACGATAGAATCAAGCATATGGAGATTGATCGATTCTTCATCAAAGAGAAGTTGGACAATGAATTACTAGAACTAAGTCATGTTGCTACTAGAAAGCAAGTGACATATTACCTCACCAAGAGACTTACCTCATCAGACCTAGCTAGACTCGGTGACAAGATGAGTTTAGTGAATATTTTTCGTCCACTTTAAGAGGGAGTATTGAGATCTATTAAATATAATAACTATCCTAAATAATATTCTATATTAATTGGAGATTAAGAATTGACTACTTATCTATTATATTAGTTGTGTGTCTATATAAAAACCTCAGTGATACAATAGTTGTGTGCCTATATAAAAATCTCAGTAATTAAATAAAGATATCGATTACAATTTTATAAAATAACTATACCCTTATCTTCTTGGCTCCGCGAACTTCTTTCTCTCACCTTGTTAAAATAAAAATCAGGACGCACTAACGAACAAATGGAATACTACAAAACTGACTATTATTTCTAGGTGTTTGTATAATACCATACTCTTCACCCACAATACGATGGCTCGACCAAAATAATTTGATGCTGATAATTCAGAAACAGAATCACAATGAAAAAGCTGCTAAGATCAAGATTTAGTGGCCCTAAATGTAAGTTCTTTTTAATTAGAAAAAAACCAACTTTGTGAATTGCTTAATGATGGATTTTTGTTGAGCTAATAAAATCTCTAATTTATATTGAATTTCAGTTGCAAGCGCACGATCTAGTCAAGTAGCAATCAATGTATCGAACCACGAAGATAATGATGAATTATTAGTTCTTTTTAGTTTCACTAATTTAGATAATTAAATTATGGTTTTTAATTTAAACTAAAATTATACTAAAAATAGAAAATTATCAAATGAAATAATCTAGGGATTTTCAATTTTAACTCTAACTTTATTAGTCAATCTACTCTTATTTGATCTTTCGAGACGTTTTAATATTTGTTAGAGATTCAATAAAAAATTGAGGCTTATCACTTAACTATTAATAATTGTTTATTTATTGCATAGTTCAACGTCTTTAAATTGTTTGATGAAATGCTCCAACCAAATGTGTATTCCTAATTCATAATCCACTTTGAATTAGCTTGTTATATGACACAAGTATGAGAAATTGATGTTTGCTCATTCTATCAAGCTCAAGGCATTTATGGTTGTCAAATTTTTTTCACAATCAACTTTTCTTGTTGTCTATTCTGATACAAAGTCAAATGCAATGCGTGAATAACTTTATAACAATTATGGAATTGGGAATTCAAATAAACAAAAATTTAACAAAGTCTGAAGCAAATTCAGAGTAGGAGTTAATTAATATTTTAATTTTTATTCATAATTAGACCCAAGTTTCACCCGTAAAGGTTGATATCTAAATTAAGAACCT
Organism: Schoenoplectus tabernaemontani; assembly: GCA_037127355.1. NCBI lineage: Eukaryota > Viridiplantae > Streptophyta > Magnoliopsida > Poales > Cyperaceae > Schoenoplectus > Schoenoplectus tabernaemontani. The sequence goes on from CM073746.1 coordinate 11,107,794, forward strand.
ATACAACACTATGAATGAACCCATAGCAAAAAAAAAGGTTGAAGTCACTGAAATGAATATATATCAGTACTCATATAATACAACCTCGTACAAGACTCATATATATAGAGAGATATATTATTGTGAAAACGTCTATATTTCAGCCGAAATATATACACGACAAAAAATATATTTTAAAATTTTAAAAATTTTAATTTATGATTTTCATTAAATTCTTCATATGAAAACCTTGTAGAATACAAAAATTTGAGCATTTTTGAATTTTTTAAGCTACTCTTTTGAATTTTTGAAAAAAACAACACAAATATTGAATATTTATTATTATTTTTAGGGATGTTTTTTTTTAAAATTCAAATGAGTGGCTCAAAAAACTCAAAATGCTCTAAATTTTTGTGTTCCACAAGATTTTTATATGAAGAATTTAATAAAAATTATAAATTGATTTTTTTAGATTTTAAAATATATTTTTTGATGCGTTTGTATATTGGCTAAAATATAAAAGTTTTCATAATAGTCTATATATATAGATAGATAGATAGATAGATGCAAGATTTTGATCTAGAGGTCAATAATTGGATTTCAATAGTTTACTTCAAATTCATTAGCTAATTTGATACTAAATTAAAAAGCCAACAATTCAATATATATTTTTATCTAATAAAATAAAAGGGTAAAAAATAGATCTAAAAAAGAACATATTAGCAAAACTTAATTTTAAAATATTATTTTTCAAAATCTAGCGCTAAATAACCCCTTACATGCACTCGCCATTGTTGGAAACATTACATGTAGAAATGCGTAGATTTTATATATTGCCTCAATATTTGATAAATATATATGTTCTGAAAAGCTAACGGTTTGAATTGATTTACCCAACGATCCGACCAATAAAACATTGACTCTCAACTTTACCGGGTCAGCGTCCGGTCCGCTTCTTATCACACTGGGCGTTATGGACCAAAATTTTAAAACATTAGTATTGGAGATGCAGATAGAAAATTAATATCTATGATTATTCAAATTTGATGAACGTCAAAAATTTTGATTCACATAAGAATCGCTCAATTTTATATTGTGAAAGCGGCAAGGTCTTGAATATTTGGAATTCGCCGGCTTTTGGAAAGCAGAGATTTTGCCGACTCTTCAAATGTTCAGAATTTGCCGGTTTTTTAGTAGTCCAGATTTTACTGGCTTTTGAAAATTCAAGATTCTTCTGGAATTGAAATTCTGAGATTTTGTCGGCTTTTGAAAAATGCTAAAATTTTGCAGGATTCGAAATGGCGAGATGTTGCCTCTCTTTTGAAATGGCTAAGATTTTTGATTCCGAATTTCCGACCCAGCAGTTGTGGAAAACAAAATGTGAGCGGCGAATGAGATCAAAGATGGTGAAGACTGCGTCAACGTTTCTCCTCTTTTCGTTTTCTCGTTTGGAAGGTTAGAGTTTTCTTTTCAATTTTTTTTTCTTTTGGAACAGGAAAATCCGAGGTTTGTTCCTCGATCGACTAGCCGCAGAGTTTCGAAACTTGAGCAATTTTATCAGAAATTGAAGAATAATGAAGTTACTTCATGGTAAAATAACATGATTAAACTTTAATGGGTCCTTTTCCACCTTATTGCTCCGTTTGGCAAATTTATTTAACCTGAGATGAGCTCTATTTCATCTTACCCCCTAAATTTTGAACGGTGTGTTTGGCAACACTTTTATAGATAGTTTCTGTGGTAGCTCTAATTAAATAAAATAAGAATATGCAAAGACTAAGATATTGAAGATGAAAATTGAAATTACTGGCAGCATTTGATTAAACAATACTGGCAGGCTGGCAGCACTCACTTGTTAATGCGCATTTAATTGTAATATAAATAGAAGTTCAGAAAAAAACAAAAAAAAATCAGTGAGCATAGCAACAAATAACTTGAAGACAATTACCAAACCTGTTATTATTATTGTTATTATTATCATTATCAGGTACTAGTACTAACAAGATAAAATTTATCATCATCATCATCATTATTATTTTCTTACTACTAACAAATTATCTCTACCCTGTGGATGTAGAAAAAAACTTCACAGGCATTTCAAAGCTCATGCAGGATCACGTTCCTCATGAATCTTTTTCTTCCTTTTCATTTCCCAAGCAATCCTATACGATTTTGAAATGTGTGGCACTAATGTGTCAAATTCAGTAATTAATTCTAATTAATTGACAGTTTGCATTAGGGAACGGTACTGGTACCTGTCCCTGTCAATCAGTTATGCTGCCAAGGAGAGTCCAAATGGAAAAAAAAATATCTACAAGTTAACAAATATGTTTTGCATAATCCAAACGGATCCATAGCCTGGATCTATTATTTTAATCGAGGTCATTGTATTAAAACGAATGGACTGGATAACCAATTTAAAACTTTGAGGATTTTTCCAGATAAATCTGATCCATTTATTTTAATTAAATTGTCCAAATTAGAATGACAATGACTGATTCAAATCCATTCCAAACATAATCCCCACAGGACTTGAGTAGAGCATCTTCTTTTGGGATTTTCTCTCTTTTTCTTTATTTTTCTTTTTTTAATTTTTTGGTCCTCAATAGTGCTATTTTTTAGCAAGAAGACATTCTGGTCGGATAAATTAAATTTAAAATAGCGATCTCTGATTGCCTAACGTGTAAACACTTCTTATAGTCACTGATTCTATTTCAAACACAATGCATGTTTTTCAGTTACGCTGTTGAAATTTCTTTTTCACATAACAAATTATTTATAATTATTTATCTATATCCTGCATAGCTAGTGGCCAAAAGAATGATAATGAATAGCAATTCTAAAATTTTAATGGCTTAATTCCTCAATCTTTTTAGATAAAGATTCAAGCATCATATTGCCTTAGACACTAAATCAACGGTTGGTTCTTGTTTCAATTCCTCTGTGTGAAGTATAATACAGGAGTTCATGTAAGAATTGGTTATATATATATGCACCAGTCTAACCTACTTTTCCTTGACTTTTTGTTTATTTGGAACCAGAATTTTATTGTGTGATAACCAGTTCACAAAAGGAACTTCAACATTTTAGTTAGTTTTCATAACTAAGAAGGATATTCTAGCTGATCTTGATATTATCCAATACATTAAATAAGCAATAAATATATATATATACACACATAACTAATCATGGAAGAGCCACGTGGATTGACTGATCCCCTTGGCCAAACCCTGATTCAATTACTGTTGGCATGCACCACAGTTTCAGTGAACAATCTGAGAGTGACAGTATGATCAAAATTTGGTACAACATTCACATGCCTTGTGTACCAAATCCTGCCATGCATGGAAACTTTCATGGGTTTTTAAAGCCCTGCTAAAACGTTTAACTACAGAAATGTCAAGAGCCTTTAAATGAGATCTGATGATGCATGACAGAGGCCTCACAAGAGAGAAACTAGAGATCAGAGAGAGAGCCCATCTTTGGAGGGAACACAAAGCATTAAATGCTTCGTAGCAAGCTGTTCTGGTTCTCTGGTGTATGAATAATGATTGATTGCAACCACATTTTTGATTTAGTAGAATCGATATTTTGTAAGAGAGGATTCTAAATCACTCCAAAATATGCACGCCTGTTGTATCTGATGAATCAGCAGCATATTATTGTGATTGATAATTATTTTCTTTTTTGTCGATAAGTTCACGGTGCATATATATTGGAAATGGAAAAAACACATTGTAGAAATATTTTTATTTATTCATTCAATTTCTATAAGAAGTTTAATGGTCAAGAAAGATGCATGACATTTTTATAATTTGACTGATATGAATATGACCAACAAATTTGCTAGGAACTTATCGTATATTTAATATTTTATCAAAAAGAAGCAGAAGTAACAAATTTATGCTAAAATTTCTTATATGTACGCGGAAGGGAGGATAATTAATTTTTATGTGCCATCACCTATGCTTGCGCAAACATGTTAAAGAAAATAATTTTGAGTAATGTAGCATTCACTTTAGCTCCTTTGCATCAGCTAGGATACTGACAGAGACATCTGGGGACAGAGAGAGGCGTATGCAGATTATACCAATTGAAGAAAGCTTTTTCATCTGGACTCTCTCATTCCGTGGAAACTAGAAACTGCTAGCTTTTATATGAATGCCAACCATTAACAAAACCAGAATGATCAGAAAAAAAATTATATATATACATATAATATTAAATTTATAACCCCGGAAGTGTTTAATGCTTCAACCATGCATGTTTTGTACATGAAACTGTATTGCTTGGCATGATAGAATGACAGTAGTAGTTAAGTAGACACCAAACAATTTTCATTTTTCATTTGATTGTAATCAATATAATTAGAGTTAGTGATTATTAACATATAGACGAGATTCACATATAATTCATGAATAATTTTTCCAGTAAATTCTTGATTGCACGGATGGCTTAAACGGATCTTAAATGTTTTTTTTTCTGAACTATTTATTATTTGCAAATTTTATGTTTGGAAAGAAACTTGAGGAAAGGAAATAAAGTATAGCTCTGATAGCGGTTCAGCTAACAGATTCCTTCCCATCTCAAGACTCAGTCCCTGGTTAGTGTGGAGCCAACCCACGCACTCGAATCTACATTTCTTATTCGAATGAATGTGTTCACTACCAGCACACTCGTCGGACACTGAGGAGTAGGAGATTACACAATCCGGATCGAGAAACTCTCCTACAGTTATTATCATTTTGTATGCATCCTTCAGGGAAACTTCTGAGAAACATGTGTCCACATTATATGTCCATGATTTTCAAGAAGAAGCATGTTCAATAACCATCCTCAGAATTATCTGAACAATTTGTTTTTCCTTTGTTCAAAACATTAGAATTATCTGCATTTGTAAATTTAATTATGCTGGAATATACTAGTATTATATCAAAATTTTAATAATATTTATTAATTATCGTCATTATTCTAGTATAGCATATTCTACATTTCAGTAGAAGAAAAAAAAGACCATTATGCAAGTGAAAGACCACATATAATCCTCTGTAAATAATATCTAAGAATGTAATGTAACATCCATCATTTCAACATCAGATCTAAATGCCCTTGCACGGAAGCAACAGCATGCATGCCAGCGTGGCAGAGGAGACCTACAGCCGAAGAGGTGTCATCGACTAAAGGTGGCGTCACATATGCTCTTGCTACTTAAACCACATAAAAATAGTTGTTCCGAAACTACCCTCATTGATGCCATTCACTCTGGGGCAATTTAGTAAATGTCATGACTCATTACCTGCTATAAAATCCTGATGCCAGTACTCGAGACTGTGCAGATCTCCCACTAAAGAATAAAGAGAGAAAGAATCAGAGAACTCAAGTTAACAACAACATTTATAGTTCTATTTCAATTTACAAACTAGCTATAGGTAACCAAAACAAGAAACTAAAGCACTATTTGTTTCCAGTGATCTGTAATTACCTTATGAGAATTCTTGAGATGGTGCAATGTGGTTGCCGTGCTGCTCAGCCTGAGGACGTGATGTTAGCCACTCGATCAGTACAGGAGGTGTCATCAGCTGGGTCTGACAGGTTTAGGAGTAAGAGGCACCGACAGGTGGGACCCAGAAAGATGTCTTCTGGAAATTGGAGGCCTTCACTCGGAGATATTTCAGAGGATGTGGATCATGCCAGAAAGTACAGCTCTGCATCTGGTAACTCAGCTAAGCTGACAGGTCGAGGGGTACCGAAATCAAGGAAGGAAGATTTCAGGTAAAATTTTTAGGACTGTTAATTATATTAATTTGCTTGCGTATAGTTTGTAGATTACATATTACAATTTAAAAAAAAAAGATATTGCAAGAAGTGAAGCGATCAAGGGAACAGAATAAAAGGTGGTCTATCAATTATTTTCTATCTTTTGTATTGTACTTTAGTTTGCAGAGGATCCCATATCAGCAATAGTAAGTTCAACATACACCAGCAATAAAATGTTTTTTTTTTACTATGAAGTAATCTAGATATTATTGGTTCCATTTGAAGCATCGAGGTAGAAAATCATTTTAATCCAATAATAAAAAGTTGTGTGATCACATTAATTAATAACTATTTTTTTTTCTTTTACTATGAAGTAATCTAGATATTATTGGTTCCATTTGAAAAATCGGGGTATAAGAAAATCATTCTAATCCAATAATAAAAGTTGTTTTATCACATTAATTAATAACTGAATTTGTATTAATCTGTAATTACACATGCAGGCAAATGGAATCTCCTGCAACCATGTCTGGATATACACCTACTGCTTTCCTGTTCTAAATACATTGCATGAAGGATCGGATGTTGCAGATGATTGTTGCTCCTAGGCCTAGCTATCATATATTTTCTGTTGTATATATTTCATCAGATGACGTGTATATATATTTTGTACATTTCTTAAAAATAGAAATATAAGAAAACTACATAAGGCAGCGATTGTAAAAATAATTAGATCAATGCATATGGATTATGGACAGTTGATCTGGTTTTTGTATATTTTATTTATTTATTGGATTTAGTTTTACGCGCAGTCAAAATTATTAGTACTAGTCCAAATAGTCGGTTTGAACTGCACATGATCTTCATATTTGTTTTAGCATACAAATTTTCATATTTCGACTTAAATATAAATGACTCAAAATGTATTTTTTTCATCTTGGAAATGTATGCGCAATAAATTCTAAATATCAACATTTTATGGTATAAAGAACTTTTATTATTTTTTAAAAATTAACTATTTTCTTCAGAATTTTGGAAGACAGTCCTTTTTATATGTAATTATTTTTATTTTTGAACCATCTTGCAAAAATCCGACAATTTGATATGTTTTTTCTGCCACTAACATATATACAGAGGATCTGGACTTGTGGAAACGACTGTAACGGCTATACCCACCTAGTTAGAGTATTGAAAATATTTGGATCAATTCGTAACCGCGATCTGTCTCGATTCAAAAAATTATGATATTTTCTGCTTTTATTATTTTTTTTAGAATATCTGTATTTTTTTGAACTTTTGAAATTTTATTTGATTTTTAAACAATTGTAAAATCAAATTAATTAAAAATATTATGATAAAAAAATTTATAACTTCTATTAATTTTTTGAAATTTTTAGAATTTTTGAAGATTTTTTTTATTTTGTGAAATTGTAAAAAAAATATGAATCATCATGAGTAGACTGGACCGGGGCCGTACATGATCTGTCCTAATCTGTAGGACCCTTTGGATTAGGATTTTCTCATTTTTAACCTCTCACCCCGCATCACTTAATCCGGATCATTTTCAAATCTCTACACCCCGACCACCCCTCTCTCTATTAATTATCATTTTTATTTAGGTTACGCTTCAAATTAGGTGAATGAAGATAGGAAGGGGAGAGTAAATTTTCATCTTGTTTTTGAGTTTTATTTTAATAAATAAATAGAGATGTATGAAGAAAAATGAAGAGAAGGGAGGGGAGAGTAAATTTTTATCTTGTTTCTAAATTTTATTTTAAACAAATGAAGATGTAAGAAGAAAAATGAGGGTAAATCACTTTATTCATTTTCAATTTCAATTTTATAACCTCTAATTTTAAATTTTTAGATGTCATATATTTTATGGCCTTCGCTTCCCTTCCCCTCATCTCAAACTCAAATGCGCCGCCTTAAAATCATTCATATTGTTTTTGATGAGAAAACTCAATTGGAGGTGCGAATGCAGGGGAAATTTCGACAAACTCTGAATTGGTAGTCAAATCGTAAACAAAAATTTGACGCGCGTGTCAACGCTATCAATTATCAGTTTATCACAATCAAATTTATTTTCTTTTATAAAGTAAATATAAAACAAATTTCAACTTCTCTTCGTCACATTGCCTTCATGATCTAAGGCTGAAATCGAGTCTACTTTTTTTCTATTAAAGATGAGGAACTTGAGAAAAAAAAAATCAAAATATTTCGACGTAAAAATAGATATTACCTTACGAGGATACAGTAATTTTCTTCACTCTTTTATTGAGAGGAATCTTTGCTACAGATAACTAACTAAATTAATCTTATCTTTGGGCCAGAATTTTCGAGTGGTTTTTAACACTGGTGTCTTATATTGTAAAATTTACTTAAATACTCGAAATATCAGACTAGCATAAATATAGAACCATCTATACAATAATATAAATCCTATTTCACTTTAGATTATATTTAAGGAAATAGTGAAAACTGAAGTTCGTTTTTGTTAAGTTGGAGAATATCTGAATATGGGAGTGATTAATTTGGGCTGTTTTGTTCAACACAGGTTTATCAAAATATTTTGGGTTTTAATGGGCTGATTTGTGTTTGTTTTATGAATCCGAAATGGGAGAATCAGTTTTAATAAATTTACAAGTCTCAAAAGTGGGCTGGCATATATAATAATCCCGTGTGATTTGTAAAGGCAACTGTCCTCTTTAATTAAGGTGCTGATTAAGGCAAAAGGACCCACCTAAGAAAGTAATTAACCAAAATTATCTTCATGTATTGAACTAATTCTCCGTGTTATCTTCACTACTTATTACTGAACCACATAATAATAGCCTAAATTAATTTCTTGAGAAAAAACTAACACAAAACATCATATTGAATAAGAAAATAGTATTATTTTAACTTTCTTGAAAAGAAATAACATATAACATCATATTGAATAAGAAAATAATATTATTTTATCTTTCTTGAGAACTGTCTGTTTATACGTCCAATGAATAAGAAACCGGAGTAATCATTGGTTCATCCATTTTTAAAGCAGATATATCTGCCTATGTACCAACTTATTTGATGACCATGACCAAAGTTATAGAAGTTCAAGAAAACTGAAAATAGTAGAGTGTGATATTTATCTTTTAGATAGACCTTATATGAAATACAATGCAATTTGGAAATTGCTTGGTTATCAAGATTTTTTTTTTAGTTTAATTGCTTAATTTTTCTAAATTATTATATGAATAATTGATTGAGTTTTCAATTTCACAAAATCTAATAAGAAAAAATGCTAATTTAATTAACATGCTATCCGAAAACCAAATAAGTAAACGACTATTTTTGCTAATAGTAAAGAAACTAACAAAATTGGAATAAATTCGAGAATGTGGGTATTAAAAGCTAATGGCATGTGCAAAGATCCCCAAAAGAAACAAGAAAATTAAAAATGTCATAGGGGCTGGCGAATCAATAAAAGGAGCTGAAGTGGGGCCTACATCTGGATTTTTAACCGGATCATAGCTCTCTTTGTACTTTATAATTTATCATTTTTTTAATTCCTAGTTTTTGTGCATTTTAGACTGAGGATCATGTGTTAACTCATCTTCAGTGAATGCATGATCGGCTCAAATAAGACAACGACTCAACGAAGCATGTTTCTCTGACCATTTTTGGGGTTAGTTTATTAAAACTCTTCTAAGATGGATTGTGCTATTGTATTCTTATTTTTCTCTTCCCATGTCTTGTAATCTCTTTTTATAAATTTTAGGAAAATTTACTAGTAGGCTTAAATAAAAAAAAAATCTTCTAAGAACAGTTTTGGAATTTGGACGTCTAGTAGACAAATATGATTCAATTTTCATGTTTCCTACCGAGTACCTAGCCAGCCACCTACGTAGTTATATACCGTATACTTTTTTTTCAGAATTATTTTTAAATATGCATGGATTTAAGACGATAATAAAGTCGATCAAGTCTGTAAAATTGAAGTATTCTCAAATACATTTTATAATCAAATTCCAAATATGTAATCTCTCTAACAAAAATATTATATGAGTCACTAAATTAATAACTGATATTAATACAAGCTAAATTAAAATTAGATGATTTGTTTCCATCTCTGTCTAAAAATAATAATACAAACTAATCACCAAATCCTAAATCTTTTGTACATGAATCTCATGAAGTAATTAAATTGCTTCAATCAAGTCACGAGTGATCAAGATCACTTTATTTGTTTTTCATAATGATTATTTTCACAATCTTTGACAATAAATTTTGAAAAAAAAATAAACAATCAAAATTTAACAATCTAATTAAAAAAACTTTTATTAGGTGTATTAATTTTGGATGATACATAGACAAATAATTGAATTGCATACAATTTAAATATATTTGACGATGCAACAAGGATCAATAGTTTTGGACCCCTTGAAATTTGAAATCATTTGATGTATTAAATATATACAAAATCGCATCATATATTTATAGACATGTTATTATCTAACATGAAACGTGGATGATATAGATCAGGTCCGTGATGTAGAGCCAAGTTCTTCCATATAATTACCAACAATATCAAGACAAACAATGTTCATGAGTCTTCTCTCCTTTTTGTTGAACTAGGAATAATTTTCAGATTCCGTCTAAAATTAAAAAGTACATATTTTCAAAAAAATAATGTCGAGGAAAGATGCTATCAAATAAAATGCAACTTCAAAAAGCATACAAAAATTTTCAATAGATGATCACAATAAAAAAAAGCAGCGTCATACATTATACATTGAATAATGCATACCCATTTATTAGTAGATAAATATTTTTTTAGTCATACAATTAAATTGAAAAATACTTCATTTTGTCTCTAACAACACGAGAGAGATTGTAAGAGTTTTAATTAATGTTAACATTTTTTTTGGCTTAAATTAAAGTTTGGCTAAAAGCGAAAATAAGAAAATGCTAATGTTTTCTTAAATTAAGAGTTTTAATTAATGTTAATCATTGCAATGATTAACATTAACTAAAATGAATAATTGACATTAATTTAAGCCAATAAGTGAACTTCACTTCTAGGTTAAAATGTCTTAAACTAAAGCTCTTAAATTAAGAGTATTTATTAATGTTAATCATTACAATGACTAACTTAATAACATTTTGTTTATGAAATAATGAAAATGTGAAATATTATTAGTTAAAAAGTATTTTATTAATTTTAAAATTTATTTTGAAAATTAAAAGGTATTATAAAATAAAAAATAAAATTTTATTATTAACTTTAACTATTTATTCAAATGTATATTTCTTATATAGATAAGTAAAGTATATAAAATCAAAATAAAATGAGATAATAAAATTATTATGTACCCAAAATATTTAATTAACTCATTATATTTTCTAAATATTTATTTTTATTGTGAATTTTAGTTCATGAAAAATGAATATTTCAATTATTATGTATAAACATGCAAGAGTAGTTTGTTCATTTACATTTATAAATGAAGAATTATATGTCTAATTAGCTGCTAGAGATCTTGTCACTAACTAGATAGTTTGGGGTGTTGGTCATAATTAGAAGTTGAGGGGACTTGTCAAAAAATCTAAAGTTTAGGGTGTGTGTGAAATCATTACCCTTTCATAAAAGTTGGTTGTGAAGATTATCAAAATATATAGTTGTGAATGGATCCCACCCGCGAAACATTTCAACATCGTTGGTTTATTGACTCTTTGTTACTTTCTTGTGAATTTGATACATGGACTGCGTTGATGTAACACTTCAATTACTTTTGGACTTGTTATTGCTCTGGTTTAGTTAGCAAGGTGCTCAACTAATTCAGCTGCTAATTAAGCAAATTGATAATATTAATTGAATTTTTTTGTCTGTACTTTTTCGGTATCTGTAGTAGATCAAACAAATCTAAGTTCAAATCCTGTGGGCCATAATATTCATTTTTCACTATATCAAAACTTCTCCTTAATTTTGTTACGACATTTTTCATCCGCTAAAAATATATATATGAAAATAGAAATAAAGATAAAAAGGAGGCTTGCACAAAAAACAAATGAAAAGAAGTGAGGAAGAAAAAAAATCTGAGATGATATATATAATTTTTTTTTATTCATGGCGAGTTTTCTGATTTTGTCTGATCATGTATAACAAATATTACTAACAAGTAATAACTCTATTTCTTCGTCCATCATGAACAGTGGCTGCTTCTAATAATGCAAATAGCTCAAAACGATCTTAGCAGTTTCAAACAAATATAGTTTGAGCCATTGAGGATTTGGAAAAAAAAAGTGAAGTCAAATCTTATGTAGTTCGGGTACAAGTTAACTAGAGATTAAAAAAATATAGTATATTATTTTTTATTTCAACTGTGATCGTTAAAGTGGATAGACTCGATTGTAAAGATGGTGCTATATCTCTATTCCACCTAAACTCGATTGTAAAGTTGGTGTTAATTTTTCCAAAAATTTTAGAATTAGATATGTTTCCACCTATATTTCATCATCTTTCACTCTAATTCTTAGTCATTGAAGGCATCATATTTGCCTATATAGATCACATATATTTTCAAAAGTAAAGGTGGCGTAGGTGGGTTGGGTTGAGATTCTGAGTCGGATTCAAATGAGGTTAAATTAATGTGATATTTTAGAAGAAATTGGGTCTAGCTAGATCGAGTTAGATCATGTCGGATTAAATTCATTTATATGATGATTTTTTTCAGATTTAATATTGATTTTGATTTGATTGCAGATTATTTGATTCGGATTGGTTCAGAACGGATTAAATTGATTTAATTTTTCTAAAAAAAATGGATTCGTCTCCGGATAGATTGGACATATTTTTCTGATCGGATCGAGTTTTACAAAATGACAAAATGTAATTGTTGGAATTTAAATAATTATATTCGAAGTGTCTGCCAATGTCATCCTGTCACCAAAATATTTGAATTTTAAGGATGATGTTCAACAAAAAAAAAATTTGGACTATAATCAACATTGATTTCATTAGACAGTTAAATTTTAGTTAGCAAATATTTATGAGTATTGATGTTATTTTATTGTTAAGAATAAAAGGGACTTTAGCGTATCTTACGTATTTTTTTCTCTCAATTATAACTACTAAATTTATAAGATTTATTTTGTTCAACCGGATTTTTATTTTTTTCCTATTGTCTTTTTATCAATTGCATGTCTCACCACATATGCTGAACTTTATTTTATAAAAATTGATGTACTTAAAATTTAAAGATTAGAATGTTTTGAGTACAAATATATTGTGTATTCTTTTTTTTGTGTGTGGTACGACTAAGTATTGTAACAGACTTCGAAGAGCAGATATTCTAGTACACACCGGCATACTCTACGTTAATGCAGCTCATATTTTTAGTTAAAATTATATGTGCCACATCGGTATCATTAAAATTAAGTATTAAATAACTAATATTAAAAATTTTAAATAACAAAACTAGTTAGAGAAATATTTTATAAATATCATATTATACACAAATTTATATTATTTTAATATTATTTATATATGCATCAAACATTCATAAAAGAAAATGGATCAATTGAGAATGGTTTATTTTGACAACCTTGATAATGGACTTCTAAATAAATACAAAAAAAAATCTTAAAAATAGAAAAATATTTATAGATGTGTTTTTCTACCTTTTAATTGATGATCATTCAAATTTCATATAATTTCATTATCATTTGATAGTCCATCAAAACCATTAAATTAGAACCGTTGTAAATTATATGAAAATTTGATGGTCTTTGATGGACTATCAAACGATAATGACATTGCATAAAATTTGAATGATCATCAATCTAAAGATAGAAAAACACATCTATAAACTTTTTTTTTTTAAGATTTATTTTGTATTTATTTAGAGATCTATTGTCAAGGTTGTCAAAATAATCCATTCTCGATGGATCCCCACTCTTAATAAAATCAACATATCAAAATTTTTATAGTTTAGACTTGTTACTTAATAGCTATTTAAATAAAGTTAAAATTTTATGAATTTTCATATTACATATAATTGAGATGATGTAAAATATATTTAATGATTCATATTTTTAAATTTAAATATGAATAAATAAATAGACACTAAAGATGCAGATCAATTTCACATTTATCTATTCCAAATTCGAGATTGTGTGTATATCATCTATTCTGTTCGGAAATTAATAATATATGCAGTCTTAAAAAAAATTACAAATAAAAAAATTATATATAGATACACGTAGTCTCGTGTAGTTGGGTATAATTTTGTAGGGCACTCTCCTCCAGTTCAAATGGCGCGCAACTGTCCAACTTCAATAACATTTCAACTTCAAAGTAGGAAGTGGGAGGTTCAAAACACTTTGAATTAAAAATTTAGTTAAATTTTTTTAAAATTATTGATTTTGTATTGAAATTCATATTTTTAATAAAATCTAAATTTAAAATTCATATTTTTAATAATCATTACAAATCTCGATGCAAAATCAAAAATTCTAAAAAAATTTAAACTAATTTTTTAATTCAAAATATTTTTAACCTCCCTCACTTCCCTGAATTTAATACCTGGTACTACCCAGAGGCCAGAAGGCCAGAAGGCCAGAAGCAGCCTTCTGATTTTGCGCAACAGCAATTTATATAAAAGGACTGATATAAATTAAAAGTTAACTGATAATGTACTATAAATTATCTTATTCAAATAAATAGAACCGTTATAAAATTTTAATATTTTTTATGTACTATTAAACGATATAATTTAAAATCATATCAATTTATAAAAAAGAAAATATTTTTATTTTTATTTTTAAAATTTTATTTATATTTATTTAAAATTCATTATCAAGTCGATGATAACCATTCAGTCAATCTAACTGGACCCCACTGCGTCAGGTTTTTTACTCACGAGTCGGGTCGAAGCTTTTTCGGTCCTCTCTTTATCTCCTTTTTTTTAATCTTCTATTCTCCTTGCATCTTCCCCCTCCATTTTTTCTTTAATTGCAGAAGTCACTGGTCGTCGTGCCCACTGCCTTGCCTTCTTTCTCGATCGAGGTCTATTCAATTCTACTCGAACCGGCGACGCTTTTGCGACTCAATTCGCCATTTTCGATCTGAAAGAAGATTGAAAACGTGAGTCGTTTATGAAATTTTTATCTTTTTCCTTATTTTATACAATGTCTCTTTAATTTGTATGGAATCTATCTTAATCTGAGTCTCCATCATGCACCCAGATTGATTTGTCCAATTGCTATGTTTTCAACTTTTAAAGTTTTTGGATGGATCGTTCTTGATATTTATTTTGTAACCTTCTTTTTTAGGAGGTTTTAGGTATAATGGTGTTAAAGTTGTACTTTTGGTTATCATGTCGTTGTTACTTGTGTTGTCTCATTCAAAATAAATGGTTATGGTTGTTTGCTCTGTTAATTAGTCACCTTTATGATTTTTGTTTCCATTTCATGGCTTCTGTCTTTTTGTTTCTTTTTGGTTTTGGCGTTATTGAAGGAAAATGCGGGAGCCAAGGTGTAGGGTCAAATGTAATTCATTTTTTTATCTTATTATCTTGGGAATTATGACATTCTCTCCAAAACGAAACTCTCTTAATCATTTATATTTACCAGATTTCATCAGTCTCATCATATCCTTTTCTTACTTAATACTCATCAGTGATCCGCGCAGAAAGTCCTTCATTTGGTGCGATGATACTTCTCAACGAAAACTCATGCGCTACTCATTTTTGGCTTTTCCATGTTTTGTTTCTGTTTTTTTTTCTTCTTTTTGGCTTTTCTGAAACATCTTAAAATGAGGTACTTTGGATCATACCTGGGGCTCAGAATTATCAAATTATTAAAAAAAAAATCATTTTCTGGGCTTTGTGAAGCTACAATCTTAGGAATGTTTCATTTTTAATTAAATATCTTTCAGATTGGCTCTTCAATTTATTAGGAATTTCTATCATCCTGATGTTCATGATTTTGGATTGGGTTTCATTTCCAGTGTACCTAATTTATCTGGGATTAAAGGCTTTGTTGTTGTTATTGTCATGGTCGTCGTCGTTGTATTATCCTGATGTTCCACAAAAACTCTGAGAGTGAAAATTGGTTTGGATGAGAAAATTTGAATTTGTTTTGTTGATAACTGAGGTTTTCTTATATTTTAGCAATGTTTAACTTACTTCCATTGATCAGAGTTTTCCCCATAATTTATACTTCTGGTGTTGACCCCACTGTCCTATTATACCATCCAAGCACATCCCATCCTTTCCTCAAGCTTCTATGCAAAGGAAAGGATAGAATAAACTGTAGTTTTAATTGGAGAGACATTTGTATCTGATTGAGCAAACACAAATATCACTTCAGAGGCAAGTTTCTAAATTGTTTTTTTTTTTTCAATATTATTAAAAGACCTAAATTAGGATCTATTATGTGAAGGTTTTATCTGAAAGGCTGAAACCAGTTAAGAATTGCATTCCGGTACCTTCTTCCTAAATGAAAACTTAATATCATGATATTTTTCTATCTTTGATTATGCATGGTCTGACCAACACCTTACTTTGTCATTGGAGATCGAAACGGATGGTCTCTGTATTGTATCATTTGACTGCATATCCTCTAACTACTTGTTTTGTTTTTACTTTTATATATTTTTGTCTCTTATGAAGACGCATATTTGTCTAATTAGTTTTTTATTTTCTAATCAGGTGCTTAGCCCGGTTGAGATTTTAGATTTTAAATCTTCATATACTCGAGATGGTACCATTTTCTTAAAACCTCCAAGATGAAAGGAGGAGAGTCACGTGGTCTCATCATAGGTGTAATAGTAGGTGTCATTATAGGAATATTAATAGCAATTGGCACTTTATTCTGCATCAAATTTCGCAAATCGAGATGCAAATTGGCAATAGCAGTTCTAGAAGGATGCGTTCAAATAGTACCAATACTTGCACAGAACTGTCAGACTCAACAGTGGGACCCAACTCACCAAATTTGTCAGTGGAAAATGGGCATCGTCCAGCTCTCTGGATTGACGGGCAAAAGCGTAAAAGTGTCATCTCTGTTTCTGGCATACCCAAGTATTCTTACAAGTATGTTGGTTACATCTTTTTTAATGATAATTTATTTCTTTATTTCCAATATCTGAATTAGCTGCTGATTCTTGTAAATTCGGCTGTGTATTCTATTTACTGTGTTAGCCAGTACAAGTCATCCAAAAACCACAACTTAGTACACACAATCTCACCCATGGCCCTGTGCCCCCTCACAGACAGTGTTGTTTCCTGAGTAACCGGTATAGTTTTGAATTTTGCATGTTATTTCTTAGTTTTAACATTTGTACTTATGGTTGTGCTTGCTGACAACAAAATTAGGGAAGTGCAGAAGGCGACGGCTAATTTCACTGCACTGATAGGACAAGGTGCTTTTGGGCCAGTCTACAAGGCACAAATGTCTACTGGTGAAATAGTTGCTGTCAAAGTACTTGCGAATGATTCAAAACAAGGGGAGAAAGAGTTTCTAAATGAGGTTCCAATATCTTGTTTACTGTTTTTGCATATTGGTCCTGCTTATTTTCTTATCAGCAGCTAAGCGTGCTCATAGTTATTTTGTTCCATGTTATTATTAAGAAACCCTGAATGTGACCATTGTTTACTGGCTAGAATAAGTAGCTTTATTCTGCATTGAGTTCATACAATTGAAGTTGCAAATGAGCACCATATAAATCTTGTTAGTGGCTTTATTCTGCATTGAATTCATACAATTGAAGCTCATACACTCTGATATCTGTTTAATCTACTATCTTTTCCTTTTCTTTTCTTTCTTTTTATTGTAGGTTTTGCTCCTTGGGAGGTTACACCATAGAAATCTTGTTAATTTGGTAGGATATTGTGCCGAGAAGGGGAAACATATGCTTATTTATGTGTTCATGCCTAATGGAAGTCTGGCTTCTCACTTATATGGTATTTCACTTTTTTACTTCCTGCACTTTTATTATTTTATAGTTCCAAAAATGCCTTTTTTGTTGAGTCCTCAAATGATGTAGTTTTACATTATACTACCAAATGCCAAATATAATGTTTTGTTTTGTTTTGTTGATTTTAATACTAAATAAAATTTGTGCTTCTTTGTTCTTCTTCTTTTTTTTTTTTTTCTATTAAAGGGGAAAATTGTGAGGTGTTGAAATGGGATCAGAGGATGAGCATAGCTATAGATGTTGCTAGAGGATTGGAGTACCTTCATGATGGTGTAAGAGAGAAGAGAAAAAAATATTTATATAGTTAATATGAGCAATGGCATTACCAAGTGCAAACTATGTTTTCACACATGGATGCTCTTTATTACAGGCTGTACCACCAGTTGTCCACCGTGACATTAAATCTGCCAATATTTTGTTAGACCGCTCAATGAGGGCTAGGGTATGTTCATTTTATTATAAATATTTTTTTTCATCCTTTATAGTCATTTTATTAAGATTTGAATTTCTGTTGTCAAATTAGAAATTTGTTGCTTTGCATTTTGCAGCATGTTGCCATAATTTGCTAACAAAACTGAGGGTAAAATAGACCAAATTGAGTTTTAAGTTAGATAAATTTAGTGTTGATTAATAATAGTTCTGTATGTAACCTTTTTTGTTAAATTAGGCTAAATTCAACAGTTGCTTTGGGTTGTACAATGCTGATTTTACAATTCAGGACTAATTTGGATTTGGTTATTGGTTTGCTGCAAATTTGGGGGATTTGAAATAATGAGTGAAAATCTTTCTCCTAGGTGGCAGATTTTGGACTGTCAAGAGAAGACGTAGTCAGCCGCACTTCTACTAGCTTGAGGGGTACATTCGGATATCTTGACCCTGAATACGTCTCATCTCGAAATTTCACGAAGAAAAGTGATGTGTATAGTTATGGTATATTGCTTTTTGAGTTGATTGCTGGCCGAAACCCACAACAAGGCCTCATGGAATATGTTGAACTTGTAAGTTTTTTCATAATACATATAAATAGGGGGTATTTGCATCTTCACATTGGGCATAGGCGTCATTTAGAAGTGCATTTTCATGTCACATTTATGTGACAATGGCTGTTTTTCTGTCAAAGTGTGTGTATGTCGCTTTAGAATTCTAAATTTGTTGCCAATCAAATGTAGGCAGCAATAAACACTGAGGGAAGATCGGGGTGGGAGGAAATAGCTGACTCACGGCTTGAAGGCTCCTTCGACATTGAGGAACTAAATGACATGGCAGCATTTGCATACAAGTGTGTAAGTCGAGTCTCACGTAAACGGCCCTCTATGAGAGATGTTGTGCAAGCGTTGTCTCGCACTGTCAAGATGAGCCGTAGTAGAAAACACCATAGCAATAAATTCTCAGCAGAAGGCTCAGGAGACGCAGATGCACGGTCCTCTTGCTCAGAGAATCCCGACCACCAAAGGTTGGAGTCGGTTGACAGTGTCTCTGATTTGCCAGAAGTTTGATTTTCCTTTGTGTTTCTTTTTTTATTGTTATGATATTTGATTTTGTGATAGATTTTGATTAAGTTATGTTAAATTAGAAATTAGGACACTTGTCTGATGTAGAGAGTAATTCTTTATTCATTGTTTGTAGCCATAGTTTTTGTCTCTTTTTTTTCGTTATAATGATTTACAGTGTAATTGAAGGGAAGCTATTTAGAAAATGAAGAATCATATTTTTTTGTTGGTTCGTTATTTCAGTTTTAGAAATAAATAACATTCATTTTTGGGCCCTTGTACAAGCATATTTATAAATCACAATTATTGTTATAAATACAAAATCATAAAAGAGAACAACTACATTAAAGAAAGTTATTGTCATAAATGACAAAAAGAATCTGTCATCTAATAAAAAATGAGAAAATCTTTTTATTCCTTGCTCCTTTGTTCCTCACGAAAATTTTCCAAGTATTTTTTGGTATAGTTCTTTTCGTGTATTTCACCATACAACTAATGTAATATTATTATTTTTCTATCTAATTATTTAATTCACTTATCTAAATATTTAATTCACTTATCTAAAATATCTGAAACATATATATAAATATCCAAGACATTTTTGTTTCTCAAGTTTTTTCTTATATCTTCTGACATACACATTTTCTAAACAGATCATATAATATTTATCATTTTTTATCTAAATATTTAATTCACATATCTAAATATCTAGTTCATATATTTAAATATCAAATTTATCTATCTAAATATCTGATTCACTTGTAATGTTTATTGTTTTCTATCTAAATACGCGATTCACTTGTCTAAATATCTTATTTATATATCTAAATATCTAGTTCATTTATTTAAATATCTGATTCACCTATCTAGATGCCTGATTGACTTATAATATTTATTGTTTTCTATTAAAATATCTAATTCACCTTTCTAAATATCTAATTCATATATCTAAATACTTTATTGCCTATTTACATACATGATTTATTTGTGATGTTTGTCATTTTCTATCTAAATATCTAATTTATCTATCTAAATATATAATTCACATATTTAAATACTTAGTTCACCTATTTAAATATCTGAGGCAGATATATAAATATTCAAGTTTATTTTCATTTTCTGAGGTTTTTCTTCTCAAATATATCACATATGTTTTCCTACAACTTGTGATGTTTGCCAAATTTTTTTATGTGACTTTGTCTTCTATCTCTTGTTGTTTTTTTACTAAATAATATATCTAAATATCTGACTCATTTATATAAATATTTTATTTGTTTATCTGATTCACTTATGTAGATAATTTTTTTTTTTTGCTGAAAATGAAAAATTAGTTACAGATGATGTATTTTTTTTGTTAAAAATAAAAAGTTAGGAGAGAATTTTTGTTAGAATTTGCTATGAGGTTGTTAGTCGACCTCATAAAAGCACTCAATAAAAGTAATTAAGAGATTTTTTAGTGCATTTCTTCTTTGCGCAGACAATTTTTTAGGAGCTTCTGTTTATCGCTATATTAATGTTGAAGTATCGGAAAACGTTGATTATTTTTTAAATGCGTTTCTCATTGGTTTATTTTCTATCACATACATGTCGAGTTGGATTGTTTTATTGGAAAGTCACTTTATATAATAATACAAACATCGGGCCCAATTGAGCAACAGAATAATTTCATTAATTAAAGTATTTGTTGCTATGATTAAAAGCTACAGACAAATAATTGTGTCAATTCTGATTGTGTATGGATCTGCAGAATATATGATAATACAAACATTAGACCCCTAAAATTTCAATAACAAAAGAGAGAAAAAAAACGCAATCACATTGCCGAAATAGAGTCCAAAGTAAAGAACATATAAAAATAAAAAATCCAACAACATTGCATCACCCATTCCTGATATATCAGAAACATTTCTATACAACCTGAGTAGTTGCTTCCGTGGTACTATGAACCTCTCTGTGCACTGTTGGATATGGTCCTTCCCACGCCGAGGCAGTGGCGTTGACATAATAAGCAACACTGACAATACCATGCACAAAACAGAGGATTCCTCCGACGGATAGGAAATGGCGGTGCGCAAACCCGCATGTAGCTTTTGTTTTGGCATTGGCCAGTGCACCGGCAAGCAACAGAGTGAATCCAATCACAAGTGCAATCCTGGTTGCATAGCAAATACTTGTTATAGTTTCTCCAGATTCTTGGTTAAGATAAAATTGGGGTTGATGATACTGATACAAGCAGTAGCAAGTTGATGTCAAGTGATTTTGGGCTGACATTGGTCATGGGTTTTTTGTTACCATATATTTGTGCTTTATATTTCAGGCTTGTTTCACTCTTCTAGTATCCCTGGATGAAATTTTAAAGGCTTTTAGAGATGATTCATGGAATTACATTTCTTCCTTTACCTTCTCATGAACTGTACCACAGAAAACTGAAAAGAAGATGTATATTAACATACAAAGGAATTATGATAAGATTGGTACCATGAAAGCACTAGAGTCCATGCTGCTAATCGTCTATTAATAGATGATCTAAAGTACTCCTCTTGTGAGGTGATGCAAATGCATCCTCCAAGCAAGTTAGCCAAAGCATGTGCCACTGCCAGAAGTGCGGCTGCCGCAACACCGAGCTTGTATGCTTCGTATACTGGTTCTTTGCACTCAAATATAAACACCCTCACGTTGGCTGCCTATTAACGAGAATTCAAAATAATTATAAAATAAAAGGAAAAAATGTGTTAATAGCTTGCTTATACATTAATTGTGCATGCATGAGCAAAACACGGTACTAAGTATTCTGTATCATCTTATCTCACACTACAACATTTTCCCTAGTCTTTTTGAGTTTAGATGAATTGTTTATATATATTTATGCCCTTGGTTCGACCATGTAAACTAAGTACATATTTATTTCTCAATATATATACATAGATACACTTGGCCAATATTGTCAAATGACAAAATGTACGTTGAGAAGCAAAATGAAGATAATTACTTATTTAGAAAATTATGTACCTTACTTTGAGCAACCTCAGCCTCAATTCCGAGAATACCAGCAATTACATCCATGATCACAACAAGAATGCATATTACCATCGCTCCTCCTCTTCCCATTATCATGGCCATAATTTCCTAATATATATACTTTTAAATTAAGAGGATAGAAACTATTTGAAGAACTCAGCGTAACTGGATTAATGCAATTGGCAAGCTTATGCTTTGTTTCAATTCACATGCAAATATAAAGGCTGGTACACAATTTCACTAGGAATCTGTACAAGTTAGCTGTCTGAAGATGCTTCCAGTGTTGTTATACTTTCCTTCTCTCTTTCTTTTTGTATAACTTTATTCCTTCCTTTATTTCACAAATATCATGGATACCAAAAAAAAACAGGGCATCAATATTACCGATCCGCTAAAGCAGTCTAAGATGTAAAGCTAAAAGTATATAGTACTTTAACTCACTTCAGGTGCAAATATTCCAAGGTTTCTGTTATTTCTAACTCTATGATAATTTTTACGATATAATATGCTTAATTAAATTGAATAATTGTCCTTTGTGCCAGCTTTAATTTGATTTTTTTTTGAAATATTTACTTTTTTAAATAATGTATATTCGCTGATCTGTGGATGTAAAACAAATAAATAACTAATTAAAGCGCACCAAGTTAATTATATGTTTCATCTATTTAATTTGGTTTCTTTGCGAGTTGTCTAAATTAAGACTTATATTCGGACCTCATGAAGTTTTGTCCAGATATATTTTAAACTGTTTAGCTATAAATCCTACATACACGAGGTTTGAATATTTGAACGGTTTTACTTTAGAGAGAGGGATTTCTTCGCAACTTAAAACTTTAACAATCTTAACAACTAATTTTGAAATAAATATAAAAAAATCTTAAAAATAGAAAATCTTTCACAAACATGTTTTTGAGTCTATAGATTAATTATGTTTTAAATTTCATATAACTTAAATGTCATTTGAAATACTAGGTTGCTACAAATAATTAGTGATTGAATTTGCTACGAACTAAAAACATAACTAGATCATCTTCAAATTTTAATTTATTAGTCTCAATAAATTATTTATACAAAATATTGTGGGATATAATTTATTTCTATGTTTAAAATTTTCTAAGCCTTAGTTTGAATTTTTGAATGACCTTGAAATATGTATTATTTTAAATTTTTATTGAGCCATCTTAAAAAAACAAAAACACATACTTTGAAAATTCCAAACATACAAAATATTTATATTTATACAACATTTTTATATATGAAAAAATTATTAAGACTCATAAATCAAAATTTAAAGATGATTTAGTCCATAATAAATTCAGTCACTAACTACGTGAAGCACCCAACATATCTCATCAATTGATACTCAGTCAATCTTTATTAAATTTTAGACCGTTAAAAATGTAATGTAATTTTGGTGATCTTTCTCGACATGTTTTATTTTCTATTTTTATTTTTTAATATTTATTTGATAATTGGTGCCAAGGTTTTTAAAGTTTTGAGTCGTCAAAGGCAGCCTTCTCTTTACTTGTATATTGTTTCTCTGACGTGTACCAACTACCAAATAAATTCGAATTCGAATTGTATCAATTAAGGTTAACATAAACCATGTTGGAATGACGGACAATATAATTACAACTTAAATACTTATTAAATTATAACAGTTTTCTCAGCAATTTGTGGACGTCAATAGGAAAAAATGTGTCCTGCTGCTTCCTCGTGCGAGACACATCCCACGCGAATCAGCACTGTAAATATCTTATTTTTCTTTAAGAGGAGGGTTGGAGTTTAATTAGCACGAATCTCAGAACAAATGGGACTATATATAGACAACTGAAAGTCTTGATTTTTTTCCGCTAATACCATTTTTTTCCACTAACCTAATCTTAATTATTATTTTCCATTAAACCATTGTTGTGAAAAACGCCGATTAATCAGTTGCGGTAGTAAAACCACCATGCACACACAATGTATTCCCATTAATTAATAGCCCTTTAATTAATTTTAATCGTTTTGTATTGTATCTTGGTTGTTCAGTGCATCAGAAAGATAATTCCAGTGTTGTTATATTTTCCTTTTCTTTGTCTTTTTGTAGAACTATTCATATCTTTCGTCCCCAAATTAACATCATGGTTACAAGTACAACGAAATCATGTATGGCATCAATATCACATCCGCAGATCCGCCAAAGCAGTGCAAATTCAAAAGCTAATTAAGGCCAAAGTAATTACTATCTAACATGGTTAGATTGAACAAATAATCTATGTGCTAACATCCAATTTGTGTACATCTATCTCGTTTCTTTTATAATGCTGTATAAATTAACAATTTAGGCAGAATCTCATATATATCCCTCAAAAAATTGAAAATACATATTTTATCCTTTTAATTCATAATATCATATTTATCCTTCCAAACTATTAAAATTTTCATATTTACCCTATATATATATATATATATCATTTTTCACTAAAACTAACTCCATACTTATAAATTCCCCATTTAACCTTATTGAGAATAAAAGATTTTTTAACTGAATTATCTGTAGATAATTAGATACCAGTATATTGCCCGTGCGTTGCTACGATGATATCTTTCAGAAATATAAAAATTCATATAAATTGAGAAATAAGAAAATAAAATAAAAATAATTTAGTAATTGATGTAAATTTCAATCATGAATACATAATTAATGCAAAATAAATATAAATTGAGAGAAAAGTTAACATTCAGCGTTTAAGGAGAGTTGAAATTCATAATTGATGACAATCTAAAAAAAGAAACAAAATAAAGCAATTATACTCCTAAATTATGTTGCATTTTATGTAACAAACAAAATTAAGAGATAATTCTAACTTCAACACAAATGGTTATAGAGATGGTAACATTATTTGATTAATAACTCAATCCGATGAGTGATATTAGCTTTAAAAATTAAACAAAAAATCTGGACCGTTGCAGAATCAGAATACATACGTACTTAATAAGAAATAGAGATGGAAAATCTACCGCCATCCAGCTTGAATTCAAAAGCTAGTTAAGACCAAAGTAATTACTAACTAACATGGTCAGATTGAACAAAATAATCTATGTGCTAACATCCAATTTGTGTACATCTATCTCGTTTCTTTTATAATGCTGTATAAATTAACAATTTAGGCAGAATCTCATATATATATCCCTCAAAAATATGAAAAATACATATTTTATCCTTCAAATTCATAATATCATATTTATCCTTCCAAACTATTAAAATTTTCATATTTACCCAATATATATCATTTTTCACTAAAACTAACTCCATACTTATAAATTCCGCATTTATCCTTATTGAAAATAAAAGATTTTTTTTAAACTGAATTATCTGTAGATAAAAAAATATAGGACATACCGCCATCCAGCTTGAATATCAATGTTTGAAAATTTTAGATTGTTGAAATTGAAATTGAATTCTGTTAATAAATGAAAATGTGGAATATATATTATATTTTGGTGTCAGAGGATTTCTTAAACTTTTAGTACGTATTTTCAAAAATATTATTTAAATTAAAACAACAAAATTACAGATATCGTTTTAATTATTTTGATAAAACATGTATTATTTTTTAATCACTTTAAAAGAAGCTTTGACTTTTATCAAATAATTTTAAAGTTTTAACGGTGGAGTTTAATGACTGATTGATGAATAATAAATTAAATCTCAAATTGACTCAAATTTGATAGACGTTCTATCTAGTTAGACATCTACAATGTTAATTTTTTTAATTTGAATACCATTTCTCAAAAAAAAAATAGAACATAAGATCTGAATGCACCGTAAAAAAACCGATGTACACTGATCAATTAGAAGATGTTAACTCTTAGAAGGCTTCAGCATATAGCTAATGGCTGTAATACAAGTGAGCCGAACTTTTAAATTTCTAATAATTCAAAATTTAATGTACACTGATCTAATCTAATGATATTTCAGTTTTAAATTTTGAATTGTTAAAAATTTAAAAAGTGAAGGTATAGAGACACAAAACATTAAAATATTTAAATCCTCATCTTGTGAAATTTGTAGAAGGGGGCGGAAAAACCACTGGCCCAGTTACTATTATAACTGTATAAGAGAAAAATTGACCAAGCAGAGTTGCTCTATTTTGAAGTTAATTGAATGGAGTTTCAAGGTTTCTTTTAGCTTTTACCAGCTTTTTCATCTTTAACATTCACAGCTTTACATTATTACTGTCAGTAAAAGTTAGTTTGAGAAATGGTCCAGCGTGGACAGATGTTAAATAGAAGGGAGGAACCAATTGAGGGGCTAATCAATTATGTTTGAATTGTCCCTGAGCTGAGCTGTTTAGGAGTTTCTCCTTCATTAAACCTAAACTTTTGCTATAAAATCTAATTTTTTACCACTGATACTAATTTTCTTCACTAACCTTAACTATTGACCATCAATCTCAACTGTCCCCATTATTTTTTCAACTTCATTTGCACACTCATATGAGAGCCTCACTGCTCTGGATTTTGCTCATTGATATCTTGTACACAGTTGTCCGAGACCAATTTTCATAATTTGCCAACATTTATCTTTTTTTTTCTTTTTTTTTCCTTTTTGTACACTTAGTTCTATAACAGACCCACTACCATGATCCATCAGGAAGAAAGAAACTGACGTGTATCGTTCTATTAGTTGATATTTAAAATATTCTGTTGCAGACTCGCCTTTCTGTCATACTAGTTCGTCAAATAGAAATAAGGACTAAACTGATATCAGACATGTATCAATACTGGTAATATTTGCTGGGTTTTTTATAGGAGCAATAACTCAGCTGGCCAGAGCCTTTGTTTGTGAGTGGACAGTGTTAGAATATTTAATATTTTAATATTTAATATGTGATCTACTGTTAATAATTATAAGTTAAGTTTATTTATGAATAATTAATTAATGAATTTATCTAAAATGTACATTAGGAGGGTGCATCTAAAGAATGCAACTAGGTACATTTGTATTTTTTGATGGAAAAATTCAGTTATCCAAATTCGCTGTACATGACTTCCAGAAGTTGTTTCAGTGTTTATATATACTCAGTTCTGTTTATTTGGTGATTAATTCTCTTAAGATCTCCTTAATTCATCCATTAAGAAAAGAACATAAAATAAGAGGCTGAGTGGAAAAACGTCATAATTCGCCATCATTAGAACTGAGGAAAACTTTTGAAGATCAGTATTCTTGCATCGCTTCCGCCTAAAGATGTCTGCAATTCAGAATTGTAAGTTTTTCAATTATTATTTGTTATTTTATATGAATTACGTTATTTTATGGTCTGTGATTTTTAATAAAATATATTACGAATAAAATATATTTTATATCATTTAGTATTAGAGACAAACGTATTTTCATATAAGATATAATATTATAATTTTTTATTGAATTACAAATATAAATTGTATGTATGTGATTGTTGGAGTTTTTTTATCAAATTGTTTTTACTTTTTTGTGTACAAATTGGAGATAGCTATGAGTTTACTTTTTGCCATCCACATGTGTACATGAACACATGGATATTTTTTCCTATACACTTTTGATTGAATACAACATAGAAGCATGATTTTTGAAAATTAATTTAGGGGACTATAATTGGGTATGACAAGATTTTTGTTATGGGGTTTGTATAAAATCTCATTTATTTTAGGGATATAATTTTTCCAACTAGTACCTCTTTTATGTTATAATTGTGAATTCTATTATATTTCTTGAGATGCAACTTTTTGTTTTTTTTCCACAAAAGTCCTCTTATTTTTCCTGGACGTAATTTTTTTTGTGACTTTATATTTTTTGATGCTAAATAAATACATGGTTTTAAAAAAAATATATATAATATTCGGCCCAACGGAAGATTATTATATATAATTATTATTTTCCTATAAATGTACTTTTGATACTTGACTATTATCAATTTTATAAACTTTAATTGTGACTGTCATTTTATCAAAAGAAAATATATTTTATAATATGTTTATATTTCTAATATGTTTATGTTTAATAAATTAATATTGTCAATTTTACCAACTTTAATTGTGAGTATAGTATATTAAATTAATTATATACTAAAGTTCAATTTGTTTCTTCCCAACGGTGATATGAATAGAATTTTATTTATGGATCAACTTTTATGTTAGAACTGAAATATTCTTATGCATTCTATTATTTATTTCAGATTGATTAATTATTACCCCTTATAGTTGATATAATTATATTATTTTTGTGGATATTTAGTTTATAATAGTAAGCATTTTATTTTTTTTTGAAATTCATGCAGCATTGAATAGTGTTAGTGCTCAAATCTCTAGAATTACATCATTGAATGGAACTAATTTCTCAACTTGGAAAGAGCAAATTGAAATTTATCTCGGTGTTCTGGAAATTGACCAAGCATTACGCGTAGACAAACATGTTGCTTTAATAAATGAAAGTTATTCTGATGATAAGGCTAACTTTGCTAAATGGGAGCATTCTAATCGCATGTCTCTCATGATTATGAAAAGCACTATTACATCTGCAATAAGATGAGGTATTCCTGAGAATGATGTAGAAAGTAATCATTTCACTGCTAAAGAACATTTAGTTTTTGTTGAAGAGCAATTTAAGAGTACTTCTAAGGCTAATGCAAGTGCTCTCATAATGAAAATGCTCACTTCCAAGTATAATGGGACAAGCGGTGGACGTGAATATATCATGATGATGAATGATATGACTGCAAAATTAAAAGACATGGATATGGCAATTTCTGAAGGATTTTTAGTTCATTTCATTATGACTTCTCTTCCTGCACAATTTGGTCCTTTTAAGATCAACTATAATACATAGAAAGATAAGTGAAAAATAAGCGAATTAATTGCTATGTGTGTTGAAGAATAAGAAAGGATTAAGGTTGAAAAACCTGACTTTGCACATGATATTACTGATGGTCTAAAATCGAAGAAAATTAAAGACAATGGTAAAGGTAAAAATAAAGCTGATATGATTTTTGGTGTTAACAAAGCAAGTACGTCTGATACAAAACATACTCCTAAGTGTCATCATTGTAAGAAACGTGGACACATGAGGAAGGATTATAAGAAGTTTAAAGATTAGCTCGCTAAGAAGAGTAATGATTTCAATTCCATGATTTGTGAATATTTTTTAGTTGATATTCTCTTAAATACGTTGTGGGTTGACACTGGTGCCTCTGTGCACATTACGAACTCATTGTAGGGATTTTTTCCATGAGGATGCTTCAAAAGAGAGAAAGGAAACTCAAGGTAGCTAATGGATTAGAGGTTGTTGGAACTCTTCGTTTGATATTAAAGAGTTACTTTATCCTCGATTTGCATGATGTAGTATATATTCCTAGTATGATTAAAAATTTAATTTTATTTCTAGACTTGATGCATGTGGTTTTATGTTTAAGTTTGGAAATAATAAGTTGAGACTATATCATAACTCTAAGTATATTAGTTCCGGATTATTATGTGATAATCTATATAAATTTTATTTGGATTGTTCATTTTATGAATCTTTATTATCCTTGAATGTTACTAATGTTAAACGTGGAATTAAGAGAAATCGTGAAGGTTGATATTCTTCAAAATTATGGCATTACAGGTTGGGTTATATTTCAAGAGATAGAATGTAACGTCTCATTAAGAATGAAATTCTTCCAACATTAGATTTTTTTATTTTGATAATTGTATTGAATGTGTTAAAGGAAAGTTTGTTAAAGGAAATAAGAGAGGAGTCATTCGAAGTGGAGGACTATTAGAAATAATTCACACTGATATATGCGGTCCATTTCCTACTCCGAGTCTTAACGGGCATAAATCATTTATCACTTTTATTGATGATTATTCATGTTATACTTATGTGTACCTAATTTCTGAAAAAAGTGAGGCACTTGATAAATTTAAGATTTTTAAGGCTGAAGTTGAAAATTAGCATAATCTTAAAATTAAAGTGATTATATCAGATAGAGGAGGTGAGTATTATGGTAGACACATCGATTTGGGTCAAAGTCGGCCCGTTTGTTTTGTTTCTTCAAGAAAATGGTATTGTACATGAGTTTTCTATGTCAGGAAATCCTCGGTAAAATAGAGTAGCTGAAAGGTGTAATCGTACATTAATGGATATGGTACGTAGTATGATATGCAATACTATTTTTCCAGAATGTTTGTGGTCTGAAGCTTTAAAAATAGCCACACATGTACTAAATCGAGTTCCTAGTAAATCTGTGCCAACAACACCTTACGAATTATGGATGGGCAGAAAACCACAATTAGGATACTTACGTGTATGGGGTTGTCCTACTGAAGCAAAAGTGTATAATCCACATATTAAGAAATTGGATTCCAAAATTGTTAGTTGTTATTTCATAGGTTATCCAGAGAGATCCAAAGATTTTAGATTTTATTGTCCCTCGAATACCACTATAATAGTTGAGACTAGACATGCAGTATTTTTTAAAAATTGCAACATTAGTGGGAGTAATAAAAAATGAACTGTAAACCTACAAGAAGGAGATTGAATTTATGTTCCAACTTCGATCTTTACAGAGGTTATACGTTTTTCTCCTTCAAAGAAAAATGATGGCACTAATGTTAATAATGTTCCTAACATTGATGAAATACCAATGCTCCCACAATAACCTTTGCGTAAGTCGCAAAGAGAAAGAAAGTCAGAAATATCTGATTATTATATTGTATACATTACTGAAGAAGGTTGTGATTTAGGCCATGGAGATGATCAAGTTTCCTTTAAGCAAGCTATTATGAGCAGAAATTCATCTCAATGGTTGGAAGCCATGAATGACGCGATAAAATCTATATAAATTAATGAAGTTTGGGAACTTATTGAGTTACCTGTTGGAGTTAAACTTGTAGGTTGTAAATGGGTTTACAAAACCAAAATAGATTATCAAGGTAATGTTGAAAGATACAAGGTCTGATTAGTTGCTAAAGGATTCACACAACAAGAAGGAGTACATTATGACAATATTTTTTTCACCAGTCTCAAAGAAAGATTCATTACGAATTATTTTAGTTCTTGTAGCTCATTATAATTTAGAACTATATCAGATGGACGTAAAAACTATATTTCTTAATGGTGACTTGCATGAAGAAATTTATATGAAGCAACCTGAAGGTTTTATTGTCAAAGGCAAGGAACATATGGGATGTCGGTTGAAACGATTAATTTATGGGTTAAAACAAGCTTCAAGACAGTGGTATCTTAAGTTTGATCAAGTTATAACGAGTTTGAATTTAAGAAAAACACTATTGATCAATGCATATATCTCAAGGTTAGTGGGAGAAAATTTATCATTCTCGTTTTATATGTGGATGATATCTTATTAGCAAGTAGTGATTTAGACATGTTGTTCAAAATAAAAAAATTTCTATCAAAGAAATTTGACATGAAAGATCTTGGAGAATCATCTTATGTTATAGGCATTAAAATATACCGAGATCGGTCTCGTGGGATCTTAGGTTTATCTCAGAAAGCATATATTGAAAAAAATGCTTAAACGTTACAACATGCAAAATTGCTCTTCAAGTGTTGCTTCTATTATCAAGGGTGACAAATTCAGCAAGTTTCAATATCCTAAAAATGATTTAGAACGTACACAAATGAAGAAAATCCCTTATTCTTCGGTAGTAGGGAGTTTAATGTATGCTCAAGTTTGTACACATTCTAATATTACATTTATCATTGGAATGCTTGGCCGGTATCAAACAGATCCGGAAATGGACCATTGGAAAGACGCTAAGAAAGTTTTGCGCTATTTACAAGGAACTAAAAACTATATGCTTACTTTCAAAAAGTCAGATAACCTTGAGGTTATTGGTTATTCAGATTCTGATTTTTCTAGTTGCGTTGTTGACAGCAAGAAACCCACATCATATTACATATTCATGCTTGCAAGGGGACCAATTTCATAGAAGAGTGCTAAGCAGTCTATAACAGCATCTTCCACTATGCAAGCAAAATTTGTGGCATGTTATGAAACTATTGGTCAAGCAGTTTGGTTGAAGAATTTCATACCCGAACTTTAAGTGATAGACAATATTGCTAGGCCACTTACCTTACTTTGTGATAATGAAGCTGTTGTTTTCTTCTCTAAAAATAATAAATCAAGCGGTGCTTCTAAATGGATTGATATCAAATATCTTGTTGTTAGAGATAAAGTCAAAGATGGTACCATTGTCATACAACACATTAATACGAAAGCTACGTTAGCTGATTCTCTAATAAAAGCGTTACCACCTACTCTTTACAAAGAGCACGTTGATGGCATGGGTTTGGTAAATGAATTCATATGTTGTTATTATAGTGAACAATATTAATAGTTTATGTATTAAAGATTCGTTTATGTATATTGACTTTGAATTTATAATATTTGCTTATTTATTATGTTGTGCATTATTATTATTCTTTTTAAGTAAATTTTACTTATGGGGATTAAATAAATTGAATTAACCATTTGTTGGAAAGAACATCATTTCTATAATTAATGAGGATCAAATAACAATAATAGTTATTCTTATTATATTAATTTGGTTTGGTGTTTCTAGCTGAACATGGTTTAAGTTAATGATATTATATTGGCCAATTTTGAACATGTGCTTCATTATAATGTTTAAATTTTATGTCAAGTGGGAGAATGTTATAATATTTAATGTGTGGCCTACTGTTAATAATTATGAGCCAAATTCATTTATGAATAATTAATTAATTGGTGCATCTAAAAAGTACATCTGGATGGCGCATCTAAAGAATGCATCTAGATACATCTGTATTTTTTGATGGAAAAATTCAGTTGTCCAAATTCGTTGTATATGATCTCAGAATTTGTCTCAGTGTTTATATATACTCAATTCTGTTCATTTGGTCTGATTAATTCTCTTAAATCTACTTAATTCGTCAATTAAGAAAAGAATAGAAAATAAGAGACTGAGTGGAAAAACATCATAATTCGTTATCATTAGGATTGAGGAAAAATTTTTTTGAAAGATCAGTATTCTTATATCGCTTCCGCTTAAAAATGTCTGCAATTTAGAATTATAAGTTTTTCAATTATTATTTATTATTTTATATAAAATATATAATTTTATGGACTGTGATTTTTAATAAAATATATTACGAATAAAACATAATTTCTATCAGACAGGAGATACGATCTGTGTTGATTGTGTTGCCTCCAGGTTCAACACAATTCCTTTGACGAAGACACTCTAAAGCTACATGTCAGTATAGAAATCTGTATCTTAATTATTGTGACATCTATATCCATTTTTATACTAACTCAAAAACTACGATTAATTTGATTTTTTTTGCGCCATAAGTAGATGACAAATAATGAAGAATTTTTTGAGCAAATTGCATCATGCATTCTCCTCAGACTATCAAAGCCAGATGGCATCTATATTTGCCATTTTATGTTTTTCTGCTGGTCCATAAACCTATCTCAAGGAACCAAACTATTTTCTGTTCGATTTCACACTTAACTATATTTAACAATTCATACGTGCTGCTAGCATTGAGGTGTTAACAGTCTTATAATAAACGAACATTAATCATGTAATTAATTAGAATCAGATGGTTCATATTACGAACAAAAGTGCACCGTATATTAAACATCAGAAAATGCAGACTAATTAAGTCGCAGCGGATTAGACAACAGAGATCTAAAAATGATATGCACATATGTTAATTCCTAAAATCAAAGTTAGATGAGGTGGTGGTTGAATACGGAAGCCATAAATGGAAGGCTGATAATTAGTAATTACTAAACCAAAAGTAGATGAACTGAAAGCAATTGCAACTTATGATCATGACATTGTGACTCGCAGATCAAAAAATAAAAGACTCATAAGGGACAGCAAATTTCTCAAATAATTATTTTTAGGTAGACAAAGCTATTCAAATAAATTTCTACATTCCATATCTTGAAAAATCAAATAAGAATGGTGTATGTCTTATTCATGGCACATTTTTGTCTATCTCATAATTTAAAGAAGCCCTCAATTTGGGTAGAGGTACAGATTTCAGGCACAGCCCTTGAGCTTTTTGGCGATTCCAGCAAAGTATTTTCCCTGGTGAAAAGCTTGGCCTAATTCCAGCTCTGAAGGTTGGCGGGACCCATCTCCAGCAAAGGTACCTGCACCATATGGCGAGCCTCCCTTGACCTTCTCCATTTCAAACATGCCGGCACCAAATGTGTAGCCCACTGGTACAAAGATCATCCCATGGTGTGCAAGCTGAGTGATCGCTGTAAGACTGCAAGATGTGCAAAGTTGTTAATAGAAAAGTTTATCTATATCTATTATCTAATTTACTTTTGAAATAGTTTTTGAATAAATCTCTGCTGCTTTCCCCAATGGACAATATAATCAGGGCTATGTGAATAATTTAACTTATTTTGGGAGAATATGAATTTTCTGTCTTTAATATTTTATTTCCGGAAAGGAATTGCAATATCGGATCAAATCGACCTGAAGCAGCTTTCACCATAATTTCGGCTTTGAAGTTCAGTACCACAGATTTTAATACTTTCACCAAATAGACCAAAGTACCAAACCTTGACAGTACTGGAAATTGACTAATCAATAAAGCCCCTCAATCTAGTATTTTCTCATCCAAACTAAACAAATCCTAAGCGGTTCAAATGTTCTTATTGATAGAATTGGAGGTATTGCCTATTATTGACATTGTAAAGTTTGGACACAACTGCTTATGAATTAGAATTGACTGCTGTGCCAGCAACTACAGGCAAACATTGCAGGGATAGGTACTATAAAGTTCAATGTAAGATCAGAAAGGGACAGGCAGATAAGTTTTTCTTTTCCTATGCCCACTTAGTACTACTAAAAATAAGAAAATAACCAAAATCAAACACTGAAAAGGAAATAAAAATATGAACATACGGGGTGGTCTCTTGGCCTCCGCCTTGGGATCCAGTACTGTAAAAGATCCCGGCAGGCTTGCCGGCCAAATCCTGACCACGCCAGAGCCCACCTGTGGCATCAAAGAATGACTTCATCTGACCAGCCATCATGCCGAACCTTGTTGGGAAACCGAAAATGATGCCATCTGCCTCTGCCAGCTCACCCGGAGTGATAATAGGCACATCACTTTTTGGTGGGGCCCCCATCTTCCCAAGAACTTCAGCTGGTAGTGTCTCTGGCACCTGTTTTTCCAGAAACAGAAATTAGCACATCAAGTAGAGATTTTAACTTTTTTTTAATGCATTTATGGTTTGTGCTGCTGTTTTGCCATTACAGAATTATGTTGTTCTTTTATATTATTGATGTCATTTGTGCTTTAATCATATCTGGGTATTTCCAGCTTCTAGTAGTGTTTCAGTGTCTGTCCTATTGAGAGTTGTGTTGTTTGCATCAATTAGTCTGTGCCACTTCTGTATGATACTGGACAATCTGGCAAACCCATACCTGGAACAGCTTGACCTCGACTCCTTCAACTGAAGATGCTCCCTTTTCTATTTCTTGGGCTAGCTTCTCTACATGTCCATACATGGAATAATATCTGGAGAAAAATCAGTAGGATAGAAATCAATTGAGGCACAATTTACTATGATAAAGATGTAAGCTTTTGGCACTCAATTGTAGTCAAGAAGGCACTGGTAGTTAGGTACGTTGTATTACTCATCATTTATGTTGGGTAATTGCTTTTCGCAATTCGGAGTTTCTGACAATTACTTTTGTACCTTTGGCACCCCACCAGAAATAGAATGTCCAAACTCATCAGCCTTCTATAATTTTTTGCAATTTTACATATATTATTTCCTATAACAATGATATTATTTTCCTTCATTTTTTTCTTGTGATTATACCATACAGCATATATGCGAGAGATAATAAAACTTCCATTGGCTTCTGAATTTTAAAATCGAGAAACGAAAACAAGGGTACATACTACATAGTCCTGTACAGAGTACAGACAGTGCACACTTAAAAGTGTAGAAACGCGTTGACCCTGGTGAAAAACATATTTCATTATAACCTTCAGAAACTAAAAATTAACATACATGTATTGGAAGCTCATTTATTTTGTTTTACACCTAAGATTTGCAAGGAACTTCTAATTATCCAACAAAAGAAAAAATTATTATAGAACTTTGTTATTTTGTGGCTGCAATGACAGGAAGACGTTGAGGAATCATCGATATGTTAAAACATGGAAATAGTTTTCAAAAGTAGCCAGCAAACCGCCTCATAAAATTTGTAAAAATAATGAAAATTTACAGGGGTGTTTGGACAAAATAACCCTTCCTTCAACGCTGAATCCGAGGTCCCAGGAGTTAGGCTTAAGCAACTATTATTGAAATAAAATCAAGCATACTACAGTAGTATTAAAAACAAACTCAGTTATTCAAATTAAAGGTTTTGAGAAGAGATGTTATCTTATCTCTTATAATTTCTTGATCAAGAACCGAAATGATGCGAGAAACAAGCAAAACAGATAGAAATCCATCAAAGGAAGGTTGATACTTTTAAATTAGTCTAGAATTTATGACTGTAAGGGTTACAAATCAGTCCAAGCACACAAAGGGATCTAGCTAGAATTAGACATTCTTCTGAACTAAATTCGTAGTAGATTTTCTAATTTCACATAAATTGATCCCACCAAACAAAAAAGAAAGTGGTAAGGAGAAGAAGAGGTGTGAGTGGTGAACTCTTACACTACGTAGACCTTGGCCGCCATTACTGGATCTTTCCGACTTCCGAGCTATTAGAAAAGTAAGAGATGCCACCAGCGGGGTAAAGGAGAAAATATGATTGGTCCAGTTGTCTCTCAATTGGATTTGCACTTGGGTATTTATAGAAAAGAAAATATGATTTACTTTTTTATTCTTCTTTTTCGCCAAGGTGCATTGTATATTTTGAAATAATTGTATTTGTCAATTTTTCCTGCTTTGGAAGGTTGAGTTCTTCCTCTTGTTTATTGGGTAGAGGAGAGTGGAAGTAAATTAAAGCGGAAATTAGATATATCTATTTCATTAACTAAATTTGTTATGTCATATATTTTATTGATAAAAAAAAGGAACCTTACTTTATTTAACCCCTTGTAGGTTGTATGTTGTAACTTATTAAATTTTATATTTTTACCTTTAATTGGTATGTAACGGAAAGAAGCAAATATCAACCAGATAAAAAAGACAGAAAGAAAAGAAACATGATGATTTCTCTTTTCGTACTTTATCTTTTCTAAAATTATTTTATTTCATGCAATTAATCAGAGTACCTTTTTCCCGTTTATGTTTTTTTTTCCTTTTCTAAATTCTAGTAAAAATTGAAATTAGCAAGTAACAAGCTGGACCCTCGGATATTTAATCAGAGGCTGTCATTAAATGCACACAACTGGTACATAATTTTATTAGAATCCATAATTAATGGAATGGAATCACTTGTAATCCGAATTTCAGATAATAATAATCTGTCATTTCGATCGGGATCGTTGAATTGAAAATCAACGATCTCGGTCTACTGAAAGAGAGAGCACGAAGAGACAATGAAGAAAGAGAAAGATCAATCTGAGTTGTTCGATGTCAAACTCACAGTTTTGATTGGGATAATATGACCTGTTACCCCATAATTAATGATATAAAATATTTTTCATCGAATATGCCACTTTCCATGGTAAAAGCCAACCATTGCCAGGACTAAATGGATGAAATCGAATCCGAAGAAAATATTAACTTGTTCTTGAGATCCGCGTTGTAAGTTTGCAGTACCATCACGGAACTAAAACATTTTACAATGTGATATAAGATTTTTTTTTTTAATAAGGATCATTGATCAACGATTGAAGTCAATATGAAAGAGATGGACATTATTCCTGAAAATGTGAAAAGTGTACAAGTCATTAATTAACTCTCAATTTTATTTTTGTTCCACATAATTATCTTTTGAGGAAAAAATGACCCACATAATTATACTTCTCGTATTTTGATTCATTGGATAACAAAAATGCATACAAAGACAAATTCTGCACATTTGATTAATATGACAATAAACCACCTTTTCATTCCACTTCTTGTCTTGAACGATATTTCTTTTTCATAAATTATGGCTCTAAGTTACAAGTAGATCGGATATAGTGGTCAAAATTGTATTTATATTTATTTTATTTTTTAAATACGACTACATATCGGATATTAAACAGATATGAATACAAATCAGATAATACATGAATACGAATATAAATATGAATATATTTCAGATACTAAATTAAAATATCACCAATATAATTAAAAAAATAATTACATAATATTTTTCATGATAGAATACTAATTATAAAAATTAATTATTATATTATTAGTAATTTAATCAATACTTATCATTATAAATTAGTCATCAAAAAACTATAAAAACTCAATTGAAAAACATATAATAAACCTTTTATCCTGATATTTGAATTTTAAAAATATTCGGATCATGATAATTATCCGTATTCATATCCATATCCGATTTCAAATTGAAAAATATATTCTATTTGTATTCGTATGTGAAAATATCTTTATCTGAATATTTGTATCCGCTAATATCCTAATACGAATTCAGATATAGTCGGATAATATATGATCCATTTGTACCCCTCAATGGCTCCTAGTTTGTCTTTTAGTGCTCAATTTCATCTCTACTACAATTTAGATTATATATGATTCGTAGATAATTAAAGGGAAGGGATCATTTGATAATGGTTATCTTAACAATCTCGACAATAAATTTTTAAATAAATAAGAATAATCATAAAAATAAAAAAATCTTATGAATATATTATTCTATTTATAAATTGATGGCGATTCAAATTGTATGTAATTTTATTATTATTTGATAGTCTATCAAAGACTGTTAAATTATAACTATTGTAAATTATATAAAATTTTGATGGTCCTTGATGGAGTATTAAACGATAATGGAATTGCGTGCAATTTGAATCACCATCAATCTATAAGTAGAATAACATATTCATAAAAAAAAATTTTTTTCTATTTTGTAGTATTTATTTAAAAATTCATTATCAAGATTGTCAAAATAACCAATTGTCAAGTGATTCTAGGGGTGTCAATGGGTCGGATCGGGTCAGATTCAGATCGGGTCATATTAGTTTTTTTTTTACCCAACCCGATTATATTCGAGTCAAAAAATCTTGACCCATACTCAACCCGACCGAGTTACGTGTCAACCCGACCCGATCCGTGTAAAATAATTAAATATTAATTAATTATTATTATATTATTTTAAATAATTAAATGTTAATTAATTTATAATTAATCTTAATTAGTATATAATTAATGTATATTTAAGTTTTAATTAGTACTAAATTATAAAATTACTTTAAAAAATATAATTAATCGGGTCAGATCGGGTTGATCCGACCCTGAACCAACCCAATTAGGTCAAAAAATTAGACTCATACCCGTTCTATTTATCTTCGAGTCGGATCGGGTTAACCGTCGGATGAGTTCAATGAAAAATACAATCTTAAGGAGGTCTCTGCAAATTTTCTTCCATATTATTTTATTTCTTTAAAATTAAATACTTTGGAGTATGGGTACTGTTCTTGTGGGTCCTGATTTATAAAGCTGGTGCACTGTCATTATACGGACTACGTCATCATGGTGTCATGCCTATGTTAGCCACATAGCCGCATGACGTGGCGTCACCCTATGTATTGTGCTACTTTTTGAAATCGTCAAATGGATCCTGGACAATTCGTTATCGTGACAATTCTTTTTTTATAAAAGGATGGAGATCAGTGGTTATTTTGACAATTTTGATAATGGATCTCTAAATAAATATAAAAAAATTTAAAAATAGATAATTTTTTATAGATATATATTTTTTTATTTATAAATTGATAGTGATTATAATTTTATATAATTTTATTATTTTTTACTAGTTCATCAAAAATCATCAAAATATTATACACTTTACAACGGTTTCAATTTAACAATCTTTGATGGATAATCAAACAATAATTAAATTACATGAAATTTGAATCATCATCAATCTATAAGTAAAAGAATATATTTATAATTTTTTTATTTTTATTTTTTTATATTTATTTTAAAATTTATTATTAAAATAACTATTATCAAATGATCCCTTCCCATATATAAAATTAAGCAAGTAAAATGTTAATTTTTCTTTTCAAATTAAAAAAAAAAAAAAAGATAACGTCTCTGGATCCTAAACGGTTACTTTGACAAATACCCCGATCTTTTTATCTAGACAAACTGAACTTTAATTTCGTGACAAACCACCTCCTATCATTGTTTTTCATCCAATATTACATATTTTTACTCTTAGTGGGTTCTCACAGGAATTCATTATGTTTGTGCTGTAATTCTTTATCACAAGTGATATGTTCTATGCTAGATCGTATGTGAAAGAGAATGTAAAAGATGGTGTGTAAGTGTACGTTAGTGCTCAAGAGCATAGTAACAAGCATTGTAATAAGTTTGTGATTCAAAAAACATTCGGCGAAATTAAAAATTCGACGTTCGGATATAATACGGGTATAATTCGGTAATAGTTCGTTTCACATAATATAAATAAAAAATATATATTATTGACAAAATATTAAAAATATATTAAAATTTATAAAATTCTAATAAAATAATATATACTATGTTTTTTTACCAAATAATTTGCAAATAAAATATTTTTTTGACCAAAACACGGTATATTAAACTGACGAATTATTCGTGAAACATCCGACTATGGGTGAAAAATGAATTATTCATGAATAATTGGCGAATAATTCACGAGTGTTGTTACTATGGTAAAAAGTTCATGATTCGGAAACGTCCGCGAGATTATAAATTCAACGTTCGGGTATAATACGGGTATAATTCGGGAATAGTTTGTTTCATATAATATAAATGAAATATATATTATAATGATAAAATATTGAAAATATATTAAAATATAAAATTCCATATAAAATAATATATAATATGTTTTTATCGAATAATTCATGAATAAAATATTTTTTGACCCAAAAAACGCATTGTATATTAAACTGATGAATTATTCGTGAAACATCCGGCTATGTATGAAAAATAAATTATTCATGAATCTTATTACTATGCTCAAGAGATG
Organism: Schoenoplectus tabernaemontani; assembly: GCA_037127355.1. NCBI lineage: Eukaryota > Viridiplantae > Streptophyta > Magnoliopsida > Poales > Cyperaceae > Schoenoplectus > Schoenoplectus tabernaemontani. The sequence goes on from CM073746.1 coordinate 11,149,152, forward strand.
TTTTAAGTTATTAGTGTTTTGCTCGTACATTGCTGCGGTGATATCTTTTAAAATAATATAAAAAAATTCATATTTTCATATGAAAAGAAAGAAAATAAAAATGAAGATAATTTAGTAATTAATATAAATTTAATCATAATTATATAATTAATATTAAATAAATACAGAATTGAAAGGAAAATTGACATTCATAATTTAAAAAAGTTAAAATTCATAATTGATGGCAATCTAAGAAAAAAAGATAAAGTAGAACAATTATACTTTAAATTATGCAGTATTTTATGTAACAATTAAAATTGAGAGAAAATTATAATTTCAACACAAATGGTAATAGAGATATTAATATTATTTGATGAATAACTCAATCCAATGACTGATATTATCTCTAAAAATTTAACAAAATATCTAGATCGTTGTAGGATCAGAACATTTATGTGCTTAATAAGGAGTAGAGATAGAGATATTATTTTGTACATGTGAGAATGAATATCACTTTCTAAGTTCTTCAACATGGCCTTATAGAAAGGAGAGTCATCAATGTGGCTCATTAACGTGAATTAATGAATTTTTATGTGTTAGATTATAGTTTTAACTATGTATAACGGTTGCGAGTTATTGGACATTTATGATCCAATAATGATCACATTTGAGATTAAAATTGAGTTAATTTCGAATTTAGGAGTATCTAGCTCGAGAATGTTTCGAGTTGACTCTTTAATGGATTTATACATACTTTGTAAGATTTGTCCGAAGAATGTATTAGAGTTGTAAGTGTTTAGACTTAATCAGTAATTAATTTGACATTTAAAAACACAATCTTATCAACAGACATAATTCTGAAAATTATATTCATGAATACTATGGCAAAGAAGCTTATTTAAAAGTTTATACAACTCTAATTAGTTCTATATCTGAATCAGAAGAGTGGCCAAAAGCAAATGATGAACTTATTAAACTTCCCTGTACTGGAAGCAACTTGGTAGAATTGATGGGAACTTAGGACACAATTAAAAAAAAAATGTGAAGAACCTACTAGTCTTAATTATGCCCTTCACAGAAAAATAAATATTTTTTATAAAAAAGAAATTAAGCCGCCTGAGCAAGTACATGTAATAATTCTAGAAACAAAAAAGAGAAGGTAGAAATCATTTTCTTTCTTATTTTAGTTAAATTATATGAATGTATCTAATATGCTTGCAGCAATACTTGGTAGTTGGAACTACTAATCTAATCTTCAAAAGTATTATTATGTCAGGCGGACATCACTAGCTCAAGTACCAGCATTCCAGAAGTTCAATTGTTCTTCGCTGACGCACGAGGTTAGAGTCATCTAAGTAGTTAGCTATTTTTTTTATATCTATGCTTAGCTTGATGTATAGTTAAATAGGAGCAGTTGCTTGATAATTATTTTGCTCTTCTTAGATGAATACCAGTTGCTACTTGATAGACTATATATGTCATTCTTCTTGAGATTTTTGAGATTTAAGGAACTATCAGTTGCTACTGGCAAGCATTCTGTTAAATATTACAAAGTATTTAATTTTATCAAATAGTATACCGAAACATCATTATTAATTAATTGGTAATGTATAATTAAAGAGCGCTTCAGAATAAAAAAAAAAGAATTGACAAATAATGAAAAAAAACATACAAGGTTTTCCCAGTACGCTACATATTGCATGCTAACTTTTCAAATAGCGTTTCCCGTTATACATTGCTCAAGTACAGTGACAGAGCAATCGCAGTATAGGAATAACTGGATTTTGTAATATTGGATGGAAAATAGGAGAGGTTCGGGGACTATTTACAACAACAAAGTTTTGAATCCTAAATAAATTAAATTAGATTAGAAATGAAATCCAATAAGAAATCATAAAGATCATAAATGTCAAAGATAAAAAAAATCAATGATAATAATATTGTTAATGATAATGTTAGTAGTTAGGATGATAATAATAATAATATAATATACTAATATAATAAAAATATAACAATAATAATAATAATTTGTAGGATTATTTGTCTAAATACAAAAGTTCAAGGGTTTGTCACATAGCAAAAGTTGAAGAGGGTTTGGAAACATCACCCCAATAAAGATTGTATAAATTTTAGGACGCGACTAATAGTACCTCAGCATTAATACCTCTAAAAATTCTCTCGTAAATGACTTTTTATTTTCAGAAAATTTCGCTCAACTACATTTAACAAACTTTCTTTTTCGCACGGACATGATTATTCTCCGCCGAATAAAGACATATATACAAAACCCACGTGATAATTTCGAAACATCAAACCCATGTTGTATGTAATCATATTGTTCAGGTATTTATATATATGTGAGTAGTATTTTAAAAAAATAATAAGTATTTAGATTTCTATTTTTATATAATGTGATTTATTTATGTTAGTTATTGATATATGTATCATGCATATTTAATTATCTATTATAAGTATTTAGATATAATATTTAGGTATTTAGATTTCTTACTTAGGTATTTAGATATGTATTTTGGATATTTAGATATGTGTTTTGGGTATTTAAATATGTGTTATGGGTATTTAAGTATAATATCGAGATATTTAATTTTTTTTATTTAGATATTTAGAGATGTGTTCTGGATACCTAGATATTTGTTTTGGGTATTTAGATACGTGTTCTGAGTATTTAAATATAATATTTAGGCATTTAGATTTCTTATTTAGGTATTTAGATATGTGTTCTAAGTATTTAAGTATAATATCTAGGTATTTAGATTTCTTATTTAGGTATTTAGATATGGATTCTGAGTATTTAAATATAATATCTAGGTATTTAGATTTCTGATTTAGATGTAGACACCCCAAATTAACGACTCGGATGACACTCCCGAAAATTCCAAGCCATGCACTCAGATAAGTATTCACTCAAGCTAGCTGTCAAAATATTTTCTAATTGCATAAAATAATTCCTCATAATTTGCATTCTTCACGACACTTATAATTTTTAAATATTAAGTCCGCATTATCAAATGCATAATATATATATATATATATATATATATATATATATATATATATATATATATATATATATATATCCTCTATAAAAATTACTTCTAAGTGCATCAACTCATAAAACATCACTTTATTTCTAAGCAAGTAACTATGATTTTTCAAAACATGATAAGTTTATCTTTCACCAATCTTATGTGTGCATTAAAAAACATATGTACGATATGATATCTCCTGATAATACCTTATAAATCTCATACCTTGTTATAATAAAAGCATCAAGCATGCATATACAGTTAGAATCAAATAATAATGATAGTAATAATAATAATCTTATAACGATCATGGCAAAGAAAAAATAATAAAATATAGTAAAACTAGCATGTGCAATAAAACTAATTATCTTCAAATAAATGTCATGGTTCTTTGTAAAATTAATCTACAAAACAATAATAAATGATATTATCAATATCGTAGCCCTGAGATAGCACTTCCACCACCTTTCTAATTAATTGAAGGATTTCAAATAATACAAGTACGTACATGAACCATCTAATTAATGATTGTAAACTTGCAAAGCTTTAGTTCTTTAGTCCATCTTCAGAAGAAAATAAATGAATACAAGAAAACTCCTATAGTACAAATATGTCTCCATACAAGAAAGGAAAAAGCATTTAATTTCTGAATTTGATCAACTATGATGTCATTCTTAGGACCCACAAAAAAATAATCATCCAATGTGCAATAGAAAAATAGCAACGATGGTAAAAATCCAAAATATATATATATAATAACAGCTAGAAATGAGAAAAAAAAAATTAATTTCTAGAAGAAATTTACTAATCCATATCAGAAAGTTGATGTTTGTAAATAAAATACGTAAGTGGTGATACAAATCAACCTAAATAAATGGGACCTGTTTGATCTTAATGAGAAAAACATATGGTAGTAAAATATTTCAACTAAAGCATATGTCCTTTTTAAATTATGTAAGTTTAAATTTTGTCTAGATTTTATTGAAAGTTCATATTAAAATAAAAAATTTAAAGATTTCGGACAGTTAGATGTGAACCGAATCTAAATTGGACATTATGATCGAGGAGTCTTAGACTCAATTTAATAAGTTTCCATAAATAGTATGAATAAAGAGGTTCAATGAAATTAAGCTTTCCTTGTCTAAAATATTTTTTCTTAAAATATTTTTTATATCCAGAAATAAATGTAACTTCCTAATGAATTATTAAATTAAAATGTTATAAGTATATCACTATCGTTTCTAAAATAAAATTTAATGAGTTTTTTACTTCTTAACTTCAAGAAGGGTGTAGTGTTAAACTTAAATGCTCTTGTAAGATTTTCTTCCCAGACATGATGCTCAGGTACTCTAAACTTATAGATTCTCTTTCTAAAAAAACAAGCAAAATGGTCAATGAAAAATAGTAAAAATGTACCCGCAAAATAGAGAAATAAGATAAAGCCGAACAAAAGGACCCCAAATTAAAGGAACATATTTTTTTTTCCTCTTGCAAAAGGCATATTAATTAATTATATGGCCATACATAAAACTACTGTTGAAACAATACATTTTTTTACGAAGCAAAAAAAAAATCTTACAAGAGGGGAGACAACTTCAAATAATATATTATTTTAACATTTATTAAATTCCATTCCTAAATACGTGATTTTAATCATAACATTTTAATATTGAATTATTTAAGAAAATATTAAGTTTTGTGTTGATTCTGAAATATTCTTAATTTTGTCTCTTATAATTTTATTTTTTTACTATGCCTTTTTTTATTATTTTATGTTTTTAAGTATGAACCAGAAAAAATACTTAAATTATAAAAAATAAAAATATTTTTTAGTTAATTTGTACTATTAATTCATGTCTCCTAAAAAGTTTAAATACCTTAAAACATACATCTTTTTTTACCTGCATGCACGTATGTGCACAAAAAAAATTTGAACATTTCACCAGAATTTAATTTTTACATAGCGTGCACGTCTTGAAAAGTTTGGCATCATCATAACAGGAGAAAAGTAATTGAGGTCAACAAAAATAGTAAAAATCAGATAAAGTTCTATTACATGAAAAAATATGGACAAAATCTTTAGGAGGCCTATTTGCGTAATAAGCCAAGTAGTAGAAATATAATTTAGAGAATTAATCGAATAAGTTTAATTTACCATCTAAATATTATTGAAATTTCATATTAAAATGAAACTTTAGAAGATTTCGAACAATTAGACGTGAACTAAAAATTAAATCTGACATTATGATCGAAAAACCTCAGATTAAATTTAACACTTTTGTATAATGTCTCATGCACGCAATTTTTATCATAAGAGACAAATGTAGTCTCATATAATTAGATTGATATGATTTTAAAATTTAATTTGTAATTTATAATGATGAAAATATATATTAACTAATATGCTATACGAGGCTTCAACAGGGAACTAAGACATGCATATTTCATTTTGAAAAATTTAAAACAAAATAAAAAAATTGTTGTCATAGCATATTTCATACCAGGTGAATGGTACAAAGTACCCAAATTCATGGAAACACGTTTTTCTTAATTTAACAAAGCAACATGGTACACCAGTATTAAATAACCGTTGTTCTTTTTTGCATTGCATATCATGTCACCACTCCTATAAATACCCATACATATCATGCATTTCCTTCCATGGCTAGTGAGTGTGAAAACTTGTAAGAGATCAAAAATATTCATTCATCTCTAAAGTTTTTGAGTGAAAAAAAAATCTAAGTTTGGATCAATATCTGTTTAGTAAAAAAAAATGAGTGAATCATGGAAGGATAGGTTATAGCAAAGCTTCCTTGTTGGCGTTGAAATTCTGTCAACCCTTCGATAGTGTCCACTCATAAACTAAAATATAGTTATCCAAGTCGTTAAGCATATCATTCCCTAATGTCAAGATAATGCCCGGTGAAGGAGGCTTTTTCCGACTTGCCAATATTTTCGAATAATTTCGAACTCTTTATATCTCTTATTTTATTTTATTTTATCATCTTTAAAATTTAAGTAGCAATATCCTTGATTTATTTTCTTTTTTTATCTATTTATTTTTATTTTTAAGGCCAAACTAGTAGAGACCGAGTAAATCGGATGAGTGTGGTGCCTAACACATTCCACACTCATAACCAATGCACGAATCCAAATCTTATCCTTTGGGCAAAAATTGATTTACTTTATATTTTTTCCAGGTAAATATCGGGTGGTGACTCCAAAAAAATAATAATAATAATAAACCATTAACCACCGGTCGGGTCTTGAGTCGGTTTAGCGTGTAGCTACATTAGATATTTAGAGATGTGTTTTGGGTTTTTAGATATTTTTTTGGATATTTAGATATATGTTCTGAGTATTTAAGTATAATATCTATGAATTTAGATTTTTTATTTAGGTATTTAGATATGTGTTCTGGGTATTTAAATATCATTTATATGTGATTATTTAGAGTATGCGATTTCTTTCAATTATTTACTAAATAACACAAAAAAATAAACTTCACAAAATAATATTTTCTCATAAAGCAGCAAGTACACTTTAAATATGTTTTTATATAATTTTATCAGCCTAATAATATATTCAATATCACAACATTCTACTTTATGTTTAACATCAAAATTATAAATACATGAAACATATTTCAACATCATAAATTTTAAGGAAGAGAGAATTCAAAAAGAAAGCACTAGCATCGGATCTAATATGACATGTCGAGCTCAATTAACACGTGTTTAATTAAAGAAATGAACGTTGATAGTGTGGGGATTATCCAGTGGATGAAGGGTGCGGGAACAAAGGATTCTGAAATTTGTGCTATTAAAACTTAAAATGGAAACAAGAAAAATAACAAAAGAAAAGAGACGTACGTATAATCCTTTTCTAATGAAGTATGCACTTCACTAAGATGGAATTTTAAACTTCATAAAACTCACTTGACAAATAGTCGTTTCTGGGTAATAAAGTAATAGCTACTAGAATTAATTATTAACTAAAATTCAATTTAGACAAAAGAGATAAATATTAATCTACATGATCATTTTAAGAACCTATTTCGTGATCTCATACCTAATAATATATGGGTTGTCCAGGTCCAGGATCAAATGAAAAAGACCAAAGCTCAAATGTTTAGGAACTCATTCGTCCTAATTAATATGAAGCATATGATTTTTTTTCTTCAACTTTAAATGTTCAACAATCGTATGTCGATTTACTAAAAACAAGCATTCTATATCATTATGTTTGAAGTTGGAAGATTTTGAACACATGCGTTCGCAAACAAATATGTGAAGTTTCTACGCAGAAAAATAATAATCAATATGCCCAGACGTCCTTTGTGAAAACATGCATTTAGAATCTTGCAACTCAGAACTTAAGCAAAAATGTAATTATTTAATGAATAAAAAATCACAAAATTTACATTTATATATAGTTGAGAACAAATGCATGCATTCAGAAGTGTTACGAAACATTTAAAGTGAAAAATACCGTTGTTATTTAAGGATCCGTATCTGCTGTCATAAAAGAGTTTTGCTATGATCTTACGATCCATGAAAATTTAAACAGTTTAGATTTAATTAATAGAAATAAATTTAATTTTTTATTTCGTGAGTATGTGAATCCGTTTATTTAATAATTATTTATAAAATCGAAACATGCAAAGGAAATTCCGGAAATAATTCATATTGCCGTCACCACTGTGAGTATGGCGTCAGCGATTCCGTACAAAACTTGGAATTATTTACACGTCATTATATTGTCACACAAATCGTACCTCTACGCATAAATGATTATTTTTCTCCAATTGAAAATATAAAGTTTGTAAACAATGTTTAAGGTCAACTAATCCTACTTACGATCTTGGAGGGCTAGAAGAAGAATATTAAACAGGCAGCTGATATATAGATATCAAAATCGAAATCATTGACGAAACTGAGTACTTTAGTATTTATATTAAATGAGTTAGTATTCAAATTAGTGACTTATTATTCAATTTATTTTATATTGTACTTCTATATTAATAGATATTGTTAACTTAAATATTACTCATTAACTTAAATAATAATAACACTATATAAAATAAGTTATATAATAAAGTCATTAATTCTAATACTAACTAATTTAACGTGAATATTAAAATGGTATCGATTTTCATATCACCTTAATATTTTTTTCCATTAAATATATTATCTTTCAAAATTAAGCTAACAACCAAAAAAGGATTCTCAAGATTATTTATAGAACTTTCTAATAGTGGATATCAAAGAAGAATATTATTAAACAGGTAGCTAACACATACATATCAAAATCGATATTATAGTAAAAAAACTGACTTTAGTATTTAGAATTAGTATCTAAATTATCGACTTTATTATTCATTCATTTTACATTGAACTTCTATCTTCTAATACATATTTTTAATTTAAATATTAACTCATTTAACTTAGATAATAATAATACTAACTTAATATTAATGATTTCATTATTCAATTCATTTTATATTGTACTCATATAAAATAAGTTAATTACTTAATATTAACTCATTTCAAGTGAATATTAAAGCGGTATCGATTTTAATATCATCATAATATTTTTCTATTAAATATATTAATTTTGTAAATTAAGCTAACAACAACCAAAAAAGGATTATCGAAATTACTTATAGAAATTTTTAATAGTGGACCGGATCATATATCATATTAAAACGTAAGTAGTGGACCGAATATATATTTATCAAAAATGGAACTCGCGTACTCTCCAAATAAACATGTTGTTGGCTTTGTCAAAATAAAATTAATTTCTTTTAAAAAACAAAAACAAAGCCCGTATGATAATTTAGTCACCTTTGCATGCGGAAGCGTGCAGTCCATGATAACTCTGACGATCTCTGATCAAAAGAAAGGTTTGACTTAGTTCTCATGTGGTGTCGGCCTAGCCGCCTAGCTAAAGATTGTTTGTACCTTACGTGTAATCTTACAATTTGAACAGAATGGAATGGATATGGCGTTATTTGTGTACTATTAAATTTAAAAACAATTCGATAAATTTTGTATTCAATTTTTTAATTTTTTAATAATCTAAAATTTTAAATTAAAATTTCAAAATCAAGTCGTTGAATTTTATTTATATTATATTTCTACTTACACATAAAAAAAATTATTTTGTTACGTTTATTATATTAAAATAAAAGTGTTATAAAATTAATATTCAGAAATTACTCATATTAATATATTTTTATAAGCTCTTTATGTCACTTAAATAATATTCAGACATCATAATTTTTAATATATATATATATAATAAATGACCTAAATTAAATCTAATATTTATTTGTATTTTAGTTTTAAATTTTTGAGTCATTAGAGATTTCAAAAGTGGAGACATGATCGATTCACAAAAATTAAGACTCTCCTCTACAGCAATAATTATATATATAATATAAATATTATTAAAAACTTTTGTTACTATAAAATTATACTAAATGAAAATCAGTATCTTCTTTTTGAAATGATGAGACGCTGTCTCGTTTTGAGAAGATGAGATATTAAAATTTATTTTTTATATTTAATTTATTACTTTAAGAGACTAATTTTCTTCTAATTGAGTATCAATTTCATCAGCATCATACAAGTTATATGATGATTAGATAAAAATTTCTGATTAAACAATAAATATTATGAGATCATAATTTTGCAACTCATGTATAAAACACTAAGAATTTACATTTAACAACTTTTTTACAAGTTAATTTTCAAAGATTAAAAAAAACAGTTTGAGAGTTTGAATGGATCAGTCATATACGACAGAAAAGGAAATATAAGTTTAAAATAAATCAGGAAATTTACTCAAATAACACGACTCAAATTTCTACACCAACAAGCACCACAGAATAAAATAAGGCTGATATCTGCAAGCACGAGAAATTTTCAATAAATTAAACAGTTTCAAAGTCTTCCATGAACAACGTAATCACAGCACATGATGACAGATTCAGTTTTGAATTTGTAGGCCGGTTCCAACTTCCAAGTTAGCAACTACTAGCAACAAGACAGGTCATGTCAAGGAGGATTGATTCCTCTAAGGTTCCTCAGTATATTTTTTTTAAAAAGAAGGAACCAGGATAATTAAAACAAGGCAAATTTTGAATAATTTTTTTCTTAAGAAGTACTGAAGTAGCGTCAAGGGCCACCAAATATGCCCCAACTATTTTATTTTTTATTAAAGATATTTTTGAGGATACAAGAAAGAATATTCTTTTCACCAACTAAAATGGTCCGAGATTTTAACTCGGACACTTTGACCAACTTTTGGGTCTTTTCTTCTTCTTTTTTAGGTGTTGCATATTACGGCGCCACAGTTAATCTCACAGAAAAGGGCCTGAGTTTTTTTAAGCCATTTAGCTCCAAATTTTTGTTATCTTAATAATTATGATATCAATTATAAAACCAATTATAGAAATCATAATTTTAATGAATATCTCATAATTAATCGAGTTTGAATTGTTTTATTGATTTCAGCGCCCTTCAGCACCGATTTTTTCCAAATTGATTACTAATGATTATCTTATTAATTATAATTTTAATAATTTTAAAATATATAATTATTATTCTCTATAAAGAGGGTTAAGTCTTCTAACCTCTTACCACATCATCGAAACTTATTTGTCGTCGATTTTATTTTGATTTTTTCATCTATATGAATCGAATAATTCATCTATAGCTTTTCTTTCTCCTCATTTAGAATAATATATCTGATATTTTAAAGTAAAACTTAATACTTATAATAATCTATTTTTATATCCTTTTATAGATTATCACGTCTTTAATTATATTATTTATAATAATTATTATTATTATTATATATATTTTGTATTTAAAAAATTATATTTTATTTTTTTAATGTGAAATTTTATTAAATATATTTAAAATTTTATATTTATAATTATTTATTTCAGAATAATAATATTGGGCGAAACTTGAGCCACATCCTTAGTTTTAATAATCTGTAGACATTGGGAACATGCTGCCGAAGGATTTTCAATTCATTCGAATGAAAAAGAGTTGGTACAATACTTGAGAAATCAAAGAAGAAATTAAAAATAATTTTTGAGTTTCAGACAGACATAATTTTTCATAGAAAATGATGTGAAAATGCAAAATCACATTTCAAAAAATGACATGATGATCAATAGACAGTTACCGGACAAAGCCCCGAACTTACATTTTTTTTAACACAAAAAACACCATCCTTCTAATTTGAGGAGTTGATTTTTCTGATTTCTAGATATTTATGAGTAGTTCATATATTATTTTTATTACAGTTTATATTTATTATTGAATTTTATAGTATTTAAGTATTTAGGATTACTTTAATTATACAACAACAACAAAGTCTTTAATCCCAAATAAATTGGGGTAGGCTAGAAATGAAACTCAATCGGAAAATATAAAATTAGGATTACTTTAATTATAATAATCTATATTTATGACTATTTTAAAAGATCTTTTTTTTTTGTCCTGTCTTGTAGGGGAAAAAGGACCAAATAGTATAATGTTATAATGTTGAAATAAAAAGGGCGAAATATAACTAAAATTTATACCTAAATTTTATTTTCAAAAAATGGTATTATAAGAAAAGGAAGAAAGGACCGAGATAAAATATGTAATTGATTACTACTTTACTAGTTTGTTCATATAAATTCCAGCAAGTCTTTATTTCATTACAATGATAAGTAAATTTTACTTTTCTATTAAACAGATACTTAAAAAATTAAAGTTGAATAATTTTATAAAATTATATACATAATTCGCGTTGAATTATCCATAAATATGAAGTTGATTAATTTTAAGATAAATATCGAGTTTGTGTCAATGGCCGGGTCAAGTCTGTATTATTTTATAATTTTTTGATCCAATCCAGATCTATTTTAAATTGTATCAACATTTGTTGTCCCTATCTGATTCGAGTGGGTTAAGGGTTGATCTGAATAAAATAATTAAATATTTATTAGTATTTTTAAAAAAATAATGTTAATTAATATTTAATTAATCTCAATTCATATATATTTTTTTTATTAATATTAAATAATAAAATGAATCTAAAAAATATAATTAAATGGATCGAATCGGGTCGGGTCAACCAGACCTGTGATGGATCAAAAAATTTGAACCATATCTAATCTATTTATTTTCGAATCGGATTGAATTAGGATCGGATCAAATTGGTTTATAGAATCGGAATAAGTTTTGTCACCCATTAATTTGAGTTTATAGGGCTCAAATGTGCACAACCACATTAAAGATTCCAGAGCAGAATTTAAGGATCAAATTTTGTCGCGCTTGAAATACGATTTTTGTTAAATAAAATTTAAGGATCATTTTACAAAATTTTGTCGCGCATGAAACACGTGCAAAATATATAGAGTTGGATTTCATTGCTACGCGTAGTATAAATGATCGATATATAAAAAATAATTTTTTTATCTTTATTCCTTATTAAGTATGTATATGTTCTGATTCTGTAACGATTTAGATTTTTTATTGAATTTTTAAAGCTAATATCACTCAGCGGATTGAGTTATTCATTAAATAATGTTACTATATCTATGACCATTTATGTTGAAGTTAGAATTTTTCTTTCAATTTTATTTATTACACGAAATGCTATATAATTTAGGAGTGCAATTTCTCTATTTTGTTTCTTTTTTTCTTAGATTGATATCAATTACGAATTTTAACTTTCCTTAAACACTGAATGTTAATTTTCCTCTCAATTTATATTTATTTTGCATTAATTATGTATTCATAATTGAAATTTGCATTAATTACTAAATTATCTTTATTTTATTTTCTTATTTTTTATATGAAGATATGAATTTTTGTAATAACACACGGACAATATACTAATTTTTAAATTTTAAATAATCAATCCGGACAGATCAAAATAATTTTCATATCAATGCTTTTCACATAGTTCATTCATGAGTTTCCGGCATGGAAGAAACGGTGGGAGAACTACAATGCTTTCCTTTTCTCAAACACAATTTTTTGACACGTGGGACTTACTAGTTGTGGAAATTAACTAACAAAATTATCTTATATGAAAATATAGGGGGAAAAAAACCCGACATAGCAACTCGAACTATAAAATTAAATTCAATAGTGCCCGGATCATTTTGTCCGACACTTTCCCTTATCTACCACACAAAGGGCAACGCTAAAACCAAAAAGGGTTGGGTCGGGGTTACATGAGTCTTTCTTGGAGCAGGAAAACAATGGAAGGGGGAAGTCCATGGGCATGGGATTATTTTTTATTTCAAGACATTTTTGACCATTAAATTAGCATCTAATTATCAGTTTAGATGTAACTTATTTTCAATCTCATACTTTACTTCAATCTTAATATTAATTCTAAAAGTTAAAACATACTTTAGAACCAAAAATAGTTCCAAGAGCTTGAAACTCCCCCGTTTCCGAAAACAATACTCTTTCATGGCATGCCCGGCCTAATATTATTTACAGGAAAATTAAATTCATTCAGAATAAATTTTTTTTCTCGACGCACACTATCATTTTAGTTCAATTTCTAATTTCATTCTTTTTCCCACCTCTCCGCTGAACAGGGCCTCAGTCTTTTTTTTTTTGTATCTGAAAAATATTTTTAATATTTTAAAAAATGAATAAGCCTAAAAAAACACACACGCACAACCGCACACAGCCACAGCCCACGCACAAAATATGTGAATAATCAGAACACAACATTGTATATAAACATTTAAAGTAAAAATTAGTGATATGATGCTCTCAATATTGTTCTTTATCTTGTAAACCATTATGACACACGGATCTCACGCGCTGTGATTTTTTATGAAAATATTTTTCAAATTATGGTGAAAAAGTTGGTGGGACAATGTTGAAAACACTTTATATTTATCCTAAATAAAATTGCACGTGTCATTTTTTATCTCTGAAAAACAGACCAAGTCCTATTGAAGTTTGTAAAATGAATTACGTATATTACTTACCAGAAATTTGTAAGGTTGTCCAAATAATACAATTCTACAGAATATACATGTAACATAGTGTCGCCTTATGTAAGGTAACCCTCCTGCAAATGTCAATTGTTAGTACTGTTTTGTAATTGTCAACTATATTCACATGTTCAAAACAGATAGGGTCCATAGGAACTGAATATTATGTCATGAACCTAGTCAATACATGTATCAATCAGTGAACCTAATCCATAGAAACTGATTAGTATATCATAAACATAGTCGATGACATAATTAAACTGCTCCATATGGTTTTGGTTTCAATGATGGAAATGGAAAACCCCATGAAACTTTCAGGGCTCACTGTTGCAAGATCCCTATCCTACTCGCTGTTCATAATAATTACAACTGCTATGTTTCAATAAACTTCCCAACACAAAAGATTGGAGAGAAAACAAACCCTCGAAAATTAGATGCACTGATTGAAGCCTGAAAAGTGTACCAGTGGTAGTGAGTTTTGCTTTCTATTACGTGGATGGGTTGGCTTGGTGAATAGTGATCAAATATTTGTGTTGTATTCTAAAAGGTGGGGATTCGATTCCATTAAATATTTTTTTCTTTATTTAAATAGATTGAAGCGGACGCTTGCTTGCTCATCTCAAAAAAGGAAAAAGAAACTTTTGCTTTCTATGCCACTGGTGTTTTTCGTATTTTTCATTTTAATTTCCAATCCAGTAGGTATTTTCTCTGGTTCAACATACCAGTAAAATATTGGATTGTGCCAGTAGCATAAAGGATTCTGTCCTTTAAGACAACAAGAATTTCTACTCTAACAACAAAAAATGCAGAAAAATAGATAAATGCAACAATCCAACAGAAGTATGAAAAGTTATAATTATTACAAAATCAATGATACGCCTAAGTAGTCGAACAAAAATAGAACCCACTAAAAAGGGGAAGAACAAAAGCAGCTTTTTCAAGCTTTTACAACAACAACAAAGCCTTTAGCCCTTTACTTTCAAATAGATTGGGGTAGATTCGAAATGAAACCCAACCAGAGTCATCATTCTAGTGACAAGAATTAAACATAATTCTCTCATCAAAATATAAGTATAACATG
Source organism: Schoenoplectus tabernaemontani (assembly GCA_037127355.1). NCBI lineage: Eukaryota > Viridiplantae > Streptophyta > Magnoliopsida > Poales > Cyperaceae > Schoenoplectus > Schoenoplectus tabernaemontani. The sequence goes on from CM073746.1 coordinate 11,164,291, forward strand.
ATATGCATCAACTACCGTCCGGTGAATACAGTAATAGAGGCATTTGCGAGTTCAAATGTGGATGAGTCTGTATTGGTGGGTCCTCTAACAGCCGAAAAACTAGGTTGCTTAGGTGACAAACTGGTAGTGGTCCCACTCTCTAGCATTATAAGAACTGACGACATGGTCGGCCGGTCATTTACATAGTCTTGCACACAAAGTAATGCTATGTTGACACATGTTGTGACCTCTCCTTGGGAGCAAGACTCCCGTATTGCTGGATCCACCAGCTCCATTAGGTTGTTCTCATGCCAGAGCTTCCATGCCTTCAAAAGGGGAAAAAAAAAATACTATTGTTAATTTTAAGTTGTTCATAATAGTGAAAATATAAAGGTACAAGTTTTATAATATTATTGTATTATTATTCACCCTACTATGCTACTTTAAGCTTTACTGCTCAATGTAATATTGCAACCATTTGTTTTGCTCAGATGTTATTGCAAGGTGATGATCCTGATGGCCTTGAGATACATACAGCAGGATGGTTATATTGACAATGAAAATGCAAAATAATTGTTAGGAACATAGGGAGAATTTCATTATGTCTAATTGTTTATTGACTTACATATCCTAGGAGAAAGAGAGAAAACTCATGATTGTAGTAGGTACTGATCTTCTTGCCACTAATGATCTCCAAAAGGAGTACACCAAAGCTATAAACATCTGACTTGACAGAAAAAATACCTTGCATTGCATATTCAGGAGCCATATACCCACTGCAATTAATTAACTATAATTTAACATGTTTAGATGTAGTAATAAGCATGGTCAAAATTTTTCATTGCTAGAGCACAACATACATCACAAATATATCCTGATATCAGTATATATTTTTTTATATTTTTCAACATGCAAGACGCTGATTATATTAACATTTTTTTTTTTGAAGTAGCAAGCAATTGTTTGCTAAATTTACATTAAGTAAAAGAAAGTTTTGCAGGGGCAAGTGCCATTGTGCCCTGGATAGAGCCACAGAAACCCTGCATTTGTACTTGGTCAAATCTAAACAAATTATTATATTCTTACAAACATTATCATGATAACTAATTGCAATATGCAGTGGTTTAACATTATCATGATAACTAATTGCAATATGCAGTGGTTTAACCGACATAAATCATATTTTAAGTATTATGGACATAAATACTTGTCACATGTATGTGATAGAATTTGTATTATAGAAACATCACAAAAATAATCTATTGCAATTTTGAGAAGCAAAAAGAGCTATTTTCTAAATTCAGAGCTTTAAACTTCGATAAAGCCACAGAAACCCTGCATGAACAGAAACCATCAAAAAGAGAAAACACAAAGGGGTTTCTTACTTCTAGATATTTGAACTTCAGTAAAAGTTTAAACGTCCAAAAATGTTGTATAATGATTAATGAGTGCAAGAGGAATGATTAATGAGTGCAAGAGGTGCTTACTATGTGCCAACAACCCTATTTGTATTATTTAATTCATTGTCATCTTTTCCAAAAATTCGTGCAAGCCCGAAGTCGGAAATTTTGGGGTTCATCTCTTCATCCAATAATATGTTGCTAACTTTGAGATCCCTATGAATAACCCTTAACCTTGAATCTCTGTGCAGATAGAGAAGACCTCTGGCAATCCCTTCTATTATCTTGTACCTTGTTCTCCAATCTAGTAGCCTTTTCTTTTCTTCATCTGTCAAAATTGAAAGAGAAGTTGCCCTCATAGTATCCTAAAACTTCTTCATCACCTAAACAGTCATTCTGATATATTTACCAGTTCATGTAAACACAAATTAAAGGATTGGTAATTGATGCACAAGGTGAGTATAGGATATTTGGTTTCAGCAAAATAAATATTCCAAGGGAGGTGCAGATTAAAAAGTTGCCCACTTATGGGAAGTTATCCCAAATTATTACTCAATGAATTAACTTGTACTGGTGCACTTACTACCAGCGTACTACTAGGCAGCAATGAGGTGATTATCAGTAGCCACATGGATCACTATTTTAAAGGGCTTTTAATATTTCAGAGGAATTATTTCTAGTTGTCACATTATATCATGCAAACAACAGTTCCCTTGGTACGTCACAGATGCCTACCAGGCCTCTCCCTTAACAAGTCGAGGTATGCTAGTCTAATAGAGAAAAATGGCAAATATTATACATCTCTGTATAAGATGCATCATTAAGAACTTCCTTGGATAGCAAATTTATATTTTTAAACAACTAGTTATGATCAATTTCTTATAAAAGTATATTAATGAGTTCTTCATTTAAAATGAAAAGATAAATACAAAATAAAAGTCTATTTATGAAGTTTGGTAGTTCCTAAGAAGCATCAGTATCAAATTATCAATATTCATTCTTGGCTTCTTCCTGAATAGGATATTCAGACAACAATTAATGTATAAGGGGAGGAAAAATATACTTTGCCCCCAACCCAATGCCCCCCACATGCCCCAACTACCATTGACAAATGGGTCCCCTAAAAGCATCATCTGTGGGGCCTGCTGCCTGCACGTCAATGAAAGTGAGTGAAGTGAGAGGGCAATGCAAGGGGCACTGCATCTGCGTTTGGGAAGGAAAAAACCACAATTTCAAGTTACCAGGTTACAATGAAAATCTTGAATTCCGTATTAGATCTAAAATAGTTGCTGATCTGAAGTCAGTCAGTGCTAGACTTGATTTTTAAAGTTATGGTAGCAAGTCAGTGCTAGACTTGATATTTAAAGTTATGGCCTGATGGCTGATGGGTGTTACCTCCTTCACCATTTGTACGGATGATTGCCGACCTTTGGTGGCCAAGCAATCAGGATCTATGCTTGTATCCGAGGCAGTATCTTGACCAGATTGGTTAAGTAAATCATATTGTTAATTAGATACATCAGCAGGCATGTCTGATATACACTGTGTATATTACATGCATATCTGTAACACAGATATGCATGTGTTCATGTAGAGACACCAGTGTATATTACATGTCTGATATACACTTTGTGTTCATGTAGAGACACCATGAGCAGAGAGAAAAATTTTCTATCAAGTGGGCACATTTAAATCTTCTGCAACTTTCACTGGGACATAATAACAAACATCTCGTGTGCACTAAGTAAAAAAACAGCGGAGACGCCCATTTAAGAAAGATAAAACACAGATTTTCTTATGGAGGAAGAGATGCCGTACCGATGCAACCGATCGCACCGACCCAGATTCAGCATCTGTTTCTTCGCTTACTCCTTTACCTTTATTCCTGGTATGACTCGTGTTCATGAGAGAGTGGCAGCCTGGCAGGAGAGAGGAGCCTAGTTGCTTTCTGATTTTGCGTGCTATCACCCGGTCTCATTAACCAAGCTTTGGAGCCCATTTCAAACTGGTCTTTCTTGGGCCGAATAAGGTTGGTAGTAATCCGAACATTGAGAAACTTCCATTTTTTTAACGCACATAACAACACAATGTACTGTTTGTTTAATTGATCGTATGCATATTACTTCAGCATTACCACAATTCAAAGTTGCAAAAAATTTACTAACATGGGCGATGGTGCAATAATCTATGAAAATTTACCATTCTTTAGGGATACTACAGCCAGTAGACAGCAATGTATTTTTAAAATTGAACTAGAGTATTTAGAGCATGAAATTACCAAAAAGGAAGGCATCCAAGCTTCTGTTAAGCATGAACTCGTAGATGAGAATCTTCTCTTCATCTTGGAGACAGCATCCAAGGAGTCTCACAAGGTTCCTGTGTTGTAATCTTGCAATGAGAATCACTTCATTTTTGAATTCCTCTAAACCCTGACCAGAACTCTGTGATAACCTCTTTATTGCTACCTCTTGCCCTTCAGGTAGAACCCCCTAAATATAAATAAATAACATCACAAATTATTAGTTAAATTTTAAATGTAATTAAGTTCACAATGCAAATAATGTAAGTGCATTTCCCTATTTATAATAAGATTTATGTATTTATGTAGTATCTATGAATGTGAAAACAAACCTTGTAAACAGGACCAAATCCACCTTCTCCCAACTGATTTCTGTAAGAGAAGTTATCTGTGGCAGCAATGATGGAATCAAAACTAAGAAGAGGCAATTCTCTTAGTAATTCCCCCTCATCTGTTATCTCTATAACTCCTGGCATTTCTGTTCTCCCATCTTTTCTTCTTGTATCGCTTGATCTTTCTCTCTCCTTTCTCTGTCTCGCGATGCCTAATTAATTAATATGATATTTGAATAGTTATTTTTTTTAAATCAATCTTATTCAAAACTAAAAAAGAATACTACTTTATTAGGTCACCTATTTTTCTTTTTATGCATCTCCAAAACAAGTAGATGCAAGCAAGAAGTGCTAAGCTTGATAGAATAGCTACAAGTGTAACCACCACTGGTTTCTTTTTGCTATGTCCTGTAAAAAAATATATATCAATTTTCTGATGACTTACGCTTGATAGAGTCAAATCTCTTAATGGAGTTTTTGTCCTAAAGTTGTACCAATAAAGGTAGCTGGATAATAATAATGGCCATAGAATTGAAGAACTGATTAAGTCCCTTTCCATTATACTTTTTCCATAAACATATACACATGATTTTTGTGTAATTATGTGTTTTTTCCCTTTCAATTCGGTAACAATAAAGTTATTTATGTTAATTGGCATGTGTAGATGTAAAATATTATAAACAAAAAGTCAATCGTTATGCTTTGCTGAAGTGCTTACTGAGTTCGGTGTAGGCAAGCCGGAGATACATATCATTTCCCCCACCCCCGGTGAATATATGCATGTCCACCAAATGCATTCCCCAAACCATGCAACCAATGCCGCTCACATAAGAGTATGCTTTGCATGAGCAGTTCTTGAGGCATGAGGCTTGGCAACCAGCCTCATCCATTACATCACTATCCACTTCTGACAAATCTGGCAGCTTTACTCTCTGCATCTTCCAAAACCCATCTGCTGTTCCATTGTTGCCTGGTTTTTAAACATCAGTTTATTTCCACTTATCGAATAATTTAGTTTCAATTTATTGAATGTTGGCACATGAGGCTTTCAATACCTTTGTATGACTTGCCTCCGAGGATGCATTTCTCAGAAGCATGTGACTGGTTAATTTTGGTTTCTGATATGATGTATTCCTTGAAACATTTTAGAAACTGGGCATGTGGAGTTTCAAATTCTTGCAGATTAATGTTTGTAAATGTGCATTACCAAATAATTATGTGGTTCATCATGCTTCACTGGCACATTATTAGATACAACTAGATTATAAGCGAGAATAAAAATCTTACAACCAACAAGATTGAATTTGGGAATAATACAGCTTCTAAATTATTGTAATGTTATAAAGATAATCAATTGCTTGCAGGAATCACTGTTCATTGCTTACCTTCTTTCTCGCATTTGAAAGGCATCCGTCTGACACAGCTGGAACTCCAATTTCCGTTAATCCACTCAGATCCTTTTGCTGGAATGTGTCCCTTGAGGCACATGCACAAAGGCTCAAGACCAGCTTTCCCATCAATTTCGGTACATGTGGCATAGTTGCCGCATCGGTTGTAGAGCTCACATGGGGTTGTTGGTTGAACAAAGAACTGGGTCCATGATCTGATTGTTTCTGACCAGATCAAATGTTCATCAATGCCGTCCCAAGAGATCATGTACCTATGGGAAGCATTGAAGCTGGTGTAATAGTACATCTTCTTCTCCAGGTCGTAGTTACTCAGCTTGAACGTGTACATATATGTGGGTATCATTTTCTCAATTCCTATAAATATCTTGTAAATCAAAGCACACAATAACCAAAATTTAGTTATGAATTTAAAAGGCCCAACATTACAGAATTGGATCCTAGATAGAGGGTTAATTATATTTGAAAATAACCAAAAGTTTGATCAGCACACCTGGCCATTCCACCTCCCTGACCGCCATCTCGGGTGACCACCATCCCAAACAAATAGCTGAGTCGACCGACTTGGGTCAATACCCATAGTAAATTTCCCTGGTGCAGGATCAGTTTTGTTCCTCCAAGATGTAAATACCTGGTTCACACCAGTTTGTAGGTCCAGCCCAACTCTCATGCCTGGTATATAGGTATCAGTAGGATGATCAAAGCTCTGCCAAACAGTCGTCCCATCAGAGTCATTCAACACTATATTTCCATTTGCCATCAATTGGACTGTTCTAGATTGGTTGGTTGAAATTGGTGCTGATATGTTAGTTGACCATAGCACATCAGTTCTTGTGTCAGCTATGATAAGGTTTCCATCACTGGCTAGGGTTAATATACCACCAGATGGACTTGTCACAGGTTTCTTCCGGTTTGCAACCCATAAAATTGTTTCTAATTTGCTTGAGAAGTTGTGGTACCATACACCGATGTATCGGTGATTCGAATTCCCAAGAGTTAAAAACCCAAATTCAAAGATGTCTCCCTCTGATACTAATGTGTTGCCATCTCGAAGCGATTCACCTGAGGTTAAGGTATCTTTTCCCTGGCATATAAGAGAGGTTGGGTATAAGATGACCAGAACAGTGGACAACAGAAGTACGGTAAAGAAGAGATGAGAGTCCATTTCTCAGAAAAATGAACTTCTGTCTAGAATGGAAGCAAACAAGAAGTTTATGGAAAGTGGCATGTTTCAAGCATGCTCTTTTGGAAAACAATAGAGACTCCTGCTAACTTGGCAAAGTTGATCAGTTCAATTTTTTCTGCATATATGTACCCAATCTTTTATGCTCTTTTTGGCTGTTTTTGATGTGATTTAATGAGGCGCCGTCAGGTGTGAGGTGTCCACCCCAATGTCTATTTAACTGTCCATTTACTTGTCTGCTAATAATATAAAAAGTAAAAAAAAAATATTAATCCTTCCAATAAACATACAATTTGTTAATATAAGATCTGCTACATAATATATTTTGTTTTACATATTTTAATAGTTAATGGTCGTTTTCTCTATATGCTTAGTTTTCAGAGCTTTCTATGTTATTAGGAATGCATAATTCATTTCATGAATGATGATACTGTGAATAAGAATAACTGAGACTCAATTTGTTGTCGTCATCGTTACTGGTGGCGCTGCTGTTTGTAAAGAATTCTTCAGCATATGAGGTTCAATAAATACAGATGCATCATTTTCTTATTAACTTTCCGGAAATTTTCAATACTTATTGAATTTTCATATTTTTTTTTTGGAAGGAGACGCACTGACGCAGAATGTGTGAGACTTCAAGTAGAAAGAAACAAAAACGGTTGAGAGCATTTTGTCCGCCGGCCAGCCGCACAGAAATTTCTCAGTTGATTTGTTCGCAATAATTTTTTTCTAATTATACATACATACACATACTTTCAGTACTGTCATTATCATTAAATCTTCTCTGAGAGCATTTTATCACTGTTATAGTGTTATTTATTTATTTATCAAAGCTATGTATTCTCCTTAATAAATACGTACGTACGTAACTGTCAATTAGAGCAGCTTAACCAAATCGTGAAATTCTTTCGGAATTGTATGGTAGGCTGCCGTGTGCGAATTTCGCAGCATGGGGTTATCCAGATTCCAGAGGATTAGAATAGAGGATACAGGCTCAAACCTAATGAGCTCGACACGTTAGAAATTGGGTCCAAGGACTAATCAATAGGGCTGTTTAAAACCCAAATTCTGACGAATCGAGATCGTCTGTAGCGAGTAGGCCCAATCTATCTAAATGCTGCGGACTGTACAGTAAATGTAAACAGTGGCGGAGCTTCTTTGATCGAAATTGGGTTGTGACCCTCCTTAGATTGAAAAGTTAATATGGTTAGAGTAAACGGTATCGTGTGTTATGCACAGTTTTTCCGTATTCAAAGTTCAAATGGTTGATTCGATCGGTCAAAATATTTTTTATATGAAAATCTAATTGAAAATCAAATTTATATTTTTTTAGGATTTTTTTACTATTTTTTAAAATAGTTAGAAAATTACTCATTTTGAATGGCTCATAATATTTAAATTAAGTGATTTTTTAACTATCTTAAAAAATAAAATTAAAAATTAAAAAAACATAAAATTTTGTCTCCGACTAGATTTTCATATGAAAAATATTTTGACTGGTCGGATCGATTATTTGAACTTTAAAGATTGAAAATCAAATTTATATTTTTTTAATTTTTTACTATTTTTTAAAATAGTTAGAAAATTACTCATTTTGAATGGCTCATAATAATTAAATCAAGTGATTTTCTAACTATCTTAAAAAATAATAAAAAAAATAAAAAAAACATAAAATTTTGTCCCCAATTAGATTTTCATATGAAAAATATTTTGACTGATCGGATCGATGATTTGAAATTTAAAGGCGAACAAACAGTCCGTAGTATAAGGGTCATCCGTGCTACGCGTAGTACCGTAAATTGAACAATCAAATATTTTTTTTTGCTTTTTTCTGGACGATAATTTCACAGCATTGACTTTGCCGTGACCATAGTAAGCATTACACGTTATTAATAGGAACAATTGTTACCAGAATTGACATCCTATTTCACTTGTTTATTATAGCATTTGATAAAGATTTGTACATATTATTGTCCTATGAACAAAGGACATTAATCAAGATTTGGTGCTTTAGTATCTACTGATGCAATGATACGGTAACATTTATCGAAATTAATAATCAATAATATTTAATTATTTATCATCATCATCAACATCGCCATAATGTTTTACAGTTATAGTACCATTAATTAACCAAATTAACTAATTAAGACAATTTTCTAGTTACAGTACCCCCAACACCAAAACACACACAACAGCCATAAAATATTATATTACAGTTAATTAACTATAGCTGATCTCTCCTGAATTAGTAAATACCACATTCAGAAAAAGTGCTCGCTTATGAGCCCTTGGATTAGAATCAGAGCTTAATGATGTCACATCGTCGTCGGAGCTCGGTGACTCAGCATTACTCGGATCTGACGTGGAGCAGCACGATGTATCCTCCTATACGGTGGGCAAAAAAAATCAGGAAATTGTACTCCATAATAAATATTAAATTGAGTATGGAATGCTAAATTGTACTCCCAAAACCCCTTTTGTTACAAAAAAGAATTGTGATGGTTTTTATTAAATCACCAAAATTATAAGAGTTTCAGATTAGAATTATACTTGATCCTCCAACCCGTTAGAAGTTCTTCTCCGCTTCCACCCCGTCACCGCCTCCTCTACCGACGCCGGCACAACATGAATCTCTTCTTCCTCCTCCTCCGGGCAAGAATTCAAGTCCAGACACGAATCCGAGTCTGATACTGATTCTTCGACATCACCTGCTGCAATGCTCTCTGCACACTCACTGCAAGTTGAGATGACAGCCGCGTCGACAGTCGGACCGGATGCGTACACCTCTGTCAGAGTCTTACACTTGTAGCAGAGGATTGTGCGTGTGTGGCGTGCGACGAGGAAGTTGGCTCGGTGCACGCGTGCATCACATGCATAGCACAAGAAGGCCTCGTCGGATTCACAGTGCACATGAGGCTCTGCGTTGCAAAGTGCACAGGAGAGCTCGTTCTTCTCATTTGTCTTCTCCATTTTTGAGACTGGGTTTGATTTGGATTAATTTGGTTTGATTTTTGCTATGATTAATTTGAAGTATAAATGCTGGATAGCAGGACAGGGATATATAGGAGGAGACGCTTTAATTTATATTTTCTTTTGTCAACGTTGAAATTACTACAATATCCTCGTCTCCTTGGATGATAGATGATTGATGAAAGTAGTTGGGCGCTTAGGAAAATAGAAGTTGATTTTTATCTTGGTTGAATGAGACGAATCATGTAAGAAATTCAAAATATTAAAGCACATGCTAGCATCTGTGCAGTCCAGTCTCACTTTTCATTTGGATATGTTTGGATTATGCAAAGAAGAGTGTAAAAATAAAAGATTTGAGAATAGTGAAAAAAATTTTAATTAGCTGAGGGTAATAAAAAGTAATATTATTTTAAATGATAGAATATTATTTAAATTATATGTTTGGAGTAGTAATTAAGAGATCAGAAAAACAACTATTTCATTTCTCATTAGAAACAACTGAATAATTATTCTCACTATTTTGAAATATTTAGATTTATATTTCTATTATGAGAATAATAATTATTCTATTATTTTCAGTTTATTCAAACACCTTTGTGAATGGGAATTTTAAGATATTCGAAAATATATATCTTCTCTGCATCTATATCTTAATTGTTAAATTAAAAAAAAAAAGTAAAGGCTCCACACATCTCTAAATTTTCCCCTTGTGACTAGTTGACTACTTGAAATTTTAATTTCGACAAACATCCCCCTGAACTATCAAATCCGTGACAAATCATCCCCCGATAGTTAATTAACTTATAATAATTCATTTTAGTTGTAAAATGAAACAAATAACCTTGTATGTATATACCATTATAGATTAAATATTTATGTTTCATATACTTTTAATTTATAAAAAATAAATAATTAGAGAAATATAATTAAATATTAATAATATATATTTGTTGCATTATTTTTAGTCATATTTTACGTAACTTATTTTTTATTATTATAAAATAATTTAAATTAATAAAATGTTTGTTGTATAATATTATTTATAATTCTATAAATAATAAAATATTTGTTGTATGTAAATATGAAAAATTTAAAACATCATGTGGTTAGTAATTAGTTTTTATTAATTTAAAAATTAATTCTGAAAATTAAAATGTTAACATAAAAAAATAAAGTCTATGAATTTATTTATTTATTTATTGAAATGCATATACAAAGTAGATTATTGTGAATGTTATTTAATTGGCTCTTTGTATTTTTATAAATAAAAAGTATATGAAATATAATATGTAATTTATAATGTTATAAATATACAAGGTATTTTTTATCATTTTATTACTAAAAATAAATTATTATATAGTTAATTAACCGTCAGGAGGATGTTTATCAAAATTAAAAGTTCGGGGCTAACTAATCACAAGTGAAAAGTTTGAGAGTTTGTAGAGTCATTACCCCAAAAAATATATGACAAATAAATATATAACATTTAGAACAAGGATTAAATTTTTCACTTCATTTATTCATCTAAATTAGTAAAAAAAAATGCATTAATATATTAGTAAATATAAAACATCAAATATTCATCGTCTCGCATTCTATAATTTTGAAAATAAAATATGGAGACGTATTCTAATTACTAGAGGGCAAATTGAAAACATAAGATCTCAAACTATTTGAACAGTGTGGTAAATCTATGCTCTTCGGATCAATAAAAAATAACCGAAATTATATCCAAATTAAGAGATATTAATTAATGACTAATGATTATTTCCTAACTAAATACGCTCATTTCATCCCAGCGAAACCTGTACAGTGAAAGGGTATTTTAGTAATCAACATGGACCAAGAGCACGCAAGAAATCTATTTTCTTGGAATAATGCAACGGTTACGTGACGAGATCAGATTTGCTGCCATATCTGGCTGCCTGTGCAGTGCTTACGCGCGTTTGCGGAGGAGATCACGGGATTCGTTGAGGAATCAGTGATGTGGCAGGCACTTGAGGCACAGATCATTCCGTGTCCAACATGGCATGATCTGCTCCACACACAGTTGGTTAGACACGTGGGTTGCACCTGACTGCCATTTCTACGTGGGAACATGGACCACACTATGCTTTGAATTGGATTTATCCCTTCTATTTTATCTGTCTATAATTGGGGTTTTCTGATTTTTTTTATTATTATTTTTAGGTTTGCTTGTACTTTAGTTGACCTTGGGACCCAAAATAACTTTGGGGTTATTAAAAAGGATAATAGTCCTATTTTTTTCCTCAAATTTATCCTATTGACTGTTTTTTTATTTTTGATCAGTCGCTAAATTTAAATATTTTTTTTTGATAAATACAACTGCAGTCAGAGATGTATCTTTTGGGTACAACTTAAATTTTAAATTCTTTTTTCGGATCACTTTAAAAAAATTTCTCTTTATTTACACTATCAACTATATTTTCCCTATAATTCATCTAAAATATTCTTGACATTATGGCGATAGATCTTCTTCTTCCAACTTAATTACGTTCTACTTTATTTTTTTTGTTTTCTTTATTTTCTTTCACTGTGAATCACCATTTTATTGTTTGACCATATTAATTGTCATTGTTTGTTAAAACACAATAAGATTGATAGAAATAATTGTGTCATAACATCATTTTTTGAAGTTCTATTGCAAATTAATACAAGTTTGTTTTCTTATGTCATGCAAATAAATTTATTGGAGTTTATTTTTATTATATTTTATGTTCTGCTACCCTCTACAAAGTCATAATTGTTCATAAATTTGTTTTCTATTTTTTGTTTGTTTGTTTTCAACTAGCGAATTATAGTTTTTCGATTTTGTTATTCTTATTCCATTTTTATATGTTAGTTTTTCTCTTCTCCTAGTTTTTTTTTGTTTCTTTTACCTTATTTTAGCGAAATTGATATGAGGCGTGGTCTAAAGATGATTTTCTATTCAATGGACTTGCAAAATTATTCATGGTTGAATTGATGAAATAAGATTTATTTTACATTAATTGTTTTTTTTTCAAATCAATAAACATAGAGTTCATTTTGAAATATATTTGACGTTTTTTTTTTATAAATAGCACAAAGAGAGGAGGTTGGAAATCTTGTATTGACATAGTGTTCGTATAGTCAATGTAAATAATTAATTTGTGAAATATAAATAATACATATACTTGATAGTAAATTTATGAAAATAGTAAATAGTAAATAGTAAATTTATGAAATCTAAATATTCCACATAATTTATATAAATAACATAAAAGGGAAATGACAGATTATGAGACACATTGCTAAAAATAATACAAGTATTTAATATAAATAGTTATTAAATATGACACCAGTTAATATAACATATAAATTACTATTATGTTTGATATCAACAACACACGATTTTAATATAAATTGATATTGAATATTATAGATTGGAAAGTGAATCTAATTCTTTTATACTATGTTGACTTTGTATAGTCAAGTCATGCGGATTTTTTAATTCAATATTTCTAGATGCTTTTACAGATTTAGATGTAAATGTAAATAAACTATAAAATTAGTTAATTGATAAATGTAAATAGCGTTGATTTGGTATAAACTGATTTGCCCGGTTATCATTATGTGATAACACTCTTAATATAAATTATCAGTTTGATAAATATAAATAGTGAAAACTGATAAGTATAAATAAAATCGGAAAGAGGAAAGAGTATGAACCACATCAATAAATGGTTAAAAGTCGCTTCGCAAAATTTAGACACTGCGGTCAAACATAGAGATATTTTATGGGGACAAACTATTAGGGACTATTATCAGCCTCCTTCTTGGAGAAAAAATTAAGCTCATTACCATATGTGTTAAATTTGTAGTTCACGTTGGTAATTTCTCATAATGTATGGTTATATTAATTAATTTAGTTTAATTTATTAGACTTAGGTGTCTAAACTATTATCATCCGATCCGATAGCTTGACCAATAATTAAATAAAACAAGCAATTGTGAGACGTATTAATTAGTATTCTTATCTAAAATATCGTTTAAGTACAAATGAAATTATTAATCATCTTAATAGAATAAATAATATTATATTCTTCAGAAGGGGCGACGCGAAATTATTTTAATCCATAGCAAAATTAACCAATTTATTTTTTGCTAGAAAAAGTACGAAAATAACAATTTACAAATTTAAGGCTGATATGAAAGACTACAACTGTGAGTGTCAAAATATGAAATTGAAAGAACATTATCCCGAGAATAAGATCTCAAGTAATAGTCATTGCATTATTTTAATAGAAGGGATAGGACGAGATATGGGTCTCATGCAAAAGTCATCCGTGGCGCTACACTGGCCGCGTTCAAAAGATTATTCTTCAAGAAGTGTCATATTTCATGTTGACATGTGAATGCCATGTGATAAGAAAAAGAGAACCAGTAAAATATGGCCACGTCGGACTGTTAGCTAACGTGGAAGTGGAAATATACACTTCATCAAATGATAAAAAAAACAAAAAGAAATAATTGTATTATAATATGAAAATTTGCAATGCTTCAAATTGATTCTAGCTTTGAAAAACAAATAATGCAGATCGATAAATGTTTTCCAGCGCCGTAGCTTTTTTGTGCCCCCTTCTTTTCTCTGTCCAAAATTTGACGAACATACTATATACCTTGTGCGACTTGTCAAGTAATTTTCAGTTTTATGAGTCATTAATGTTTTATGTTTCCCTCGAAGCATTTTTTCGTCATGAATAGTGAACAATTCATGTAATATTTATTTACCTTTAATATTTTAAATTAATTTTCCAAATACATAGTTCGTTTTTAGCATATTAAACTTAATAGCGAGTTGTACAATGTATTTTTTTCACCATTTCCAATTGCTTATCTTTCTGTGCGGATCCATGAAATTATAATTGCAAAAAATGTTATTTATGTTGTTCGTAGATATAAACTATGAATAAAAAGGATAAGCCTTTGCATACGTTTTCTACAAATTTATTGATAAAAAATACATTTGTAGTTCTTCAATGTTGCCTAATAGTATGGGTAACCTATAATTTTGTAACCATATAGTTTTGATGAATATCGTCTAGTTTGCTTCATTTCATATATTCAAAACTTCATCCTTTATTTTTTTTATTAACAAGTCTATTATAGATAATTATTCAAGGTAACCTCGTAATTTTTTTTTTGGGGGGGGGGGGGGGGGGGGGGTAATATATAAAGAGATAAGACTCTTTACCTATATACCTGTAAAAGCGAATATAAATGGGCTGGAAGCCTATAGGCATCGCGTTTAACAAACTTCAAAAGCGGAAAAAAACTTCCATTGCCGGGATTTGAACCCGGGTCGCCTGGGTGAAAGCCAGGTATCCTAACCGGACTAGACGACAATGGATTTGCGATACTTCATAAATCTGATATCTATTTAACAACGAATAGAGATTACAACAATGTTCACCGTTACAAAACAAATAAATTTGAGCTCCTAGAGATATTCCAAATGAAAATACCGTTACTCCATCAAATTTATCACCAAATGATTGCAAACTTGAAGTTAAAACAAGATCTTTAGGAGAGAAATTTCATGGCTGAAAGTTACCAAAGCTCAAACACAATCCACAATATTACGTTTAATTATAAATAAGATATGTAATTATAATGTACATCAATTTTCTTACTGCGCGCGCCCATATTCAAAGAATGGAGGATATCCAGCATAGTAGGAAAGCATTAAATAGTTGTGGATACCTAGTTCAATCAAAAGAGCAAAATAGTTGTAAGATAATAAAAGCCACTAATTAACACAAAGGATCTAAAACCATAGAAACATACCATGCGCTCGATCGGGCAATAGATATAGGACAATTTTTGTTGAAGTACCTTACACATATGTCGTCAAGCACATCTTGTATCTCCTTAATGGTTAGTGTTCCCGAGTTATCTTTATCTGCTACCTTAAATATTTCTGAAATATCTTCCTGTAAAAACAAAAAAGCAAGGTGAGGTTAGACTCTTCCCCAGTTTAATCATATCGAAGTCAAATACCAAGGTTCTTAATTTCATCCATTTACTTGCCAATTAACATATTAACTTATAAATTCATATGTCCTCATTTAATTTGGTCATACCATGACTTTTCGTTGATTTATGGTGGCACAATCACCAACTGCATAAACACCCTCACATTCAGGAACCCTAAGCCACTCGTCAGTTGCCAGCACACGCCTACTCCCCTGTCAATGTACACAGGGGCGGAGCCAGAAACAATCGATAGGGGGTGCCCGGTTCAAATAAATGAAATATTCAGGTCAAAAGAAATATTATTTTTTACCATACGATCTTTATTTTTCAGTGAACCGAGAGGGTGCCCGGGCGCCGGCTGGCGCCTACCTTGGATCCGCCCCTGAATGTACACAAGTAAACTTACAATAAAAATAAATTACTAGATAAAGTACAATATACAAATAAATTTTCTAACTTTTTGAGTGCATACTTAAACCTCCTAAATCCAAAGGCCAGAAAGTCAAACCTTAATCCAAAACATGACTTCTGTACCATACACTAAAACAACATTTTAACAGAAAACAAACCACCCAAAAGTAAAATTAATAACCTGCCCAATTTGTTTCATGAATTCAGATATGAGGGGACGAGTCCCAATGCCAGTGGACCATACAGCCATGCCAATATGGAAGTTGTACCTCCCCAACTGCTGATTTCTGCAGTTTTTACCCAGTTTTTACATCTATACCCTCTCTCTGAAACTTTTTCTCTGCAAATTCTGTTATCCTCTTGTCAAACCTACAAAAAAATATGGACATACTTGTGTTTATGAAATACACTTATTATATCGTTTTCAGGTGCTAAGATTTAACATAGATAAACCTGCGCACTCGCAGAAAAAATAAATTCACAGAACAAACAGAAGAAATAGTTTATTGGAAACAGATGAAAAGGAACAGGTTGATGTTTGCTCAGGCAAGTTGGATCCCAAATAAGTCTGGTCAGGTCACATACATTCTAGGTCATTTCTGGTTCTCTTTCGACCAGATTACCTGTTAAACATTTTGTGACACTGTAGTTGAGCATCCCAGAGATTCAGTCTCCAAGTCTTGCAGCTTACTTTCGTATGTGTTGGCTCTTGGTGCTGAATCCTTCTGACTCTATTGAAGTCATATTTTGTGTAATAGTTTACTTTTCCTCAATTTTGTATTTTCCATCAAACTGGTTGCTAGGTATGGAGCAACCTCTGGAGATGGAACTTGCGAGTTGCTCTGAAGAGAGAAAGGAGCTACAAAAAAAGGTTGTAAGCTCAATATATATGTACTTTCTTTTCTTCTTGTATTTTGCCTATGCTTTGGAAAGATGTAGAAAGTTCATCTTCATCCCAAAGGTGTAATCTTCGTGCAGTTGTTTATGTGATCTTTTTATATATAGCTTGGGGATCACTTGACAATTGTTATTTTGACAATCTTGACAATGAGATTTCATATAAACTCAGAAAAAATCTTTAAAAAAATTAAAAATAGAAAAGTTTATAAATATATTGCTAAAAAACTTATAAATTGACTCTGTTTCAAATTTTATGAAATTTTAAGTGTTATTTGATAATTGATCGAAAACCAAATAAAACTGGAAACATAGCAAATTGCATAAAACTTTGATGGTTTTAATTTAGGTTATCAGGCGACACTTAAATGCATGAAATTTGAAAACTATCAATCTATAACTTCAAGAATAATTCTACAAACTTTTTCTATTTTTAAGATATTTTTTCTAATTTATTTGAAATCCCATTGTCAAAATTGTCAAAATAGTCATTGTCAAGTGATCCCTTCCTTATGTATAATGATATGATATTATTTTTTTTCTTCATTTTCTTAATTGTTTATCTATTTATCTTTTTTGTTTTCAGGTTTCCTGTGTTTGTGTACCAAAAATTGCAAAAATACAGCTTGTAAGCAGTCATCCCGAAGTGTATGAACCTTGCGATGACTCCTTTCTCCTAGTTGATGCACTCTTGTCCGACTGCTCAAATCTTGTTAATCAAAACCCTAAATTTTGTCTAGAGATTGGAAGTGGCTCAGGTTATGTGATAACGTCCCTAGCCTTAATCCTCAGCCAATATTGCCCCTCAACCCAATTCTTTGCAACTGACATAAACATGCATATATGCTACTCAAACCACACTCCAAACCTCAGCCAACCATGGTGTACATTGTGAAGTGGTGATGACCGACATTGCATCTTGTCTCCAAAAATGTCTTCAGAAAAGCATTGATGTGCTGGTGGTCAATCCACCATATGTAGCAACGCCTGAGGATGAAGTTGGTATGGTTGGTATTGTCTCATCCTGGGCTGGCGGGATTAAGGGTAGAATGGTCATAGATAGAATCTTAGATATTGTAGATGAATTATTATCTATTAACGGGATATCTTACATGGTGGCACTGAGTGAAAATGAACCCTCTGAGATTTGTCAGGTCATGAGAGAGAAGGGATTTGGATCGAAAATTGCATTGCAAAGAGAGAAAGAGACTTGTGAGATGGACAGGGAGAGATTTGATAACGGATCAAGTTTGAATAGTTGGTTGGGTAGAGTCCCTTTTGTTAATTCACTGTGGAAGAAGGGTAGTGAAAGTAGTAATAGTTAGCCATTCTTTATTTGTTTTATATAGGGGTGGAGGTTTGGTTCTATTTGGAAAATTCATGAAACATTGCATATTTACTTATGTACCCCTCCAAGAATGATGCACTGAACAAATATACACTTCAAGAAGAACCAAATTTTGATGCCCTTCAAGGCCCCAGTGCATCTCTTATTGCTCCAACTTCTTTCCTACAGTGTGTGCTCGACTTCTGCTGCTACTAGCTGCCAAAAAGGACAAGGCTTTGATTGTTAGCTCAACATGCTTTATGGCATCATCATATGGAAGTTGATGCAACCATATCATTAGGGGCTATATTTTCTGTTATCATACCTTTTTAATACATTGTTAATAAGTACCGTACTATTATGTTACGGGTGCTGTAAAAGCAACTGCAATAAGTGCTGCACATTTGGCTTGAAAAGTATTTGCCTTGTTTTGATAAAAAATGAGAAGAGCAACATCTTTATTATCACTCTCTGTTTGCATTTTTTTTTCTTGGAGGATGTCAGTTTGCAAACATTGTTGTCGGGCAAGTTATTTCAGGGGACTTCCTGTTATTATGCCAGTACTTTCATTTTTTTAGTAAGAAAATGAACGAAGTCATTGCAGGACATGGTACATTACTACAAAGTGGCCAGGGAGCTTTCGAAGGTTGCATAATTTGTATCAGTTGTGAATTATGTTTTATTGGGTTTTATTGGTTGAATTGAGATTCAAGTGATGTATGTCTACATATTTATTTATCTGACACCTGCCTATGTTTGTAGCCGAGAAAGGAGAAAAAGAAGCACTACTGCACTCTTTATATTCAACTTGAAAATTTTTGTACTTCTAAATAGTGTTTATAGTGCATCTATAAATACCTTTGTATAGAATAATTTTCTCATAATTATAACTACTACATAAAGTATTAGTTCGTAAACTCCTTACTAAGTTATTGACAATTTTATGTAGCAAATAGATATTTTTCTATCCATCCACCAAAGGTTGATAACTACGTTAATTAGTGTATTGTTAGCTATTTTGTTTTAGGACGTGCTAATTGTACCCTTATAAAAATCTCTTAGAAAAATATTGCATCTTCTTATAAGTTGTATGAACATCTATAAAATCATATGAACACCTCTTGAAAGCGGTATAAATATCTTTTGTTATAAAAATGAATATTCGGAGACAACGAAAAATTATCCATCCACCAAAATAATTTTTCGTTGGCTCGAATATTCATTTTTGAAGATGATGACCGCCTACCGATAGAAAAATGTGTTTCCATCCAAATCACAAATTAGATAGTGTTCTAATTAATAAATTATTTTTTAATTAACCACGTGCTAAATTAAACCCCCTAAATTTCAAGCGCTCTTCTACAGAGTATTCAAGCACCTTCAAAAAAGTACTCATAGAACATTTTGTGGGGTGTTCAGAGCAACTTTTGCAGGTATTCAAAGCTCCTTCAAGATGTGTTCATAATAAGTTCAAGAGGATGTTAGAACATCTTCTGTAGGGTGTTCAGAATGACGTCAAGAAATGTTCAGAGCGCCTTCTAAAAAATGTTCATAGAGACTTCAATAGAGTGTTCAGAGCGCCTTCTAAAAAAGTGTTATGAGCATCTTTCAAAAAATGTTCATAACGACACTCATCTTGTATTTCTAGTTATTTTGTTCGAATTGTTTAGTTATCATGAATATATGTTCCCCGAATTAACCTATTTTATTTTCAAAAGCTTATCGCTGGTAGGAGGACTTGCTTGCAGTGGGTTATCCGGAGACGTAGTTACATCAAATAATGTGGGGAAACCGCATCCATTGGGATTCCATCCAACTGAAAAGACAAATCAAATTGCATAGATAGTGTGTGAAGAAGTCGTGGAAGTCACTGGAAAAAAGGGGATGACTAAAAAAGAGATACCCCTGTTAAAAGATAATGGTGGAAAAAATATGTTTTCTTATTATTAGACACTCTTGTATCTTTCTTGCTTACAAAACAACATAATACAATTCTTTATATAGCCTAAACATCTGAGAATACTCTAGAAATTCGTAATAAAAACATATAATAAAAATAGAATTTTAAACAGCACAATTTCAGCTGACCCATGTCCACTAAAATCGTCATAACTCTCTGTAGGGAACTTCAAACGATTTGGATTTGAACCATTGGAAACTAGACTTCAAGATCTTTTCATCCATAGGTCATACACTAAATTCCACATCCATTTGCCTCTTCAAATGCTGTCATTAATCAGCCTTAAAATTCTGCCAAAGTGCTGAAGCCAAAGAGTCTCCCTTTATTTCCTAATTTATTTAACCTTAATACTAAAATTAAGTTTATATTTCAACAACCCCGGGACAAGGGCACGGAAGATAGGTGCATTTAGCGAATGAAAAAACATAGTGGAATCACGCAACACACGTTGTTGGTGTGCTTCCTGCCCACGAGGAAAGAAAAAGCTCAGGCCTAACTAAAATCAGAGTTCTAATCCATACTCGGCTTGACGGAGCGTAGAGTAGAGGTAATGAACTTACTCCAAGAAGCAAGGAAGTTCTCTAACATAAGAAAATTTGACATGTCTGGGGATTCGCAATGCCAAGAAAAAAATGCAAAGGACCCAGATCTTTGATGTCAAATCGTGACTGTAGTTGAGAAATGCAAGAGGTAACAAATTGAAGATCACTTCCAGTAATTAAAATGTCATCAACGTAAACTAAGATGATGGTGGTGGCCTTAGGAGAATTTCAAATGAAGAGTGAGGGGTCATATTGAGAGGCATGAAATCCGAGTTCAAATAGAACGAAGCTAAGTTTTTGAAACCACGCACAAGGCGATTGTTTGAGTCCATATAGAGATTTGGACAAAAGACATAAGTGATTTGGTTGACAAGGAAGTTATTTCTCCAAGGGGAAGGCTATTCGAACGAAATAGATCCGTTCGTTCATCTAATTTTAGTTCTAAGGGTAGAGCTCGCAGATCCAACACGGCTTATTGGCAACGGAATCAATCAATAGAGGAGCTAATCCCAAAGCGAGCTCCACTTTTTCTAGATTGAGCAGTTTCAACGGAATGTTCATGATATCATGATCTGAAATCGAACTCCTCATAGTTCTTCTTAGTTCTTTCAATACTCCACATATATCATATGCATAAACGTGCATCATAAAATATTATTAAAATATTTTGGTCATTATCCACTCAGAACAATTTCAAACACGTATCCATTTATAATCTAAGCCTTTTGGAGAATTTTTTTATTTATTGCGATCTGAGAAGAAGGATCAAAATAATGAAATATGAAATAGTAAATAAAAGGATCTAGTTAACTATTTCATGCGTATGGGAGCAGATTGCCGAATTTTTTTAAAAACATGATTAATTAAATTAGACGGTCGGGGCATAGAAATGAGGGATAAAATCAGGGGATAGAAAATTTTCCTCTTTGTAAGCCATAAAACCCCAGCTTAAACTACATGATTATGTTATTGTTTCTCATGAAACTTCATCAGTTTATTATTTCTTTAATCAATTAGATAACTCATTGAGATCAACTACCCATCGTTGGGAATTATTTGCAACTCCACGCTTGATTCTTTTTCTGTTTCAAAATTATAATTTGTTGACAAGTTTCGGAAAAGCAATGAAAAAACATTTATCTACTCAATTCATATGAATTAGTGTAGCAGTGGGCCATTTCTATAAGAATGTCCTGCAAATATTTCATTAGTCACCGTTAGAACACCCAAGTGTAACTCATGTTAGATTAGATAGTTAGTGCTTACATGTCCATCAAAATTTTTATAATTTTGTTTCCTCATTAAAACATTGAATAATTTTATTTCCGAATTAAAATTACACACACTTATTCTTTATTCTTTTGTCTTCATGTAAACCGCTTTTAAATTAATTAATTACTCTTTATTTCTGAAACAGAACAAAGCAAAAGGGAAAGTGAGACATAGTCAAATCATGTCATCAGTCATGGTAAGCAAAGAAAAATTATAACTATTCAACTATGGTCGTTTCACTTTCTTGTGAACCACTTGATAAGATATTAGGTTTAGTATGAGCAGACCATCGATATATTTTTGTTTCAAAATGTTGTCAAATAACCTTTTGAAGGAAAAAAACAAATTAGTAGTTTTGTTTAGCTATATTTAAACGAAGAAATTTGGATAAAAAACGAAAAACTTCATAACATTAATCTGTAAAAGGGTAATTTGAATTTTTAATGAAGAAGTTATAAAAACTAGAGTTGTAGCTTGAGTTTCACCCCGACAATATAGTTCTCAAATAAATAACTAATAATATAAAATTTTAAATATATTTTATAAAATTTCACATTAAAAAATTTAGACGTAATATTTTTAAATACTAAGTAGTAATAATAATAATAATAATAATAATAATAATAATAATAATAATAATAATAATTAATAAATTATCATATAAAAAAGTTGGATCATTTTAGAGTTAAGTTTCACCTTAAGTATAATACACATATTAATTGAAATGATGAGAGAGAAACTATTTTATATGAACTTTGAATTAAAAAAAATAAAAAGATTCAAACAAAATCAATGATGGAGAAAAATAATGATGTGGCATGCTTAAAAAGTTTGAAAACTTATTTTTTTTTTTTATGTATTATGAATTTCAAAAGAAATGGTTATTGTCCTTTGATGCGTCGATGCACTGTGCTTTAGCTCAGTAGGATTGTTTGTTTTGAGTTCACCAGTGAGAAAAGCCCTAGTGTCTTACTAGCAGTGACACTCAAAGTTCAAACCGGTAAGGCTACAAACGAATCGAATTTGATCGAACTCACTAGCGTTTGAGTTTGATTTGAAATTATTTTGAACTAAATTGAATTCGAACTAAATTGAACTCGAATTAAATCAAACTCGAGCTAAATCGAACTCGAACTCGAACTTTAAATAAACTCAATTATTATATTTTACATTTATTTTCATATTATTATAAATAATTAGAGATAAAATAATTAATATTTTATTAATTTTATATTAAAATTTGAATAAATTAACTAATATTTATTAATTTATTAATAAACTAATAATATTTTATTAATTTTATAATAAAAATAATTATATTATTACATATATTATTGATTAAATATTTAAAAATATATACAAATAACTACATATTGAACTATTATGAATCGATCTTGAATTAGTTCATTAAAAAATTATCGAACCAAACTCGAATTGAACTAATAAAAAATCTAATCGAACGAACCGAATTCAAACTAAAATCAAATTGAACATCAAATGAATTACGAATTATGAATTTTTTTTCGCAGCCTGATTGACTTGTAACAAGCTCTATTTGAAAAATCTGCCACAGAAAACCCAGAGATTTTGTTCTAAATAGTGGAAATACGTGGATCCAACAACAGTAACTTCACTAGATCCTGTACGGCAGCTTGAGCGGTTCTCTCCCGCATGTCAGAGGTGTGCTTCTGCCAGGTGGGATTGGATGTAAACTGTCGTAAATTCCAAAGGTAAAGGTACTCCATCAATCGACTGGCTTCCGGCATTCCGCGCAGTTTTTTTTTGTTTTTTTGCCCTTCTACGAATTTCTTTATTAGAAAAATTAACAAGAGTTCAAAGATCAAAGCCGGAGCGGAGAGAGAGAGAGCGAGGCTGCCTTCATTCGAAAGAGGTGAATTCAAATCCTTTCAAAGTTCTAGTCTCCGGTTCGATTTATCTTAAATTTTCTTAAAATAGTGTGTATTAGGCTTGAATTTTACTCTCTTTTTTTTTTTCTTTTTAGTGGAATCCTTGTGGTCTTAACAGAAGCAAAATCTTCAGCACTTCATAGGTACACACATTTCCCTTTCTCATTTTAGTTCCGACCATTACTTCAGTGTCAGAGTTTGAGCTGTGTTAAGTGCTCGGAGTAATATACCGTTCACTGGTCGTCTGGTCCGCTTGGGTTTGTAGATCTGTGTCCGCATTAGATTTAGAGTTTGGTTTCTTCTAGATTGAGAATTTAGATTGTATTTTCTGTCATATTACTTTGAATTTCGAATGATTGATGTTTTTCTTCTGGGGAGGTAGTGTGGGGACTAATGGGGAGTTTAAGGTTCGATTTAAATTAAATTAGGGTTCACTTACACTGTTTTGAATAAATTGCAAACTTTGGTTCAGATAAGCCTCATTCCAACTAAAAGACCCAATAACTGTTTCCCCGCTAGTTTCAATTTGCAATGCTTCAGTTTACCTTATAACCAGCTAAAAGAATGAAATTGTTTCACATTGCATTGCTACTTGAATTGGAACCTGATTCAGTTCTTTTTTTTTATTCCCAATGAAGAATATAGATTCCGTCAAAAATGTCATTAAAATTTAGTCAATTTAGAGACATCGTGTCAAATAATGGATATACTATATAGTATGAAATTATTGTAATTGATTTACATTTTATCTACCCTTATCTATGAATGGCTTTTCAAATTGTAGGAACTTCCAAAGATTTTTCCCTTAGTTTATATGTAAAAGAACTGTTTGTCATTGCCTCTATTAAATCTAAAATTTGGCTAATAAATTTGCCTTTGTTATAGTTTAGTGCCTTAGTTCTTTGGTTTTGTTATTAAGATCCTGAAGTAGTTCAGGAAAATGATATTAAACACCTGCATTGGCGAACTGCCTAGTTGCTTAATGGTGAAGTGCTGAAGTGCTAGAGTCCCTCGAATAGGTCCCAGTTTCAAACCGCCTTGACCTTGGGGCTTAGAGCATAAATAGTAATTGGGTTTCTGGAAATGTGAAGCAAAACTTTGGTTGTGCATTTATAAAGGCAACATGCAAAGCGAGGAATGAGTCTAATCTGGCAAACGAGCATATAATAGCAGAACGTTTAGTTGAAGTTGTTTGTTCTCCTGTTAATGTGTTAGTTTCTATTTTTTTCTTGTTACTGTTATCCTTGCTCACTATCTCTCTCTTTTGTTTTGATTTATTCAGGGTTTTGATATTGAAAGCATGCATGGATTTGGTGAAACTTTTCCTTCAGCACCAAGAAGTCCCCTTTCCCTCTCTGATGAAATGGGACCTGTTCCTCGGCTTGGGGGACCTCGCACCACCAGTCCTTCTCGCCAGAAGACCATTAAAACAAAACCACGTGGCCTTGATGAAGAAACAAAATTTCTAAGTACTGTCCCCAAAATCCTTATTTCTGAAATCCAACTGGATGAGTCGGTCTGGGCCCATCTACCAGATGACTTACAAACTGAAATATTGGCACGAGTTCCGCCATTCCTACTTTTCAGGCTCCGACCAGTTTGCAAGAGATGGAACTCAATTTTGAATGACTCGGGCTTCATTTCAGCTCACTCCAGAGTTGCTATCCATGGACCCTGCCTCCTTACCTTTTGGCGTAATCCTAATTCACAGCTCTCCATATTAAGCATGCCTTTAAAAACCTGGTTCAAGATACCCTCTGGGTTCTTACCGGAATGGGTCTTCTGGCTTGTTGGATCATCAGGTGGTTTGGTCTGTTTCACCGGATTTGATGGATCAATCTTCAAAACCCTTATTTGCAACCCGCTAACGCAAACCTGGCGGGTCCTTCCCCGCATGCACCACAATCAACAGAGGCAGCTGATTCTGGTAAAAAGCAACTCTGGTACTGATTATAAGGTAATTGCTGCCAGTGAGATTTGTGGGGACAATAAAACTGTACCAACAGAGGTTTATGACTCTAGGACTGGTTTCTGGTCTTTACACGATACAATGCCATCTGTCAGCTTGTGCTCCTCCAAAATGGCATTTTGTGACTCCAGATTGTACTTGGAAACCTTAAACCCAATCGGGTTGATGGTTTACCAGGTTGATACAGGCAGGTGGGATTACATACCTGTTAAATTCCCTAGATCACTACTGGATGGATACTTAGTTTCGGGGGCAGAAAAGAGATTATTTTTGGTAGGTCGAGTTGGGATATATAGCACTTTGCAAAGCATGAGGATATGGGAGCTTGACCATGGCAAGAGTATCTGGACAGAAATTACTAGAATGCCCCCCAGATACTTTCGGTCTCTTTTGAGGCTCTCGGCTGAGAGATTCGAGTGTTTTGGTCAGGATAATTTAATTTGTTTTACATCTTGGAATCAAGGAAAGGGATTATTATATGATGTGGAAAAAAAGACTTGGTCATGGATTATGGGTCCTGCAGTTCAGTTGTGCAACAGCCAGGTGTGCTTTTATGAGCCGAGGTTCGATATCTTGGTTTGAAACTAGATCATCTGCCAAAATTTAGCTTTGAGATGAACTGGTCAGTAGAAATAGAGTTCAGCAGATCTCAAGTTCTATAACAAAAATCTTATGAGAGAGATTATAATTCTCATGTAATTTAGAACTCTACTGATGTTGGAAATTTTCAGCTCAAGTTTAGAACTTATATATCCTTTTTGGATGAAAAAGTTGCATTTGGCAACATTCCTCTGCAGCACTGAGTTGATTTTTCTAAGATGCTCGTGTATCAACAAAAAAATAGGCTTTTACCAACAATTAGGCATTGACGAATGGTTTTAAACATAAAGATTCATTCATGCTTGTTCCTTGATATCAGCGTTGGGACAAGTTTTCATTTGAATGAATTTTGAAGTTTTAGATACATATTATTCAATTGCATACCTTTATTGATCAAACAGAAAGATTGATGTTTTTATCTGCTCAAATTGATGTAAGGTGTAAGGTGCTAGGCATAAAAAGCTCAAATATGGGGATTGATGGATTTTTTTTTTTTTGTAATGCCATATTGTTATCCTTCACAGGATGAAAATTTTGTATAAAATGTTTAGATTTTTAGCTTTTAGCTTTTGCAGTTTTTCAATGATGCTCTTCTCACTATTATTTATTTGTTACTCCTATTAAAATTATTTTCCCTGGATGTAGAATTTGCCATCATCATTCTATGTGGTCAATTAGAATAACAAGTGAAAATCTCTCATCACTCATCAGCTGCTAAATTTAAGCTATTTTGTTCGATATGTTGTCAACTTTTCTATGCTATTTAGTTCTGATTTCTACCGGGAATGTGTTTCTTATATAGTTGTAGTAAGCTCTAAAATTTTCCTAGCACTTCTCATTATATTCTCACATCTACAATTATCTCTCTGGTTAAATTTAGACAGTTCAAATGTTTTCAAGAGTCTACCCATATTGAGAAAAAGTAATCAATTTTTGAACCTTCGGTTGTCTGAAAAATTGAGATCTAAAAATGTTAATCCATTATGGTCCTATTAATGAATTATGCATCTTATTTTTTTAATTTGAATTCTGCATCCATTATGGTCCCATTAGTGAATTCTGCATCTTTTTTTTTTCTATATTTTCCAGGTTCTGAGCTGATTAATTCGTTTTGGTTTACCATTTTGTATTTCCTTCTACTGAAACTTGCCATTACCGGGTCTACTTATTATCTCAGACTAAATTCTATTGCATCATTTCTCCAAAAATAAACAGCTGAAGTTTAATTGCTGGGTTATTAATGGCCTCGGTGCAAGAATCCTGATGTGTGATGCCGCACAGTATGGCACTGAAGATGACACAAATTCTCAGTTACAGATTATCTAAATCAAGGAACTCCAGAAACCAGTATCTCCCCATGTTTCATTACTTCTTCTTTTGGGTTGAGTAAGATATCAATGTCACTTCCTGTCTTAACAATGTAGATATCACATGGTTACTTCAGTAAAATAGAAGACCTTTCTTAGAACAACTAAAAGTTAGTATCAGTGTATCACTGTCACAGAACAGCCCAATGCATACACTATCCATTGAGAACAATAAAGGAGTCGTTACCATAAAAATTCAGTATTTTGGAATTACAATTATGCCTGCCAGGGAAGATTTGCTGAACAAAATTTGGACTTGCTATTTTTATTATAACAGTGTTACAAACATGAGATGGAACTTCAAAGTCCTAAAAACCTGCCTTTTTCTTAATACAAAATATATGTGAAGTAATAAGCAAACTTCAGTTATTTTTTGGTGGATGATGCATGGGCTTGCAATAATCTGAAGTGAAAGGAGCTTTTCCTGAAAAATAGGCCACTGAACCAGAATCATGACCTCCTGTTTCAAATTCATTTTTTGAAATCAATCTTCTTCCCCATTGAGTCAAAGATTTTCGAATAATCCATTTTGATTTTAAGCTGAGGGTTACTTGCTCCTTGTTGATTTTCTGTTTCTGAATCCGTTTATTGCTTCCATTCTTGGCCGAGTTTGATTTTCCAGAGAGATTCTGAAAAATGCATACTGAGACGAAAATCAGAAAGCACATTTTTTCAGGAAGAGGGTGCATATCATATGAAATGCTCCCGCATATCTACTGCTTACATTGAATTGTTTTCTCAATAAATCTAAAAGAAAACTTTTGCCTGAACCATTCCGATTTGTTCTTTTGGAAAACAATATAGATACTACAAGTACAATATTAACGGTTCAATTCGATTGATTTAACTGTTACCTCTTCTGTTGAAGCTTCCTTTTCACCGTTCGTGTTTTGCAAAGTTTCTGCAGAAAATAATCAAGTTTAGCTATAAAAATGTGTCAAAATAAAGTGCTTCTGATTTTATCCGATCAACCCCACGAAGCATTGGAGTAATTTTGACTGTCTTCTTTCTTCTTCTTTTTTATTTTCGTTTTTACACAAAATGGCTAAAAGGCGTAGAAGCTATGTGATAGCTCTCAACTTTCAAAAATCATCAATATTAGGGAAATAAAGCCTTCGCATCATTTTCTTTTAAAAGGACTTTTTCTTGCTTGTGATACAATTGCAACACAATGTTAAATGTAAATAAAAGAGAAATGATGGTGAATAATGTAGTGAAAATTTGAAAGAAAATTATAAAAGAGCTATGTACCTCCATCAGCAGGCTTGATGTTTTCTGTAGCAAATGAGAGACAAACAAAACCTAATAGTATCATCGCTAATAATAACCGTTTCATAACTAACTATAACTGGACTGATATAAGAAGCTGCAGTGTGACAGTAAAGAACAAAAAGGCAGAGGAGGGCTTTATGGAGTTATTGTTTTTATAAGCTAGATTGAACCATGTCAAAGGAGGTCAAACCTAGGTTTCCAGCATAGTAACTTGGTGATATATTTAATTGATTAAGTATTAATTTAAGAGAGAGATGTTGTACCCAAGTTGTACATGGAAGATTTCCCAATATGACATGGCATACTATGTTTATCCTCTTTTTTTTTAATCAATACATGTATATCTGGTGACTAAGAGATGAAACTTATAAAGTCAACAATAATCAATCGTTTTATTTCTTTTTTTTTTAAATAAAAACTGTCAAACATTTATCGTATTAGTAATTTGATTTAACAAATCTAAATGAAAAAAAATAGAATGATAGATATTAGTTCAACGTCACATATATATATAACGCATTCAAAATAGCGTATTAAAATCTGTTTAAATATGTGGTTAATTACATTCATGGATCTTTTCAATATACACATACTCCGTGCAACATAAATAAGATAAAAAAAAATAGAATTTATTTAAGAAAAGCAAAACTTAAAATATCAGCATTATAGAAAAAAATATACTCATGACGTGTCATAAAAGAGTGGTAGTTTGCCTATAAAAAATAGAGAAAATTTTGAAGTTCAAACTCGATCTTTTGTCAGTTTTGAATGTTGGCATTGATTTGTTCCAAGAAGAATTATTTAATTGATTTTGAATATCCGTTTTCACTAGGGATGAGAAAAAGTTAGTTTTAGTGATGCAGGAGCAACATATTTAATTGGATTGAGATTCTATTGGGAGGAGCAAATGGATTTAGACTTGTGTGAATGTGTGAGAAAGAAGCAAGCGTTCCAAGCATGTTTCTTTGGTTGGGGCTTATCCCTGGTATTTGTACGTAAGGAACACTGAACTCTGTAGCAGGCCAATAAAAATGGGATCCGAATCTGCTGCTAAAGCTCTATTTTTCGGATCAGACGGTTAAAATTCACCGAATAAAAACTACATGAATTTTGAGTAAGATAAAATTAACTTGCGATATAGAACTCTCCTCTGTGAACAACAGATTTAATTCCCTAAAAATGAGGTTAATATAACTCTTAGTTTTCTATTTTTCATTACAAAGCATGCGATGTCAGTGACAAAGCTAAATACATATACGGCGTA
This sequence comes from Schoenoplectus tabernaemontani, assembly GCA_037127355.1. NCBI lineage: Eukaryota > Viridiplantae > Streptophyta > Magnoliopsida > Poales > Cyperaceae > Schoenoplectus > Schoenoplectus tabernaemontani. Next base: position 11,194,669 of record CM073746.1, read on the forward strand.
TACTTATAGTAAGTAATCCGTCAAGTGAAATCCCATTTTTTTATATGGATTTTTCAACCCACCAAAGGCATATAGTAATTTCTGATATTTGTTTGGACTAGGATCTAGTGCCAATGAGGCAATGATCCAGTTGTTTAAGGAAATGATATGATTTTCTTATTTTCTTTACTTAAACGTTATATATGTGTACATTGTATTTTATCTGTTGGCTCATTATCTCTAACCATGCAGATAATTTTTTTGAAGAAGGGATGAGTTCCTGGAGAAATCTCCACAAATAACATTTGCTCGTTTTTTTCTTTGTGGATTTTATATCAATTAAAATAAGGTTATTCATTTAGGGTCGGTTCGGATGCACTTATTATGATGAGAATGAAATTAGATGGGTATGAGTTCTGCATATGAAGCTTTGTAGGTTTCCAATGAGATGAGTTGATGGTTGGGAAAAAAATTAAGTTAAATTCAGTTAATTTTTCTTTACTGTTACGTTCATTTTGTTGGGTAAGAATTGGTTTGAATGGTATAATTCCCCAAATTCATCTAAAAAATTACCCACCGAACACCGTTTTGAAAAAACAACCCACAAATCAAAATTTTCACCTAATCCAATTACAACCGATCAAGCCCTTAATATTTTTAAGAGAAAGTATTTTTATGCCCAAATATATTTTTAATTATTTTATATTTTAACTTTTATTTTCAATAATATTTTTATTTTTGATAAATTTTTACATTTCACGATCATATATGAACACTCTAGTAACTAGGAATGAACTCCTTTATAAGTGAATATAAATACTCATATGTATAAATATGCACAACATTGATTTTTGACTTATGCTTTGATCAATTTTCTATTTCCTAAATTTGTTCCTTAAATATTTTTTTTAACTTTTTATTTTTAGTAATATTTTTATTTTGATAAGTTTTTATATTCTAGATAAAAAAATGAACACTCTAGTAATTAAGTATGAACACCTCTACAAATAATTATTAATATTCATATCTATAACTATAAATAACATGAGTTTTTCAACTTATATTTCAGTTGGTGATCTATCTATAACTGCCTTCTCTTTTAACTTTTTATTTTTGATAATGTTTTGTCTACTCATAGGATGTAGAACGTGTGAGAATAATTTTAGTTCACTCAAAATTTTCATACATATTATTGTTATCATAAATATTTATACTGAAAATAAAATATATTCATATTTATTGTGCGCTCGTTAAAAAAATTAAAGAATTTTTACAATCAATAGTTAGCAGTGTCTGGTTTTCTGCCGAAGAATTTAGGCTCCCAAAAACAAGGCATGAAACAAAGAGCAATAGAACATGCATGGCCTCAGAATTATCCCCCTCACTGGTTATAATAGTTCATGCACAACAATCGATACAGGAAAAGCATTCAATACAGAGAATGCCTAATATTTTCCCTACCGAGACATTAAATTTGAAGGGATTTGAAATCTTATTATCTCTCATCACACAACACAGTAAAGAGGCCCCCCAAGACCAGAGCATTCATGCAATTGGTGAAACAAATCTGCGCCTTAATTAAACAATTAACTTTTGTTGCTGTTAATTTCAAGAATTTGAGAACACGAGAGCGGGCACTGTTCTCGATCTTAGGCTGTGTTAGTTCATGGTGGCTATCAGATGACAGATTAAGCTAACAAAGTACAACCGGAACTAAATTAATTAGAAATTAACCAAAATAAGAATGAGTGAAAGTGGGGTATTATATTTTTAAATTATAAGAATAAAATATCTGTTCAAGTACTCATTAGTTATTAATTCTAAAACAAATGTGTTCCTAGGAGCATGAAACCCCTCTGTGATTCTACCACAAAAAATATATGAAATTATCTTCAAATTTTGATTTATCACTTTCACTAAATTTTTCATATTGAAATCTTATGGGTATAAAAATTTAGAATGTTTTAAGTTTTCTAAGTCACTCCTTTTAATTATAAAAAATAATATATAAATATTGAATATTTTATTATAATTTTTAGAGCTCATTTTTAAAAATTAAAAAGAGTGATTTAAAAAACTTAAAACTATCCAAATTTTTATATTCTATAAGATTTTCATATGAAAAAATTAGTGACAATGAAAAATTAAAATTTGAAAATCATTTGATATATATTTTGAGTTAGGATCATGGAAGAGTTTCATATTCTTAGGAGCATGCTAGTTTTACTTCAATTCTTAATATAATTAATGACAATTACTACACAACAATTATTTTTCTATATAATTTTCAACTTTAAGTTCAAAATGATAAGAATACCTTTGATTGTATAGTTACACATATTTAATAATTAACATTGTGACTTTGTAATTTATAAAAACTTAATATATTACTTAGGAAAACCTTGGAACTTTCATATTCTGTGAAGCTATAGTTTAATAAATAATTTTAATTTAACAGGAGAAATAACAAATATTACAAAAGTAAGAAATTATTAATAATTTTAAGTTAATAGTAACCATTCTAAAGTGTTATGATTCATAAAAGTATATAAAAATAATAACAATAACAAGGGTATATTCAATTAGTTTGTACTGAAAATTGATAATTATATAATAAATTAATTGTTGGGGGTGTAAACTTGTCATTCATTGCATTATTCAGAAAGGAGATAATTGTCAAGATTAGAAATTTAGGAGACAACTTATTGCATCATGAAAATTTGAGGACGTACTACGATATTCTGTAATTTTGTTAGCTTATTGAATCAAGTTTGCAGATAAATATCACATTAATACATGCGTCATTCCTCATAAAATAATACAACATATATAATAATATTTATTAAAATCATTTAAAGTATATCATGTTTGTAACGACGACATGCTACATTACATGAGTATTTTATATGAGTAATTGATGTCTTTAATTGTATGAGATTTGGTTGCTATCCAATCCCACTTCACATTCATTCATCCAATAACAAAAACATATAAATTTATTTATGTAATTTTATCTGAACTTCTGTTGTCAAAATTGTCCAATGGTCCCTATCCATTAGTCTACTTATCTGATAATTTAAATTACCATTTTATTTAATAATTACTCAATTATACTAATAGTACTTCTTTACTTTAACAAAGAAAGATACGATACAAATAAAAATAATGCATGAGCATATATTTATGAAATATGAAAATAGCTATACATAACTTTTTTATTGCATATGTTCACATCAATAGCTATCTCAGATCGGGCTTTATATATAACCGCCCCTTCTCATCACAGTAAATTTGTGATCGTCTCGCTACTCGCGTCAACCAAAAATTGTTATACTCTAAAATATTCATATAAGAGATATTACTACAGGTAATTAGTAGAGATAGTTAGTAATATTAAAAAAATTAGATGAGATAATTATCTATATAAATTCATCCTTCATTATAATTTTATTATATTGAAAATAGAATAAATAATTATTTGTTGTTAATTATTCTGATTTTAACTTATGATTATTTTTTTTGTATCCCTAATTACTTAATTTACCTAAAAATATTCAAAAATTTCATTTGCACTAAATTATTTCAACCAATTTGCTTTAATCACAGTCCAGTTCCAATTGAGACTGTGACAAAATTTCTCATTCAATTTTCTTCACTTCTTCCATTTTCAACTCTCCATATTAGCTCTCCTCCTTGCGGACAACAACACATGAATTTAACAGTACTAGCTATATACCCGCGCGTTGCAGCAGAATTTTTTATTTAAACATTAAAATATTATAAGATAAAAAATTTATATTTATCTAATATTAAATTATAAATTCACCAAATTATAGAGAAAACATATAATAAAGACTATATTTAATCTTGGATGAGATTTTTGCACAATATGAGTTAATGATTTATGATTTTTATGGCAAAAAAAGTAATTTATTCTAACATATATTAGTATATAAGGGAAAGAAATGGAGAGAAAGAGGGGATCAATGGACGCGATCACATACATTCGATCAACCAACAATAAATATTATCCATCTAATTGAGGGATAAAATGGGTATAATAAAAATTTACCATGATAAAAAATGGACACTCCAATTCTTAGATGCTTTATATAATAATAGTATAGATGAAAATAATGATAACAACTAAATACATAGACTTTTTATAGTCACCCAAGACGAATATTCAAGAAAATTCTCCTAACTAATAAAAATGAAAAAATAAATTATGGACAAGCCTATTTAAAATGAAAAAATAGAAATTCTAACACACATTCACATTTTTCAAATATAAATTATCATTCCTCTCCGCCTATGTGCAATATTTTCAGAATTTAAATCAAATGTTTGGATAAGTGATCCAATTATTTAGATATGTGATTTTAGTATCTAAATAGATAGTATAAGTATTTTGTTATGTATTTAGATAAATAACTCTGATATTTAGATATATGTATTAGGTGTTTAGACTCAGATATATATATATATATATATATATATATATATATATATATATATATATAAGGTGTTTTGATATGTATTAGGTGTTTAGATATGTAACTCGTGTAATTAGATATATGCATTATATATTTAAATATGTATATCGTGTTTATACATCAGATTCTTATATTTAAATGTTTTTATATCATGTTTATAAGTAACGTAAGGTATTTAGATATATGCATGAGATGTAAGGTATTTAGATATATGCATGAGATGTTTAGATGAGTGAATTAGGTTTTAGATACATGAATCAAGTATTTAGATAACCGACTTAAGTATTTTGATATATGTATCAGGTGTTTTGATATATATATATTAGATATTTAAATAAGTAATTAAGGTGTTTAGATATATGAAATAAATATTTAGATAAATGGCTCATTTAGATGAAACAGACCACTGAAGAGATGAAACAATCATTCGAGAGATTCAAATCATATCTTTATTTCTTAAAAATATTTTTATTTTCCTCAAAGAGATGAAATAGGATTGCTGAAGAGATGAAATGGATCGCTGGAGAGATCATCAAAAAAAGTGAACATATCACCAAAGAAGTCATTAGAGAGGGAACAGATGGAGAAAAAATTGAATGAGGAGACAGAGACAATTTGAATTTGGGAAAAAAAATAGATGGGAAAAAAAAATTAATTAGGGGTTGATTGACTTTAAATATGTGAATGAGAGATTTTCAAAAGCAGGAAATAAACTTTTTCTCGGCTTTTTATAACAAAAAGAAAATAATACATAAGACGAGTTCCTTTCAATGCTCTTGGTCAGCTAAATTGGTAGAACGAACCTTCCCATAACAAGCAAGTTGCAAGTTGCAGCGTCTGAGATGGATCTGTGTGCGATGTGCTTAATCATTAACTGCTCTTAAGATCAAAGCCTATCGCTCATAGCTCGAAATTGGAAAAGCAAAAACCTCCAAGAGAGGGAAAAAGGATAAAGACTTCAGGGGTCCAAATGCTTTCTACATCGGTTGTTGAAAATACTTTATCAAAGACATTTTTATGGTTGTTGATATTTTAGTGCAAAAATGCTGGTGGTTTTCCATAATCCATGCAATTTTGTAATTACTTATTTTCTCTTCTTTCTAATTTGTCTCGTAACTTCTATTGTTAACTAACAATGATGTTTGGGGGCATGATGTCAAAAATAATTTGTCACTTCTCTTCAATATAGTAATTTATTCACATATCAATCTAGCATTATCATTCAACTGTGTGCTTAGGTAAAGTAAAAGTATTATTATGATGTCTGAAAGAAGTTTGCGGGTAAATCTACTATGTGCTTAGGTAAAAAGTACATATAATCGTCTTCAATTTTTTTTTATTTATGTTGCTTAAATGAATTCTCCATAAAAAATTGTATGAAATAAAAAAAATCTTTATTTTGAGTTTTTTTAAGTATCTAATTCTATTTTTAAAAATAACTTACTTGATATGCAGATATTTAGTATCTTATTAATATTTCTAAAAATAACTTATTGTCATATTATTTAATTAAATTTTATAATATTATTTTATTAACATCCTTATGATATAATTCTATTTTAATTGTACTATTTTTACTGTTGACCTCTATAATAATAAAAATGGTACAATTAAGTTAGAATTATAACATATTATATAGGGACTTACAATATCAGCACTTCTTTAAAAAAATGTTTGGAAGTACTATAGTTGATAACTTGATGTCATTGTCAATTTCAATTTTATTATGGGAAGTGATCACTTGATATTTATTATCTTGACAATCTTGACAATGGATCTTCGAATAAATACTAAAACTTTTTTATAGATATGTTCTTTTACTTATAAATTGATGATGATTCAAATTTCATGCAATTTCTTTATCGTTTGATAGTCCATAAAAGACCGTTAAATTGTATAATATTTTGATGGTCTTTGATGGACTAGCAAATAATAATGAAATTGCATGAAATTTGAATCGTCATCAACCTATAAGTATAAGAACATATTTATAAGTTTTTTTATTTTTAAGATTTTTTTCGTATTTAATTGGAGACCATTGTCAAGGAATCCATTCCCTTTTATTATTTAAGTTAAAATTCCAATTTTATTTTAAAATAAATTATTTTATTATTAAAGAATATTTTAATAACTTAAGGGGAGCAAAATATTTATAAAATAATATTAACACAATACAATTATCTAAATTATTGAGGTTGGAGGAGCAAATACCCCAAAACTTCCCTCCCTCCTGTCCCGTCCATATATCCGCTCCCTTAAAAAAAATTGCAGCATTGCACCGTTGCCGTAACAGCATTGCACCGTTCCAATAACTGAGTTCTTGGAACTCAGTAATCAAGTATGAACAAACACAAGCACGAATGAACAATTTATTTTGTGCTAAAATAATTCATATTAATGAATAAAGAAAGTGAAAACAAGGTAATATACTAATATTTGAAAAAAAAATAGACGTGCTAAGAAGTCTAAAATAACAGGGTCTACAATGTAAAATACGAACACAAAAGAAATGGAAATAGAAAACCTAGAAACAGCGCAAAATGACGATCGGAGCAGAAATTTATTACATGAAATAAAAACGAAATTAAAAAAAAATAAAGCAAAAATAATAAGACAAAAGAAAAGCCGATCTCTCTCCCTCTTCCACTCTCCCCCTCTCCAGTACATAATCTCCTCTCTCTCTCTCTAGATATCTAGGGTTTTCCAGCTGAAGCCGGATTTGTGAAATGGAGTCGGTCTCTAGATCAAGCGAAGATGAAGACGAATTCGTCCGCAGACAAGGCTCCTCTCTTCAAGGTCCCACTCTCTAACACTGATCTTTTGAATTTGTCATTTTTGCCCCCTCAATTTGGTCCCTTTTCTTTGCTCCTTTTGGGGCTACTCGGAAAGGTGCAAAATTGGGCTATAACTGGTATTGATGCTGGTTGCCGGGTTCTCCTTAGGCCTACCACGTCAATTGGTGGAAATTTACATGTAATTCTCCTATATTTCTGAGATATAAGCTCGAAGTACAATGAAAGCTACTGAATGCAAACTTAGGATGAGCTTCGTCTGGGGTGAGTGGTTTTAAGGTTCGTTTATGCTCTTCGTATCATCTCTGCTACTTTTTGCAGACTGAAACCCTGATGCAAAATTCTCATTTGAAAACATACCTCATTTCAGAACCCAAAAATGTTTTGCAGTTTTTGTAATTTTCTTCATGTTATGTTTTGATCTTCCTCAAATTTTCTAAATTAGTATTTATCTAAAGCATGGCTTTGTCCATTTGGAGGCTAGGAATGCTAATATACTTTTAGGAGTGGAATTAAGGAGAATGGTTCTGTTCTTCCTGCTTTCCTTACCTAAATAGTTAATTCCCCAGTAACTTCAGAATCTGCACCATAATGATTTTATTTTTCCAATATTTATTAATAAACATTCTGTAGTGAATTTTGACAAGCCCTTAAACTATCCATTGAAGTTTAGTTGTTTCTAAATTGTTAGCTTAAATGTGTGCTTTGATGAAGTTTGGTAAATCTTCTAGTGATTATTTTGAAGCATACACTTATAGATCTAGTACAATTTTTCACCAAGTTTCAAATGTGTCACCTTGAAGGACTGTTAATTCTCTATGTTATAACATGCTAATTGTACCTTTGCTCAAATAAGCTCCGCCCACGCCTCAGTCACCTTTTAGTGGTTGAATGAGTCTCATGATTATGAATCATGCATCAACACTTCTGATAAATCCATTTCTCTCTCAGTTAACTCCAAAGTGTAAAATTGCACCTCAATTATGACTCAAGTATAAGGCAATCTAATGTTAGCACAGTCTATAAGGAGATCAGAATACTTTGTTTTTCCTCTGTTTCAATGGGCTGCGTATTTTGTCTTCATGCTTTACTGAAAATGAACTCAAATTTGTAGTGCAAACATTTTTGAATGCTAACACAGTGTATTTACTTAAACTTGGTTTTTTATTCGTTCAATGGGCTGCATATTGAGTCTTCATGCTTTACTGAGGATGACAAGATACTTTTAGGTAATAATAATTACATGGTTGCATGTAGATCTTCTCTTATAATTGAGAAACTGAAAGCAAAATTAGTTGATCCTAATGAAATACAGGAAGATTGGGGTGACAAGTGATAATTTACCCTTGTTAATCTATTATACTGCATTACTGCTGACTTTTTTTTTGTTTGGCCTCTGGTGAGTTGACTCTTTATAAACATGTCACCATTCAACGAGTCTTTGTAAAAGTCTAATTATTTAAATAAAAATGTAGGAGAGCTAACAATGAGGGCAGATGGTAAGAATGGTGATAACAAGCTGGGGACACCAGCCACCCCTCGCTCTAAGCACTCTGCCACCGAACAACGTCGTAGATGCAAGATTAATGAAAGGTAACTTAGAAGTTGGAACTAATTGCATTGTTTCTATTTGCTATCAATAAAGCACCTAATTGTTATTGAAAGGTGATAATCAGAGTTTCTGTATGCAAAATTAATTTGATCATCTTTCTTGTCAACTTTTCTCTCTGATCTTATGCTTTCAGATTTGGTTTCATTTCTAGCCTACCCCAATTTATTTGGGATTAAAGGCTTTGTTGTTGTTGTTGTTGTTGTTGTTTCTTGTCAACTTTTGTAACTTGGACTCAATTGTTAATTTGTTATTGTATTGAAAATAGCACCTGCTGTTATGAAATGGTTTTTTTTTGAGGTAATTTGCATGTGACACAAGCCTTAGGCTGTGCTCCAAAATTCGAAATGAGAGGGGAAGATATGGAAGGGATAAAGAGGGGACGCTACTTTCCACATCAGGTACATGTTAGAGAGAAATGATTCGTGAGAATGTGCCTTTGTCCCCCCTTCTCTCCCTTCCTCTCCCCTTCCCTTCCAAAATTTAAGTTAATGGAGCAACCAAACACAGCCACTCACCCTCCTCTCCCCTTCCCTCTCCTTCTCCACAAATTTGTGGATGAAGCCCAAGGAGAACCATAGCATCAGAATTTTTTATATGGAGCTGACAAAGCTCCCAAAAAAAGAGAATATAAATGTATTTTTTTTCCTTTTATGACAGATTTCAGATACTGAGAGACCTCATACCACATAGTGACCAGAAGAGAGACCGTGCTACTTTCCTTCTTGAGGTAATTGCTTATTCAGCCTGAAAACCAAGGATTAACCGCAAGTTCTTTAATTTTAATGTCGGTTTAGTTCCTTATTTTTATTTCTAATTTCAATCAAAATTAGGGATTATCTACTTGTATGCAACAGCAGATATTGGTAACTGATACATCAATTTCATGTAGTAGTGTGCTTCTGAATTTGCGGAGAATTTTTTTCATTTATAAAAGCAAGGAGTATTATGAGAGCCCAAATAACCATTACATTCTTCTTTTTGTCTATCGGGATTTTGAAATGTTTATAACAATATCCTGTTCTCTTAAGTTTGCCAATTTGCCTAATTTCTGAACACAATGAAAGCATGTGTTCAGTAGTCTGGACTGAATTCGTGCATTTAGACGACTAAAAGATGCTGAAAAGTTTTTTTAAGTCCAGGAAAAAGGTGACTGAATGCAGTGAATTCATGATCATACCAATTTACTGAAAATGCGAAGACATGCATTCAGAATGCATTCGCATTGATGCTATGCATGTGTTGAGGAAATTTTTCTTCGTATCCTGTTTTTTACATTAATAACAACAATATCCTTGATTATTTAGATATCTCCATGATATATTTCCTGTATATTGCATTCTTGATGAGTTTCTTTTTGAGCTCTTTATAGTTTGATTATTTTGACATCAAAATTCAAAAAAATTATTGTGTATATAATTATAATGTAGGTAATCAAGTACATAAACTTTTTTTATGGTTAGGTGAGAAGCAATACATGTTATATTATAACTCCTTGTGCATAATGTAGGTAATCGAGTACGTAAAATTTCTTCAGGAGAAGGCGCAAAAGTGCGAGTCAACGTATCCTGAATGGAATCCTGACAATACGAAACTGATGCCATGGGTAGACTTCTCATTTGAGATTCATAACATCCAATTTTGACTAGGTTTCTTTGTTGCAACACCTACCTTCTTTTGTCTGCAAAAGATGCGCTTTGATTTTAGCATTTGCAAAGTCAACATATCTTTTGAATCGTTGAAGGAACTAAGTTCATAGCATTCTCGCTAATCTGGGATAGAAAGGATTCTGATACATTTTATTTGCAAAATAACATCTTTGTTAGAACTTCTGTTTTTTTGAAATGCTGTTACTTCAATGGTTTTCAGAACTTGTTCTGATACAATGTTGCAATTAGGCTAAATGCAAGAGATAATAACAAGCAATCATCGGCAATAAAAATCAAATTGTACATAAGTCTCATTTTTAAAAGGGCTTGTAAAAAAAGCAATTGCTGAAATTTCTTGTTATTTACATCTAACTCATAAAAACAGAGCAGCAACCGGGTCTCAGCTGAGGGATTGTCAGACATGTCACAAGTAGTGAGGAATGGTAATGCTTCTGGGTACACCTTTTCAGGAAAGTTTATCGACAACAGTACCCTGCCTGTTACACCAAATGCTATCCTATCAAATTCACATGCTTTAGTGGAACCCGACCTGCCTGCAGGTGAAGTTCTTTCTTTATCTACCTGACTTCATGTTTATCCCTGCAAAACAAGAAATATTATGCATGCACGGCTTCCTTTGCTCTGTTTGTCTGTATGACTGTCTATAGTACTTCCTGTTTTTCAGGATGTTAAAATGTTTAAGCTCTTCCATAATGTGTTTTATTCTTTTTTTTACCATTCTTTTCGTGAAATTAAACAATCTTCTTGGAGAGAATAGTTTCAGTATTCCATAAAGAAAATGAAAGGTTAGGAATGGTGCTATTTCTCATTTCTTGTTTCTGAAGTGGTATGTGACATATGTAGGACATTTTTTTATGTTAGGAGGTGCTATCGATCTATAGACACAATAATTAGATGTCTGTATATCATATAAACTCTAAAGTTCTAATGTATTTACTGTTTTCTGATTCTTTTTCAGGGAGCATGAATGTGGTTACTCAACAGCAGCCTGCTTGGCAGAGGGAGGTGGGCCCCTCAGATTGCAATGTTAATGCTAGTCTGCTGCCTGAGCAGGATGAACTGGCCATTGATGAGGGGACAATTACTGTCTCTAGTATATACTCCCAGAAGTTAGTCTCATCTTAGCTACACTATAGTTAATTTCTGAACCTGTCTGTATCTGTATAAAACAACAACAACAACAACAACAACAACAACAACAACAACAACAACAAAGCCTTTAATCCCAAATAAATTGGGGTTGGCTAGAAATGAAACCCAATCCGGAAGCATAGAGATCAGAGATCTCAAATATAAAAATCAATGACAGTAATAGTGACAAGTTTTGAAAAATTCCTATGAGTGCACGGGATTTGACCCCGTTCCCTGTGAATGAAGGCTAGTGACGATACCATGCACCACTTCACCATTTTAGAAACATGGTATTGTATTGTGGGTTTATTTTAAAAAACAATCAGAAGAGAAAACATCTGATGCTGGTATTGTATTGTGGATTTGTACTAAGTACGAACCATAGTTACATCCAATTCTTTTAATTTCTAAGCCAGTATCAGAAAGCTCTGCTTGAATATATGATAGGAATTTTGTTCAGCAACTCCGTGAGCAATATTGTTTGTAGTTGGTGCTTTGGTGTTGTTACTTTGCTGCTGAAGTAATTGAAGCAACCATCATTTTGAACTTAAAATGTTCTTCAATTGCAGCTTATTTGGGGCACTAACAAGTGCAATGGAGAGTTCTGGTATTGATCTCTCTCAGGCAAGTGTGACAGTTCAGGTCAACCTTGGAAAGCGTGCATCTTCTAGAAGAATGCCTCCAGTTATTTCTAATTCTAAGGTGATAACATTCTTAACCATAATTATGGGCTTATTAGTACTTCAGATTTGATGTACATGTTCATGCTTGTTGGCATTTAGAATATCATTCAGTCAAATTTGTTTCAAGTCGAATTGGGTTTGGCAACAGGGAAAGTCTGTTGTGCAAAAATGTATATACAGAACATGGTTAGAACCAACTTGACCTAACCAAATTAATGCCCCTAGTTGACATATCATATTATTAAGTATAGTTATGGCTGAAGACCTGAAGTATTGGCCAAACATTTATAGGTTTTTAATTTCTAGATTTCAACTTGGACAAAAACTCCCTATTGTATGTGTGTATTAAATTTATTAGTTCTATATTGCCATTGTAGAGAAATGTATTATGCTGCTTTTCATGACCTTACTTTCTTGTGGGAAAAAGTTGAGTGATGTTTGGCATTCTTCGGGCTGCTGCTAATTGGACATTTAATTTTTTTGTGGACTCGCATATTATGGCACTAACCATAATTTATATCATAGGATCACAATGGTCTGTCCCATGGGAATCAAGTGATGGGCATCTCCAATGATCAGGTTTCCAAGAGGCACAAGTTGAATAAATGCTGAGTAGTGAGTCCAGTATTGAAGAAGACCTATTTGAAGCCTGTTCTGGTTCAGTCAGTCTCTCTCTCTCTCTCTCTCTCTCTCTCTCTTCTAATTTTGGCAGCGGCTGCCCTCTCTCTCTCTTGCTTTCACTCTCACTCTCTCTCAAATGCTGACCGGTGTAAATTGGTTGTAATGGTTAGGTAATGGTGAGGTGTAAAAGTTGTAGCTCACTAAAGAGTTATTCTGTTTTACAATCTTTATTTAGTGAAAGCTCATTGACATACCTGTTTTCCGAACAGTATATTAGATAATTATCAAGGGGTGGTTGCACTCTTGGTGCACCCAGCAGTGGTCAGTGTTTCGGCAATTCTCTTCTTGTTGCCTTTTGGTGTTTCAGCTGCTCTTTGGTTTTTTTATGGGAAAAGTTGGTGCTGGGGATCTGTAAGCTCATACTGTTTTAGATGGCGCTTTTCGGTTTGTTATTTGGGTCAACTAGCAAATTATGGAAAATGCTAGAAATTTCTAATTAAAATTAGGGATATGCTTAAGATCTAGCATGTTATTGGACGTGGGACGTAAGTATTTTACTGAAAACGTGAATTTTGAATTCACGAGTATTGCAAAATAAAATTGCGGAATTCACAAATAGGAAACGGCAACAAACGCCGTTACAAAGATATTGATATCTTTAATCCGTGGCCGATTGATCTCAAAACACTAGATTCAAGAGAGATTTGTATCACGAGAAACTTGCCTATAGCTTTGTTAAGATTTATAATCCATCTAGTTCATTACTTCTTTCTTTTTCAAGTGAGACATCTTGGAATTCAAATCATGTTGCAGCACGCTATAGGAATCGTTGGATATGATGCATTTTGAAATTAAAAAAATCCCCCTAGAAATCTAAAGGTGGAGAGTGCGTGCAGCTCTTTTGCTGCGCGTCAGAAGTGTTGGACTTGACATCTTGGTATCGTTAATTAAAAATGGGTGTCAGAATGTACTCAGAAGGTAATGTTACAAGCTCACAATATTTATATGAAGGGAATTCAGTCTTGATTGCACCGTAGAGTGTTAGCGTTACCACGTGTAATTCCAGAAGTCTTCCATAAACACTTAACCGTTTTGTGTTATATCGGATTGTCGAATCTAATGTTATGCAAAATTATTGAAGTCTCGAATAAAATTTTGTGCGAATTTCAATTCAATAGTTATTTCAATTTTGGTTGGATGGGTGTTGGAACACCTGTCCCCCAAAATTGACCTTGACTTCGACTTTCTGTCAGCCATTATTAATTTATGAGAACAACTTCGTTTCCATCTTAAAAAATAAATAATCCCTTAATTGCAAGAATGACATTTGGTTTAGAGTTAAAACCAATGCTCTCTCTACTTGGATGTTGCAGACCATAAAACAATTTAAATATAATTTAATTATTTCTATATGTAATACATAGTGGGCTGAAGAATTTTTAAATCTATGTAGATGTGTTGAAAATTTAATCTTTAAATGGATATAATTTTTGATAAAAAAAACTCTGATTTGAACATTGAAATACAAATTGAAAAACTCACGAAAAAATTTATGTGCACAATATAAAATTATACCTAGCTCATGAAGGGTGTGAGCCCTTTAATTTTGGTTCGACACAGTTAGCTATCGGTTATGAAAAATACAGCTTAAAGTGTGTGAGCTAAGTTTGAGTCCTTGACATGATCATCTGTAAAAATAAGTTGACTACGTGATCAGAGATGTAATTAAGTTGATGGGTCCAATCGTTTAAGAAATAATTCTCATATTCATCTATCTATTAGTTTTAAGAATTATCAATCTGGATCGTGATTGAAGTAGTACTTAAGATATTACACATTATCTGATAATATTATTGGATGAATCCAGTTCATATAGTCCTCATAATATAATATAAAAGTATAGATATAAATTATCAACTAGTGTTAAAAGTAATGGATTGAGGAAGATGATTAAACAGAGAAAGAAGATAGAGAAGAAAGTGAAATTGGAGAGAAGAAGATCACGCACTGAATGTGACAATTTTTTTTTTTTGATAAAAAGATGAGAATCAAACACTTAAATTTCTATTAAGAAATTAACACCAGTTATGTTTTAAGTAAAAAAAATGACAAATTATCCATTGTATGTTGTGTGTCAGTCTCCCTACTCATGTATTATTTCCAATTGTAATTGTTGCAGTGCCTTGCATTGTTCTCTAAATATTTTACAACACCTATCTCATCAAATTACAAAGATCATAGTGATTTACAATCTTGATAGTTTGAAAGATCCTTATAGAATGTTGTGTTCATAATCTCCATGGATAATGAGGTGATGATATGACTGAAATGCAAGCTTATGTAACGTCTGACTTGTATGGTATACTGACACTAGTTGAATATGTGTTGTTTTTGCTTGGGCTCTGCAGAGATGATAAATGTTAGGTATATGCTCTGTTGAAATATATAATAAAATAAGTTTTTCAATATTATTCTTTATTTAAAAATCTATTACTAATTTGAGAAACATTAAAATTTATAATATATATATAATTTCAGGATAATATGTATAAATTATCAAAGATAAATATAAAATTTGTTTAAAAATTAGTAATACCAATATTTAAAATTTATGTTTATTTCTAACAATTTATATATATTATATATATTTGTACCAAAATTATTCATATTCGTATATGAGAATATCTATATTCATATTTATATTCTAAAAAATAAAATGAATACGAATATAATTTTAATTACTATCGGACTGTATGCGATTGCACCCTTAACTACTAGATGAGATAGTTTAGCCATATTTTTTTTTTCTCTTTCCAATAACTGTAGTGCAATGAACGAAATAAGCAAGGCTTCCGCCTGCCGAAATTTTTTATACGAGGAGTATAAATTGGCATTTCTTTCCATCGTATTCTTTCGACTGCAAACAACGCAATCGGTCCAAAAGCCCCAAAAGCGTCGGCCCTGTTCCCAGGTTGGCAGGTCCCAACCCCATAAACAGTACCTGTCCATCCATTCCATCCATCAGAAGAAATCTAGTTCATAAAAAACGCGTCTGGTACCGCGGACTCCTTGTCTGAATCTATTAACTATTAGAACGAACGAACAAACAAAGCAGAGTGCTGGAGTCCAAGAGACAGAAGACCTGCTACAAGGGGTCTATCAATTCACAATATTTAGGTCAGAGATAGGTAGTTTATATTTTACAGGATCCATGAATGAAAATTTAAATCATGAAAATATTGTTTGAAAATTTAAATCAGCGGCAGTATTAATTATTGTTTGCTTCTTTCAATGAATACAAATGGTACCAAAAAGAGCATAGGAATACGGCTGAAAATTAAAAAGAGGATCAAACTAATATACAATTATGGACATCCATTACTCATTAATATGCGAGGCATCAAGGTAAACAATTTAATTTATATATAAGAAATTAGCTTGTGCTTAACAACTCCTTACCCAATTAATCAATTATTAAATTAATTATCAGTGTGCATGTCTTATAACTTACAGAGCCACGGACTGCAGTAATAGGGGTGCCTTGGTCCATCATTATTCATAAGATAATTCTTGATTAATTAAGGCTATCAATATGATGCAGGAAGCCAAATGAAACCCCTTGCAATCAGTGGCAATGGTACTAACCCAACTTTTTCTGCTGCTCCTGCAGTTCAAAAGAACTCAACCCGCTGCCATGTCTCTTCCAGGATGCCCAGATATGTGCGGTGACATTCTCATCCCTTATCCTTTAGGCATTGGCCCAAATTGCTCCATGTCTGAGGAATTCAAATTTAGCTGCAACAGAACCGATGATGGCACATATGTTCCATTCTTGTGGGGCCAGGACAACTATTCAAAGATTCTGAATATAAGCATCCTCTTGGGCCAGGTGCGAATTATGATTCATGTATCTTTCCACTGCTACAACTCCACCACAAGGGAAGAATCTGTTGAACTTTGGGGGGAAAGCCCAAGTGAGACTCCGTTCTGGCTGACGTGAAATCCACCAATATCCTTCTGGACGAAAATCACACAGCAAAGGTGTCTGATTTTGGTGCTTCAGTACTTGCTCCAACAGATGAAGCTCAATTTGTCACATTTGTTCAAGGAACGTGTGGGTACCTTGACCCTGAATACTTTCAATCTAGCCATTTGACTGATAAGAGCGATGTATATAGCTTTGGTGTTGTTCTTCTGGAGCTTCTGACCAGCAAACCAGTAATTGATTTTAGTGCAACGGAAGAAGAAAGGAATCTTGCATGCCGCTTCCTCTCTTCTATGAAAGAGAAGAAACTGCATGAGCTTCTGGATGACAAAATGAGAAATGAAGTTGATACAGAGTTGATCACTGAAATTGCTGAGTTTGCTAAGGGATGTCTAAATATGAAGGGGGATGACCGACCTACGATGAAGGAAGTAGCTGAAGAACTTGAATGAATCAACAAACTTAACAAGCATCCTTGGACACAAGAATACCATGACCAAGATATAGAAACCTTCCTTGGTGAAGCATCTCATGATATAGAGATTGGAGATACTGGCCCTTAAATTCTGTCTAGAGAAGAAAGCTGAGAAGGGAATTCATGCTTGTTAACATCCCTCCACGTGTTATTTAACAATAATTCAAGTGTTTTTTAGTAAATATGAGAGTCTAAGCTATTTAATTTTTTAATATCCATAAAAATTTCATCCGAATTTCGAACCCGTAATCTCCCATACAAAGAGCATTACCTTTACTATCAGATCAAATGCTGGTTCACAATTCAAGTGTTTTTTTAAGCTACTCTGTTATGCATATCCTATATAATTTTCCATTCATTTCTGTTGGGGTTTTCATCTAATAGATGTGCTTCTAAGATGGTTCTTCTTTCATATTCTTAGCCGTAGTGTAGTTCATGCTTCAGTTTGTATTGCATTATATATATATGGTTGGCGTCCATTATCAATATTAATCTCTGTTTTAAAGTATCTTATATCAAAACTATTGTATGAATCGAAATAGTTTTGATAAATGTGTGACAAATCGAAATTAATCATAAATGATTTGCAACATCAAAATTTGTACTGGAAAAGAGGTTTTTTCTTTTCTTTTTGCAAAATTTTCCAACATAATAATGTACAGTTTGTTTAACTATTTGAAAATTTTACAAAAAAAAGTCCTTGATTTCAGGAGTACACAAAGTAAGTCAGTTGTAATGTTGGATTTCACTAGTCACTGCATTCAGTTCTCGGGGGACTTATTTTTCAACGTAGCAACTGGATAAGATCACTGATCGAAGTAATACCACATCAAATTTCCATTTTTAGTCTTTTCCAGAAAACAGATATAAATAACTTCTGATTCTTTTCATATGATTAGAGTTGCTGTTTAGTTTTTATGAGTTCATCTTATTAATTTATAAGCTGCTTTGAAAACAATGGAATGAAACCTCTATCTGGAGTCCTACGCATATAAAACTAGCATTACCAATATCACTTCGGTTTCATATCACTAAAGAACCAACATAATTTATAAATTTGATTATAGCATTAGTTAAAAAATATGATTGAACCCTAATAAAGAAGGGAACATCCAGAAATTCAGTACAATAGTTGAGACTTGAGAGCCAAAATCAAACTTTCCTGTCTATCCATAAAGACTACATTAGTGCATCCTTGGACGGAGCAAAGTGCAACGTATCCTGTCAGCTATAACCACCAATTTGGATATGTGAAGCAAAACTTTAAGCTTTTTATTTAAATTGTTTATGCTATTTAAAAATATCACTTCATTTTTTTTTAAAACACAAATGTTTGGACTGTTCATAAAAAATGACAGAACGAAAGTAAAACAAAACAATGCAGTAGCTACTCGAAATAAGCTATTTAATGTAAAAGTACTTGCTCAATCCAGGTGTTTGGTTTAAAAATGTTCCAAAGTTTATATATTTTTTTTAGAAGAACAGGCATCAAAAACTATATTATTTTCCCCTGCCCTTTCATATTCTGTAAATCGGAAGTAGGAACCAAGTCTTAAAGATTGTTAACACAATTGCTGAAACATGTGACGACTAAGTCTGAGAGTTAAGACTTTTCAAGCTAGAAAACAATACAATTTTACAACCACATTCAGTTCTTTTTTTCCATTTGCATGTGTTAAATTCTTTACATTAATGCTACTGTTTGATATCATCTTGTCTTTCATGCCACTAAAATTCTTTTATTGCATTTATACGAAGAAGAATAGAAAAATGTGAAACACCTGAGCCATTTAATTTGGAATCTTTTTTTTTTCTAGTTCAGTCTTGATAAATATACATTGTGTCCTATAATCAAGCAAAAACAAAGAGCTGTTTCCATGTATATTCTTTCCTGTTTCTACTAGTTGGCTTGTTGGAATCACAGAAAGAAAATTTCTGAAAAATAATCATAAAGAAACTTTTAGCATACAGGGATGTAACTGTAGGTACTGGGACTTCAATCTTCTACCATACAGAAAGTAAGAGGGAAAACCTTTATGGCTTTATCCATGCTTTATGGAAATTGAATCTGATTGAATCCTAAGCTCTTGGGCCTTTTTCTGCTCCTCTCGAGACAAGCCCATCTGACCCCTGTTTTTTTATTTTACTGATGTTTAGTCAATTCAGATGAACTTTGAAACTTTCAATTAAAGTTTAGATTTTATGCAAGTATCCTTGAGTTTCATATTTGCATACTACCTCACAGAAATCGACAGGTATTAACTTCTGTGCAAACTGATAGAAAGTTTTTTTCCCACAAAAAGAAGGAATCATTGTAGAGGTTGGTTCTCAAGTTTATTTAGGTTTTTGAGGCCTTACTACTGAAAGTTGTACAGTTCAACTGAACAAAATTATGTAACTAAGAATGAATCCAAACAGTGTGATTAACAAAATTTCTGATTACATTGCTTCTCAGGTAATTCTTCACTTCTTGGAAAAAAAATATTAGTAATGAACAAATAATTAAACAATTATTAGTTTATTAATCCTTGAGAAAAGATTATCTTTACTACCTCCATAGTCTTTCAACAATTTTGCCTCCCTTGACATGATGCTCTAACAAAACAGGTACGTCATCAGGGGATATATATCCATACCTTAAACAAGATGATAGAAAACTTCAGCTCCATCATATGGTGATAGTGAAAGGAAAATAGGAAAGTGGTTTCTTCAATGCCACATGTATAACCATTAGTTTGGACATGAACTTTCTGGTATATATAAAGAAGCCGACAAATCTCAGAATTGTTGACCATTGCCAGTTCCTAAAAGAAGCCAATATTTGGTACATCTCACATCTGGTAGACATGTAGAGGACAATGCGGGACCAATATATGCCCTCCCCCCCCCCCCTTCTGTTCTTTTATTTTGATGTATTGGCTGTTTTTGTATGATTGGTACAATACCAGGCAGTACAGTAATACTATAAGACCATTATTTATATTTTGAAATGAAAAGGATTCATGTGATATGCAAATAGCGCACTTCCATTTTTCTTAACAATAGTATGTTTAACATGACAATATCAAGCGAACAGTTATATCACCCTAACTTGCACTCTCTTACCAATGACCAGCTGACTCTCCATTAATACTGGAGTCAAATATAATAACATTGCCAGCATATTTATGGCCACCAATGTGAGAGCATGGACTTATGTAGACTTTGTCCAATAGACCACATGCAGCTATGTCTTCTTGAAATTTGTTTATTAGAGCAGGCCCGCATGAACCACATCTTTGGTCACGGGTTCCGTGAGAACAAACAAATATGTATGACCCATTTAGGATTTGCATAGAATTAGGTTGCCATTTGGACTCTTTCACAAGCACCTCTTCCACAAAATCATCAACATGTAGATTAGATAATCTCCTTTTAAGAGAGAGATGGACATAAGTTAGTTTTTAAAAGAGAGAGAGATGTCAGTTACCATCCATGTTAAGAGGGGTAATAATCCTAACCAGCATTGGACCACACTGAGGTGCTCTTTACCAGAAGTTTTTACCCAAATTCATGGTTAAAAAAATCTACTGAGTTACAGATGATATTATGACATTATAATACTGTGTGACTAGAGCAGCAGTGGTGAGTGGTGACCAGTCCAAAACCAGACTGGTAAGGAACAATTCTCATTAAATTGCCATCTATAAGCAAGACTTGCATGTTTTAAAACCCAATTACTCCAAGTAATGTCAACTAAGCAATATTCTAATACTGAAGAAAGAAATTTTTTGAAATCAACTCGTATAATTAATTAGCACCTGTATCTGATCATGTCAGGAAAAATCAAAATGTCACCACTTGATGCTGATGAAGCAATAGCATTCCCTCCATCACCATATATAGTTAAGCGAGTCTGGAACAGTTAAGAGTTTGTTAATTATGATCCTCTATTTAATAAATCAAAGGTGGCTAATAATTTCAAAAAAGTTTATATAATTGTTTCAGTTTGAAAAAGTATGATTAAAGTTTACAGGATTAGGAGCTCCTTAAAAAAAGTACCATATGCGCACTTACAGAAAGTCAAAATAGAGAGTAATTAATAGACATTATTAGGAATTGGATCATGCACAAAACTCCAGTAGATGCGAATCAAACCTTTTTCTTCATTTCGCCTCTGCGAGCCTTGATCGCCAAGGAAAGGCTCCTGGGAAGGCCCTCCTCAGCCTCCACATCAGAATGCCACGTGGCGGACTGTCCATAGTGGAGGAACACGTGGCGATCGTAGGGCTGCACTGTCCCCACCAACCTCTCTTGCCCGAACTCCGGTCTTCTGAACGCTGTCTCCACCGTGGAGGAGGTGGAGAGGCGGTGGCGGGAGAGGAGGCGGAATAGTGGGACCAGTATCATCGCAGTGATTAGTGAAAGAAAGAAAAATAGAGAAGGAAATGGGAGAAATAATTTTCCTTTTCTTTTTCTTTCTTTTTTTGAACAGAGAAATTCAATTTACATCGGAGAAGTCAGAAGTCGCAAGCGTATGCTCAAAGGCTTTGAAAAGTTCCATTTTTACGTCTTGGCCCCTCTTGAAAAGTTCAATACTTTCAAAGTTTCGTTTTTTTTTACATGCAAAATAATATAATATTCTTTTAATTATGTCTGCGAGATCCAAATATGAAGAAATTGTATTTATGTTTTACCGTATATTTAGGGGTGTAAACCGTCGCGTATTTGATCGTTTCACCATTTCATTTCGTACGAAACAGAACGGAACGGTCAAGAAATAGTGTTATGTTTCAATAACGAAACAGTTGAACGTAACTCATAAGTGTTTCGTCTTTAGAATGAAACAATAACGAAAATAAATTGTTTCGTGATCGTTGATTTCGTTATTTCGTCCCGAATTCTATGTGCATGCTATTAATAAATTTCAGACGATGGAATATGAGAAAACCCTAGATCATATATACTCTATCGCCGCTCGGCGCCGCTCCTCTCATCTTTTTTCTTTCGCAGACCAAACCCTAAAGTGTTCTCTCTCTCTGTCGATTAAACCATCTCGATCGACAATCACAGCTTCAACCACTCACTCTCTTTCATAAATCTATCAGGGCTTAGAGATGACCCGTCAGGAACCTATTGATCCATCATCGCCTCGCCGTTTGGTCGTAAAACCCTGGTCAGACGTGCGCACGTGCATCACTGCCTGTGAGGCTGTCAAAATCTCTAGTTGACGATTTTTAGGCCAGTTTCCACCTTGATAAAGGCAAGAACTCAGAGATTAGTGACAAAACAGATCATTAGGGTGAGAAATAGGTCAAATATCATTGATGGAGGCTTCGTCGCCACCAGGCATGCACCACGGACTCTGGTATGTGCTTATATATTATGTTCTTGAAGGTAAAGAAAAAAGACAGAGACTGAAAGAGAGAGAGAAAGAAAGAGATGTAAATTTTTGTTTAAATCTGTTATTTATTCGATTTTGTTTTTTTACTCATTCGACTGATTTTTTTTTTTTGTTCTATGATTTTTACATGCAGGTATTTTGCTATCAGCACTTACTAGTATTTTGCACAATATCTGAAAATGGCTGATATTTTGCTATCAGCACTTACTGGTATGTGCTTTTACTATTTTGTGCAACTTTGTATTGTGTTGTATGTTGTCTGTGGCAATTACTGGTATTTTTTTGTCTGTTGTCAGCACTTATTGGTTTGTTGCATTATAGTTGCATTTACTGGTATTTAGTTATTTTTTGCCTCCCTGGATCTTAAGCAGTAATTTTCAATGATGTTAGAGACTTTAATCGGTTAAAATTGATATTTAGCCATTGGTTGAGATTGGTATTTAGTCATTGGTTGAGATTGGTAAATTGCTGAGAAATAAGCTTGAGATCTGGGTTGAGATCAAAGTATTTAAGATATTTTAGACATTTTGTTGTAATATGCAAATTTGAATTATGTATGTAAGCATGTTTTTAGTTGGTTGTTTGGACAGTTTAATTGTTATATGCATTTTTAATTTAGTTACTTAATTTTGAGCAATATTCAAGTTTCTACTATTAAAATTGATGAATCATTATATGTTGTATGATTTTAGCAATATCAGTTTTTGTAAATTGTAATACTGTCGGTATGAATTTTAGCAATTCAGTTGATTTCTTATCAATCATAATATTTCAATTGAAATTCTGGATTGTTAAACGATCAAAAAAAATTGATCGTTTGTTACGTTTCAACCGTTCAATTTGACAAAACGATCAACGAAATAATTAATTGTTTCATATATTAAACAAAACAGTTAACGGAACAAAAAAATTAATCGTCCTTTTAATGAAACGGTTAACGAAAGTGATGGTTTTCGTGATCGTTTTCAACGTTAGACACTCCTACGTATATTAACACACCTCCGTACACTTAACTATATGAAATTTGATTGTTAAATTATATATAAGTCAACTAACGTAATTATAAAAATATTATTCAATTGATTGTTAAATAATCTATATTAGTACACCATCTATATTTTCTTTTGCAATTTATTGTTAAATTGTCATAATGATTAGTGTCACTGTCAAGTAATCTCTCTTCACATATTGAATTAGGGTCATATATAAAGATGAGAGATCATTTGATAATGATTATTTTCACAATTTTAGTAATGAAATTTTCAAAAAGTTCAAATAAAATTGAAAAAATATGAAGAAGCATATGATGATAAGATCAGCACAAGAGCTCATTAGCATAATAAATTTCTCCTCGAGTAGTCGGTATCAGACACCGCTTTCGCATATATTCTCATCTCTTTTTTTTAGGGGAAAACATCTTATCATCGCAAAACGTTACCTAAATATTACAATTCACCAACTTTTGAGTAGGCTTGCTTGGTAAACAATTTTTAAAAAATAATAAAAGCAATATTTTTTTTAAAAAAAAACACCTCAAAGGACACGCGCTTTCATTAATTTCCAAAAGCAAATTTTACAAAATGACTTTAGTATATAAGATATATACTGTAGCCTGGGGTAAAGAAGTCAAAATAAACTGTAACAAAAGTTTAACATGTGCAAACAACATAATTGCCAAAATGTAATTTCTAAACCACCACTAATCAAATAAATCCTCATCACTATATGGAGCTGAGCATTCAGACCAGTCCCTGAAGATGCAGCATCTACTTGACCAGTAGTAGCAGCACCATCTCCTTGAACAGGAGCTCTAAAAGATGTGATTTGAACTGTAGAAGCTCTAGGTAGCATATCTGTTGCAGGGAAAGGAGTACCTGTTCAGAGAATAAACAAATAGAAAATAGAAAAGTACAAATTGTTAACTGGTATGATCCTTGTTGGTCTAAAAATAGTCTGATTTCTTAGCAACCATATAGACCACAACACAATAGCCAACAGTGTTCCCCAAATATTCATATATCTATGAGGCAATTTAATGAACATCTGCCAAAAATCATTAAGAGAAAGTAAAGGCAGTATAGCCCCTTGAGGATACAACAATAATAACACATTCCAAATTTGGATACTCATGGAACAATGAAAAAATAGATGGTCCACACTTTCATTAGCGGCATAAAAATGACAATTAATTAGGCCAACCCACCCCCTCTTATGCTGATTGTCCCTAGTTAGTATTCTATTATTTAAAGATAATCATAAAAAGAGTTTAACTTTGAGAGGTATTTTTAATACCCAAACATATCGACACAAAGAGTAGTGAATCCCACCAGAGAAAATTATACAAGGAGTGAACAGTGTATAAACCATTTCGATCTAGACGCCAACAAGTTGTTTCTAGTTGAGACAAAAAATTGAGCATTGTGAAGGACAGAAATTAAATTAGTTTTTTCTATCTGCATGGCAAAGCTGACGCCTCTTGTCAGTCCCAGCTTAATATTGTCCGAATTTCAAATTTGAGCTATTGAGAGACTATCATTCTTGGTCTCAGCAAAAACAAGAGGAAATTGAAGAGTCAATGGACAATTATCATGCCAAAAATTAATACTTTCTCCGTTATTAATTAATCTAGAGGTACCAATTGAAAGAAAATGTAAAACTGATGCAACATCTTTCAAAAAAAAAGAGCAAAGAGTAATAGAAAAAGAACCAAATTTAAGGGCCACAAGTTCTTTTCAATAATGAGAGGAATCCTTGTGCCAGTATTTTCATCTCTATTTACAAAGTAATGCGTACTTTATTTATTTAATATTTAGGGCACCCCATCCATTATGTTCTTTTGCCCTACAGATAATATCCCATCTAATCAGATAATATTTGTGAGTAAGGGAGGAAGCCACACCAACCCATAAAAACTTTTTCATAACCTTATCAATGCGATGCAAAACCCATTTTGATATTATAAAAAGAGAAATATAGTAAATAAGAACAGAGAAAAGTATAAAATTTAACAACACTATTCTCCCCTCCTCCAAGGAGAGTTGTTTGCCTTTCTTCAATTAATAATTGTCAATCATCTTTGGACGGTTTTTTCCAATGAAATTTAGTTCCTAAATATTGAATAGGCAACTTACCAAGTGAACAATTCAACAAATTAGCATAATATAAGCCCATAATCCATATGATGGTCTAAATTATGAGAAATAACTGATTTAGCCAAATTAATTTTTAACCTTGATATCCCTTCAAACACTCTAAGAGTCCATTTAACCCTTTCAACATCACTGGATCAGCCTTAATGAACAAAAATGTATTGTCAGCATATTACAGATGCATTAATTTTTGCTGATGAAATAGGACATGACCCAAACCCTCACAGTGATTTGAGTAATACATATAGAAAGTATTTTATGTAGGCATTCAACGGCTAAAAGAAAGAGATAAGGAGATAGAGGGTCACCTTGTCGGACCTTTTTTTGCATTCAAAATAAGCACCAATCGAATCATTTAAAATAACTACACTATGTCCTCCATAATACTCTCTGGATCCAAGAGACCCAAAGAGGATTAAAACCTTGATGATGAAAAATAGATAATATATAAGATCAATCAACATTGTCGAAATTCTTCTCAAAATCTAGTTTAAGGAGAATATATTGTTCCTTGATATGTTTAACATGATGAAGATTTTCATGAGCCATAACCACTGCATCAAGTATATTTCGATCTTTAAGAAAAAACAGTTAGTGTGGTCCAATAAATCTATCAACAAGATATAGTTTATTAGTAAGTACTTGAGTAAAGATTTTAAGATATTTTTAGCATAGACTTGAGCGAGAACGTAGTGCGTTATGATTTTTGGCAGCTTTATTTCGTACGCGCTTTTACTTTCAAAGTGTATATAGCAGTCAAATATAAGAACCTAAAGATCTTTTTTTACAAACTGAGAAAGTAAAGTTAAACAAGTATAACCCACCCACCTTGAGTTTGAACACCGTTAGTTATGAGGGTTTACTGTAGAAAATTAAAAGTTAAATAGTTTAGAATTTCATTTTTATTTAAAAAAAAAAAAAAACTATGGTGGATCAGACAAAAGCGCACAGCAGTATTGACATATATAAATGCATGTGAGCGGAGAATACCACCGGTATCCATCATCAAGGAGCTCAAATAAAATACCAAATATTTCCTTTATTACGAATATTGGTTTAGTTTCTCTTTAGTTCGTGTCAGTTTCAAAAAGTACATTCATAAGTGCTCGTCAATGGTTTTGAGTGGTGTGGTGTGACATTTTTATTACAATATATTTGAACCTGATACGATATAATTATTACAGACATATTGTTATTTGTTAATTATATAACATATCCCTCAACCATACAAATCACTAAATATAATATAATGGGGAGGGATCATTTGGCAATGACTTTTTCTGACAATTTTTTTTAATAAATTCTGGAAAAAATATAGATATATTTTTGAACTTATAGATTGATATTTTTTAAAATTTCATATAATATATTTTATTATTGTTTGTTAGTTCATAGATCATCAAAGTCCATAAAAATATATATATTTTAATGATTCTAAATTAACGATGTTTAGTGGACTATCAAAAGATAATAAAATTGTATAAAATTTTGAATACTAGCATTCTATAAGTTAGATAAGTTATATAAACTTTTTTCTATTTTTAGAATTTTTTTTAATTTATTTGAATTTTCATTGTCAATATTATATAAAATAATCATTATTAAGCGATCCCTCCCCTAATATAAATAATCAAATATATATAATTAAAATATGATGGTGAATTCATATATCTAGACATCACATTTTCATCAAAACATTTCAATTTACACGTTGCATCCAGTGACTTCACCAGCATTCTGTATTTCAATCTACATTTGCGGATTCAAGTGCATTTCTTGACTCATGCTACATTCCTCTCTTTTTGAGTTACATTGCTAGAATACATGCTAAAGGTAAGCTATATCGTTAATTTTAAATTTAAGAAACCAACCAATCCAAATATAATTGGTCTAGATTATCAAAGATTAGTTAATCAGTATTCCTTTGTTCCTCGTGGACCCACAACCAATAGTACTTTACATTTAATTTGTACACTTGGGACCAATTGTGTTAAAACTAGAGTTTATTTGTGTTGAGTTGCCAGACTCACATCAAGGACAGAGCAAAGTGAAAGTAGAGGCAAAATGAGATAATGAAGTCAGAAGCGGAGGAGGGGCAGCCACGAAGGATAGGCAGATAGAGGCGTAAATGAGCATGAATGCAAATGAGGCGGATAAAATCAGAGAAGATGATAGAAGCGAAATCAGACAAAGGAGGAAACAGAGAGGGAGGATGGGCATGAAAATATGAGATAGAGGGGGGGGGGGGGGGTAAAATTGAATGAGAGTAGAAAAAATAGATGTGAAAAGTAAGGATCTGAATCTTTTACGACATGGCACAAGTGCAGCGCATACAATAATTTTTAGATTCATGAGGGTCCTTTAAGATTGGTGAAGTATGCATCTCAATGCAGATCAGATTCTCATCAAACCGCATCGCACGAGAGACGACAAAAATTTGAAAAGCAGGAAGATCCACATCAACGAAGCTAGAAAAGAATTTTAATGAGGATAAAATATAATATTGGATTTTATTATTAATATTACATAAAATTAAAATTAGAGGGTTCACAATGAAATTATTTTTCATGGGTTTCAAATATATATTATCTTAAGAAAAAATAATTTATATAGTGTTTTGTGCGATTAAAAAAAATGTGAGAGATTAAACTCATTTAATTTATGTAGATTTGTCTGTAAGAGAGTGTGAGAACTAAGAAAAGAGTTGGGACAAGAATAATATAAAAAATATATATTATAGGAATAAAATTCAAATCTTATCTTACTATATTGAAAAGGAGTTAAGGATTGAAGAGTCATGTCATGATACAATATTTTATTAATGACCACAATACCCTCACCTCTATTCACGGCTCAGATTTTACCTCAACAAATATCAGACGGATTTAATTAACGTCCTATTCTTTTATCCTCTCCATTTTGTTATTTTTTTTCGCTGCCTCTCATGCGTCTCTCAAATCAATCTCCCCTCACTTGCGTCCCCTCTTTCAGTTCGCTGCTCGTGAAATCAGACGAGCAGGGCCTGTTCGTAAAATCAGACGAGTATCATCGGCTTCGTGCTACAGTGTCTTCCTCTTCGACGATTTTCGACCATCTGATTTTATGATTTTACGAGCAGCGTCGTGCTCGGCAGCAGATGTGAGCGCCCTCTTTCAAAACCCTCTTCCTCTCTGCCCCATCGAGAGATCAAGGAACGGAATGGAGCATGAGACCGATCTCAGCTGAGGAAACCATCTCAGCCTCTGCACTCCGTCGACGCTTCTCCACTCCTTTGTCTCTCCTCCTTCTCTGGGAGCCATCAATGAAACCACAACCTGCACTCTGCCTCTGCACCGGGACGCGACCCCTCACCGAGTGTTGCTAGATGCACGTCGATGCCACCACCGCCTCCTCCTTCTTCAACTCCTCCGATCGGTGGTCTCTGCGTCCTCCTCTCCTCTTCCGACGCCTTGAGGAGGTTCTAAAATCTGAAGGTACTACTACTTCCATATCTTGGTTATTGGTATTATTTGCTCTTTGAATTTTATTAATCTGTTAAATTTTACGTTTTTGGTTAGAAGTTTCTGATCCAGTTTTTGGTTAGAAGTTACTCCATTTACTGAAGCAATGTAACGAAGAGGGGGGATTTTCACAATGCTTGGTGCCAACTGCAGATATACACTTCAGTGCTTCTCCTTTGGTATGTGGTACTTTGTTTTTATCTTTGATCCAGATCGATTTTAGTGATTGAATTAAGCTCGGGAACAAGGATTGGATTAAGTCCTAGAATTGTGAACATGATAATTAGTTTGGAACTATATCAATCTTATAGGACAAACATCACCTAATGAATTCTTCTCCTGAGCCCTGCACATACTTAAGTTAATGATATAAGATTGCATATTTTTTCGTCAAAATTGTTCATGCATGCATAAAATAATCATGTGCAGGTTTAGGGGCCCAAGCAGATGGGAATGGGTCAGCACTATTCACGTCAACACCTGAAGAAGATGCCCTTTCTCTCGCAACGTGCCAAGTGCTCCGTCTCCCATTTTCTCTCTCGCTCAGTACATTGTTAGTTGGACAAATGTTTCATTGCTTTTCTTTTGTATTAGTTATCATTTGGGGAAAAAAGAACTCAGAACTTTAATCCTTTATTTGTGTTAAATTAGAAATTTGAAAATACCATCAAGGAGGCCATCATTTGTATGTGAGAACTGCCTTTATTCTCTGAATAAAGATAGAAGAATCAGCATTTCACATATTGGATCCAAAAGACATTGTTGAGATACTTCTTCTTTTCATTGAAGATCAAGGCAATGAATCACCGCATATTTTTTCTCATTCTGATTATCTGGTATTTCAACTTTTATGGTTCATCAAATTTAGTTCTTTTTAGTCAGTAACACATAAAAAGTAAAAAAATATGGGAATATATCTCAACAATACAGTCACCAATTCCAGTCACCAATCAAATTTAGTTCTTTATAGTTCTGACTGGTACAGCCACCAATTCTAGGCACATACAATTTCTGGGAATATATCTCAACAATACAGTTAATCATCAAACCGGCCTAGAAAAAATAAAAAAGAAAAAGAAAATATAGTTTGGTAGCAGGCAGTACAAGCGGCCTATATACTGGCAAAGTTTCGTTAATGACAATTACGCCCATTTTGGGTCAGGTCCGTCATAATCAGCACAGGTTCTATTATCACTTTTGAGCATAAGCTAAAGCTTCCTTGATTTGCCTATTTAAGGTTTTAAAAAAAGAGAGCTTAATTCAAGTTATTTTAATGAAATGTAATGTAAAAGTTAGCTACTATTAAAGCTAGAATTATGCACCAGTAAAGACCCGGTCAGGTCTATGATATCATCCACTCATCTTATGCACCAGTAAAGCACTTGAGAATTAAGTTTACAGTTCAAATCTCAAAATTAATATAATAAACACATGTAGCTACAAGATTTATAAATGACTTTTCTTCATTTTCTCCTAATGCAGGAGATCTACTTGTAATTACTGAACAATTATCTATAAACTGAAAAGAGACGAAGATTCTGAATGGGTTAGAACAGAGACACTTTCTTATGTTTTTTTCTGTGTCAACAGTTTGTTGTACAATAATATTACTGGTTTACTTTTGGTTTTGTGACTTTTGTCGGCCATTTGTTGATTTTTTTTCTAAAAAAAAATTAGGCTCAATAACAGTTGGATAAAACTTGCATCATTGTTTTTACAATTTTTCACTTTCTATGTTTTGCGTCTTATAATTAAATATACAATAGAACGTGACAAATAGCAATTGATAAAACGATCATTTGTCAATGCCAAACTAGACAAATGTGATTTCAGAGTTGTGTACTTTAATAGTTCTTTGTTATTGTTTTTACAATTCTTATATCTTTTGATTTGTTCAGACAAGGGTTAATGATAATGGAGAGGGAGCAAAGGAAGGATATTATAGCTCGAGGGATGAGGTGTCATCTGTTTCCTCATATAACCCTGCAAATGCAAATAATTTTGAATCCTGGCGATGCACAAATGAGACTACCATCCCTATATCGTGGATCCAATTTATTTGTCTAAATATGTATGCATGTTTGTTCGTCTTTCTTCAGTAATCATGATTGATTTCACGTATTTAGAAGTGTATTCTTAAAGAAATTGTTATTTTTAAGCAAATTTGTAATTTATACTTTCATTTTTTAAGAGTTTTTTCTTGCATCCTTTTATTAAGAAATGAAAATGTCATCTATAAAAACAAAGATAATTAATACAATCGCTGTTTTGTTTTATTCTTCGTTTAATTTTGAAAAATTGATCATAGACGTCGAGAGCATCCGAAAAAAGCCAGCACATTGGAAAAAATCCGTGCGTCAGAGTGGGTACATTTACTAGTATATAAATAAGAGCACCAAAAGGATTCTCAAAATGTTTCTTGAAATAAAAGTTCCACAAAATTTCTTGAAACGAGAAAAGGAAAAATTGTAAGGTTCCACGTAAACATGTTTTAAATTTCAATGTCACATAGATAAGGTACGTAACTAAATGTATTATGAGAAAATTCAATCACTAAACAGAATTAGTATTATTCCTTCACGCTAGCTAGTTTTGTATGTACATTGTCAATGTCTAATCTTATATACACACGGTCACGCGAACATATACCATATTTTTTTCGTGTCAAGACATGGTACATTGTTAGAACCCCCGATTGCCTTACAAGTCGTTTTGAATTTATACTGGTCAAGAAAAACATCATACAAAAAATCAAAATAGCGTAGATGCATACTCTGAAGCTTTTGCTATCAGATTCGACCTTGATCACGAGTTTGTGCTGTTACTTGTCAGGTTCTTGCCTCGAGTCCTCGACACACCACACCGTTCTCAAACGGGTTCGGTTTAAGTTTCCACTGTTAACCCGGCATAATCGGATCGGATTATCCATAAACCGACCCGGTCTGACAAATAGAAGAAGAGATCCTGAAGGCACCACACCTCCTCTCTCTCTCTCTCTCTCTCTCTCCATTTCCCCATTTCTTTTTCTTTCTTTTTTGTGAGTCGGTTTCCTCTATACCAGGCCATTTCTCTCTCTCTAAATAATAATCTAGCGTGCCCCGTCTGTCCATCTCTCTCTCTCTCTCCTTTACCCGCTTGCTCTCCTACCCTTCTCTCTCTATCTTGCTTTCACGGATTGTACTCCTTTGGATTTTCGCAAAGGTCTAAAGTTCTTGCCCTTCTCTACTTATTAAAGGATCCAAGTACGATAAACTAGGGACTTATAATCACCGGAATCATCATGATGGTGTCACCGATTTCTTTTGGGTATCAGAGTCGTTGATAAATTTGGGGGAAATTGACTATGATGCTTTGACTGTGTACAGATCGGCGTACTCTTGGTTCAGATTTGATCGGATGTTGATCCGGTGCCTTTAATTGTAGTCCTGTTTCCTATTTTTGACGAATTAGTACATTTTCTGTGCTTCCCACACTATTCTAGTTCACAACCTCTATCATTAATTGATAATATGTTGCTATTGGTTGGTTAATACTGATATTAACCTTAGGATTTGAACTTGGGGGTAGTGGTTATGTAAGAAAGTCTGGTAATTGCTTGAGATTTTTTTTATCTCCACAGTGCCATTGTCTAATTTCAAGAATTATTCTTTTTTTATCAGAGAAGAAGAATCTTTAAGGACACAAAAATAGGTAAATTGAAGCTGTGTAGAACCATACTAAGTGCCCTTTTGATTAGGATAAGCCTGCAATCTCGTAATATGGTTCTCAACTGTCCTGGGGTTTGTTTGATGAGGGATCAGGGCTCTAGTCCAGTGTCTTTTTATCTAAAAGTTATGCAACTTTGGATGGAATAAATTAAGGGCACTAGTCCGTAATACAATTCTCAATGTATCTTCTTTATGTTGAGCATTTGTTGAACACATACCAAATACAAGAATTCAAGCATTCTTGGTATACATTAAGGACAAATTGTATTTATGCTATCAGCCTCTATTGACACTGTACTGAAACTGAGCCATTTTATAATGCTGTTTTATTTTGACATTTTTCAGGGCTCAAAGAACCTGGCTTCAAAACTTTTACAATCATCTCCAGTTTCATATCTTCTCTATTCAAGACCATATATGGGCTGATCAGGCCATTTCATGGGAGGATTAGACGAAGAAGAGCCCCCATCAAAAAGAATTAAACCCTCCTCTTTACAGTTGTGCAACAGCTCTAGCTTTCTCTCTCTAACTCACGATCTCTCTCTATCTACCAAACCCCCAAATCCCTCTCTGGAATTTGGGGCTTCAATGGCCCACCCTGTGCCACACCCTCAAGCCCTAATTGGCTCAAAAGGCTTCATAAAAAGGGATGAATTTGTGCGAATTATTACTAAAGCCTTGTACTCTCTTGGGTATGAAAGAAGTGGTTCGGTGTTGGAGGAAGAATCTGGGATCCAATTACATGAACCTGTGATTGATTTGTTCAGAAAACAAGTACTCAATGGAGACTGGGATGGCTCAATCCAAACTCTGCATAAGATTGGTCTAGAACAGAGTATAGTTAAATCCTCGGCCTTTGTGATACTAGAACAGAAATTTTTTGAATTATTAGATAAAGGGAATATTCTGGAGGCATTGAGGACTCTTCAAGCAGAGATCTCTCCTCTGGGGGTGAAGAAGGAACAGGTTCATGAGTTAACAGTTTGCGTCCTGTGCCCAGCCCGATTTGCAGAATTAGGGTTTGTTAGGGAAAACTGCAGGGTAAGGTTGTTGGAAGAATTGCAAAGCATATTCCCACCCAGTGTAATGGTGCCAGAGAGAAGATTGGAGCAGCTGGTGGAGCAAGCGTTAAATGTGCAAAAGGATGCGTGCTATTTTCATAATTTTAATGGGAAGACACTTTCTCTTTATATGGATCATCAGTGTGGGAAGGAACAGATACCTAGCCGTACTATTCAGGTCTGGATTCTTCCTTTTTGAGTTTTTGACGTTGGTGTTTTCCAAATACTTTGTGGAGAGGATTCCTGGTAGACAGCATTCAGAAGTAGTTGTTGCATCAGTGGTTCTATACTTCTGCCAATGAAAATTTTACTGACACTTAAAACTATATTTAGCCTAATTATCCCAAATAATTTTCAGCCTTGAATGGGGCAGTAGATGCATATACTCTTGTATAGGACTTCAGAGGAACAAACGGATCAGCTACTGTTCTTTTTTGTTTTAAAGTTTGCTGGAAACATATTCAGAATTTGTAACTAAGCCCTGAGTTTCACTCATTTTGAACTACTGCAATTCTATGTAGTAACTAGGTGTGGCATTTGGTTCATTTTCTGAATGTGTTAATCAATGTAGTAAATGTTCAATATATTCCATGGTAGGTTTTGGATGCACACGAAGATGAAGTATGGTATATTCAATTTTCCAACAACGGAAAATACTTGGCTTCTGCCTCTAATGATAAAACTGCTATTATTTGGGAGGTAACACTCACTTATACTTATTTTATTTTTATGTTAATTCAATTTTTGGGATCTTAGTATTGAATCCCTTGAAGAGGCTAGTATTTGTCTTGTGCTTGACAGATTGTACTTCTATACACTAATATATCAATGCTGTCTTAATTATAATCCGTTAAATATCAAGGCGAGGTAAAGGCAGAAATATAATCCCAAGTAAATGGGAAGTCTTTTATGCCCTTTAAAGTGAAAAATGGCAGCTCACTCTTTTAGTGTTCCTTCTACTTTGGAACTACTAGTCTTGCCCCTAAATTATATCACACGTAAGGTGATTCTTCTGTTTCACATGGGCTCTTTTTAAATGAAGTCATAGCGCTAAAACCACAAATCAAATTCTCGTACAAAAACATATACTCTATTTGAATATGATTCTTTTAAATCAGCGCTTAACTTTCTGATGGAATTGAACTTAAGAATGAATTGATTATAAATTGTTATCTTTTCAGAGTCAGCAAGATCCTCTGGAACTAATGGACTAAGTTCTAGATGTTTATACCAGACAAAAGAAAAGATGTGATATTTGATTTGATTCTTTAAAAATTTTTGGTTAGGTTAATGGGGATGGTCATCTCTCTGTAAAGCACAAACTAGTTGGTCATACACGGCCTGTCTTGATGGTCTCCTGGAGCCCTGATGACCAGCAGATCTTGACATGTGGCATGGAGGAGTGTGTTAGGCTCTGGGACACGGGGTCTGGTAAGTTCCTACGCTTGTATGAGAAGACCGGACTGGGCCTCATCTCTTGTGGATTTTTCCCCAATGGGAAGGACATTTTCACTGGGATCACTGACAGGAGCTTCTCTGTGTGGGGCCCTGATGGCAGGGAAGTTGACTCAATCAAGAGTCAACGACAGACCAAGACATCTGACATGGCCGTCACTTGTGATGGTCGATTTATTGTCAGTCTTAGCAAAGAAAATGTCATTTTATTGATTGATAGAGAAACAAAAACTGAGAAATTGATAGAGGAGGAGGATGGTGTTACAAGTTTTTGCTTGTCATCAGATGGCAAGTTTCTTTTGGTCAATCTTGGGTGTGAGGAGATCCATTTGTGGTGTATAGGGGATAGCAGTATGCCAAGTCTGATCACGAGGTATAAAGGGCATAGAAGGGCTAGGTATGTTATTAGGTCCTGTTTTGGTGGAACTGAGCAGGGGTTCATTGCTAGTGGGAGCGAGGATTCCTTGGTATGTTTTTATAATTACATGCTTCTTAATTATACTTGTACTCTTACCCGTATACCATACTAGTCGGTACTGAGCCATTTGCTGTAAATGTTTCTACTTGGGCTTTGGTTCTTTTCTTTGTCTACGGATTAGCTGACTGTTTAACCTTAGAAGCTTTGGGCTAGATGTATACTGATGCTGGGAAGTATATCTGGAACTTTTTTCATCTCACCATACTGGTACAATATTTGTCCAAAAACAAAATGGATTGCCAGTCCAAATTCAGCTTAAATTTTGGTGCCGTCCGGTAGGTTCAGGACCTCATTATTACTGTAAGGCCCTCTTAGTGCTTTGTTTCTAGTTGTTATTAGGCCATTTGTTGATGCTTTTTCCTTTTTGGGATATTAAGCACTCTCATATAAGCAATCACAAAGAACAAGTAGAGAGTATTGGGCATGTATTAAGGGCAATATGTTAATAGTAGTGGTTATGTTACATTGGAAGGAGGATTGTATCCAATTAGTATGCCAGACTGAAACATTATCAGTATGTTGTGTTTGGGTCATGGATTTTTCCTGTTCTTTTTTTTTCACAGGTGTACATATGGCATAGAGCTACTGGAGATCTGATAGAAACCCTAGTAGGCCACTCTGGTACAGTAAATTGCGTGAGCTGGAATCCGACTAACCCTTACATGCTAGCATCAGCAAGTGACGACCACACTGTCAGAATTTGGGGCCTCAACAAACCAAATATCCTTAAAAGGAAGGACTTCTCTGAAAATGGATCATGCAGTAATGGAGTTCACCAGTGCAATGGAAATAGGAAATGAAGATGAAAACAACGCAACAGGAATAGTGGTGGTTTCTAGGGATTTTATTTTTAATTGACGGGTATTCACCTTTCCCTTGACCTTTGTATATCCCTCTTTTTTTCTTCCTTCAATACCCAAACAAGTAGTGATGCGCGAAACATTCTGGGCGCTTGGGGGGGCCTTTAGGATGTAAAAAAACTTGGATATCTTTGTTTTTGTTCCTTATTTGTCTCCTAATTCAAGTTGAATGAGAATTTCATCATTTGATCTGATCCCTCATTGATTTTAATCTCCTCATAAATTATCTGCACTTCTGCAGTCATGATGCTTTCTAGCATGGCAATAAGGACATCTTTAAGGAATTTGCATCGACCAACTTTTGTGTTTGAGGAATGTGTCCAGATTTACTCAAAGAAAATTAAATGAGATAATATATGCAAGTAATAGCCATTTGCCTATCCAAATGACTAATCTATTGACTTATTCTTGTGGATAAAATTGGTTATCTGATATCTATCACAAAAAGTTGTGTACCTCAGAAGAAATCATAAATTGATCATACAAATATACGATATATCATAAAAATTATTTGACGCCACCAAATATTTTCATTCTATCATGCATTACTAGAACAATTAGTTTCATCCACGGGTCTCAGCATCATCAAAGTCAGTAGAATGTCACATAATAAATTTTCGTACACATTTTAAACGTTGTTTGAAACTTTGAACCATCGACCTGTTTGGTACAACTGAAAAGATGAAAAAGAAAAACGTATACTTGAAGGATCAACATGATAATTAGTATATTTTTATGTACCATAAACATTTAGGCTTTATGGTTTTGAGTACTTCAGTTCAGAAGCTAGTCAAAGTATTGATAAACATGCAAAATAATGCAAGTTAAAAAATTAAATAAGAATGAGATGGCATAAATGGGTAAAAGATTTAGAGTTTCGTTGATGGTTCCGAAAACTAGAGAGATTACTGGAAATGAAATAAGGAGATTTGAAACTTGCAAAAGATGGTCTAGTTCTTCTAATTGATAGCAAAAAAAATCACTTCCACATACAATCAGATCCAACAGTATTCATTTAGTTTGTACAAAGCAACAATCCATCAAAGGTATGAATATATTCCGATCCAACAATATTCCTCTTATCGGTACAAACTACAAAGCAACCATTTATTGTAGGTGCAAATATATTCAGATGCAAAAATACAATACACCTGATTCTAACAGAGAAGTATTATTGCTGGATAACAAAATAACCTCTACTAGAGAAGCTAATAAAAAGAAAAAGAAAAACAAAGGGAGATGGAAAAATATGGAGAACCTTCATAGAGTTTATATAATTTTTTAGCCAACATTTAGCTCAAATGATGCTTACACAGCATGAAAGAACAGTTCAGTGTATAATAGCATCTCTCCATAACATCACAAATGACACTGGATGAAGCAAACAACAGAGAATTGGTAAAGCCTTTAATCTCAAATAAATTGGCGTAATATAAAAATGGAAGCCAATCCGAAATCATAAAGATCAGAGAATTGTATAGAAGCAAATTAAAGCAAAATTGTTCAAAGCCAAATTAAACCTGAAGATAAACCGGCTGAAAGTACCTCAGATTCCGCTGAGATTGTAACAACATCATAGTGGGTTGTATCACCTCTGACCTATAGAAGTTTCACATTAGTATCTGTTACATAACTGAAACTGGCAAATTTTGATAACAAAAGAAACAAAAATAATTGAAGATCAACATTACACAACAGACATAAAGCGTTATGGCATACTAAATTACTAATACAAATATTTTTTTTTAAATACATAATTTTTAATTCAAAATTCTGAAAGATATATTTTTAAAAATTATTTGTACTTAACAACGTGTTCAAATATAATATATATATATATATAAGAGGGATTCAATTATCAAATTACATCAAGTATTTTTAAAATTTTCAAAGTCTAAATGGCTGATCCAAACTGTTCAATATGATGGATATATTAAAATAAACTTATAGATCAAATATTATATATTTTTAATTTTTTTTACTATTTATTAAGATGGGTAAAAAATTGGTCTTTTCAAACCGCTAAATTTTGTACATATTTTAATAAATAGTAAAATATTCAAAAAAATATAAAATTTAATAAGCAAGTATTTTTTAATAATTCTGTCATGTTGAACGATTTGAATCAACTAATTGGACTTTAAAAATATTGGTGTAATTTGATGTCACTAAAGTTGATGTAATTGGATCCCTCTATTTGATGATGTGCAAGAATAATTTCTAAAAGAAAAAAAGTTTTATATTCTAACTTTTGTATCATACTCCATCTATTTTAACTCATCTAACTACTTTTATAATTATTATCCAATTTAGATTGACTTGTTTGAACCCAAGTTGTAATGGTATATCCCTCATTTTTTAGAGTTACCTTTCATATAATATATCGTTGCAAAACTAGCAAAGAGAAAAACATAATGAACTAAATTACACATGAAATGGATCAACCTTTTGGGAGAAATAAAGTGAGAAAGTATTTTAGTTAAAAATATGATTGGAGCAATCTAGTGTGGGTAAGTCTCAATTTATTGATCAAACATTTTCTCTAGATCATGTGTGAAGCTTTAAGAAAGTGCTCTAATATTCTAAGTGTTCAAAATATCATTCCACTTCTAATGCACAAAATAGAATATTTGAAACTCACATTTTGAGGCTCGATTGTTCAAGAAGTAGAGCTACGCCAATTCCTGAGAGTAAGGATATCAAAATTGAGTATTCATTCAAAAAAAATTGGTTGAGAGAGAGAAAAAATCACAAAAAAAGATATTTTATTATATTAAATAAATATATGTCGAACTTAGTATAATAGATATGAAGACTTAGTGTGCTAAGTATAAATACGTATTGTACAAAATATAAAGACTTAGATTGTAATATCGAGTTTGAAGGAATTTTAATACAAAATTAATAGAGATCTTATATATATATATATAGAGAGAGAGAGAGGGAGAGAGAGAGATAGGCTAGGGTGCTCCATGGAGCACTAAAACTCTTATACTTCATGTTCGTATTTTGAATTTAAAAATTCAAATGGCCGATCCAAACCATTGAACATGATCTTCATATTAAAATATCTTTCGAGACCAAATTTTATAATTTTTTGAATTTTTTGCTATTTTTTAGATGGGTACAAAATCACTAGTTTTGGATAGTGCAAAAATCGTTTGATCAACAAACTTTGTACCCATCTAAAAAATAGCAAAAAATTCAAAAAAATATAAAATTTAATCTCGAAAGATATTTCAATATGAAGATCATGTTCAATGGTTTGGATCGGCCATTTAAACTTTTAAATTTGAGATACGGAAGTGAAATACAAAAGGTTTGGTGCTCCATGGAGCACCCTAGCCTCTCTCTCTCTCTCTCTCTCTATATA
This sequence comes from Schoenoplectus tabernaemontani, assembly GCA_037127355.1. Classification (NCBI taxonomy): domain Eukaryota; kingdom Viridiplantae; phylum Streptophyta; class Magnoliopsida; order Poales; family Cyperaceae; genus Schoenoplectus; species Schoenoplectus tabernaemontani. The sequence goes on from CM073746.1 coordinate 11,235,076, forward strand.
TATATATATATAGAGAGAGAGAGAGAGAGAGAGAAACAAAGAGACGTTTTGCTTTGGTCTAAAAAATCTCATAAAATTAAAGTTCAAATTGCTAATCTAATTCACCCAACATAAACTACATATTTAAATCTTATGAAATATCAAATTTGATTATATTTGAAACTTTCTAACTATTTTTTTATTTTTGAAAAAATGCCCAAAAAACAATAAAATAATGATAGGTGCATCTAAAAAATTATCATCTTTCAAAAATAAAAAATAGTTACAAAACTCATTGAAAGACCTTGAAAGCCCTAGGATGGTGGTATTGAAAGGTCAAAATAGTGCAAGAATGTAAAGAACCTAAGGTAGAAATGTATAAATCAATTTGGGGCTTAATGTTCAAATGTAATGGTAGCGAAATACAATTTAAATCAATTCAATTCTCACAAGAATATAGCAATCAAAGAAATGTGAGAAAAGAAAATAAAGATAAAATAAGAACACAAGATGTAACGGAGTTCGGCTTTAACAATGCCTACGTTTTCGGAACCCTCAACCTCTAACAATTGAGGTTGAGCCGATATATTAAAAATGGTTTTTACACTTGTAGAACTTGGTCCCTTACAAAAATGGGCTGCCAAGCCTATCGGTAACACGAGTGACAACACACTTAAAAACGTGAGTGACAACACATTCAAAACAAGAAGTGAGCACTACAGCTCAAAAAGGAGTTTAGCACAACAGCTCAAGAGAATATTTTCAAAAAGAACACGAAAGATCAAGTTGGGAGAATAGAGAGAAGCTAGATTGAGCTTGAACAAAGATTTAGCTAATTGAGTGTATCAATATCTTGAGTTATCTCTCTCTCTTGAATATGGCTAGTAAGCTCTCTAGATTAATGATTTAGCTAGATAGATCAGCTATATATATATATATTTTTCAGTGAGAGAGATGATCCTTTTAAAATAGATCTTCTGAAACACCTAAAGAAACTATTTTCGGCCTGAATCGTTATAACGGTTTAGAAAGAATAGTCGTTGGATCAACTAAGCTGAAACGTTATAACGATTCATCAAATCATTATACGTTTCATGAATCGTTGTAACGATTACATAATCGTTATATAACGATACACTCTGGTTTCTATGCATATTTTTCTGCCTTAAAATATTTTTGAGTATTGAGATAAATCATTATAACGATTCACTAGACAGAAGTATTTTTCTCTGTTGTTTAAGCTCAATTTATCTTGACCAATTCAACACAGATTGAGTCTAACTAAACCTAAACCTAATGTAGTCTTGATCAAGCTCTTGTATCCCATTAGTCTTGGTTCTTGTGCACTAATTCATTTGTATGTTAATCCCTGCACAAAATTCAAACAAAGCAAATTATAAAATTCAAGATTATTTTGCAAATCGACAAATCAAAAAAGATGTTAAGTGTAACACTCCTAAAATAGTAAAATTTGGTATCTAGTAAGTTTTCAATATCTAGATTATTATGGACTAATTAGATTGATATTTCGAGATTTCGGTATATGAGATTTGAAACTGAAATAAAACGTCTCTTTGCTTCGCGAAGCACCGGGCTATGGTGCTATGCATAGTATGGATCGTCTCCGTATTATGGATCGGTTATTCGATCTCAAAGTCTAAATAATCAATCCGAACCTCTTAAAATAATTTTCATATAAATATCTAATTATAGATCAAATTTTATATTTTTTAGAATCTTTTAACTATTTTTTAAGATAGTTAGAAAATCATTCATTTTGGACGGATTCATAATAATTAAATCAAGTGATTTTCTAATTATCTAAAAAAAATAGCAAAAAAATTAAAAATATACATATAAAATTTGATCCCCAATTATGATATTCATATGAAAATCATTTTAAAGCGTTTGGATCGACCATTTAGATTTTGAGATCGAAGAATAGATCCATTACACAGAGACTATTCATGCTATGCATAGAACCATAGCCTAACTATCTCTCCATCTCTCTCTATATATAGTGAAAGTTAAGACTAAACTAAAAATTATGTTTTGAATGATATTAATATAAAAGATTTTGTCAGTAAATATGAAAACATGTTTATAGCGCATATGGAGGCATGTATTTAGTATATAGATATTTAACTCTAAGAGTGTTCACTTAATAAATAGTAAGACATCAAATTAGTGATTTTAAAATTTTTAATGCTAAATTTTAAGATACGACATGATTGCTTATTTATTTTTTTATCTATAATATAAGTTATAAATAATACATGATAAAATTTAATAGTTGCTTGACTTATATTGGAAGATGTTAAAACTTTATTTATGAGATCTTAAAATATAAAGAGTATGAATTACATAAAAATATAACTTTAGATATTTTTTATTAAGAATTTATTTCTAAGCTGTTAAAATTTATAACATTAGATATAAAGATTTGATCTTAAATAATATTAAGCAAATATTTAGAATTTTTATATCTTTTAAAACTAAAAACTGATTTATAACATTAAATATTAAAATATTATATAATAGTTCTTCAGACTTTAAATATTAAGTATTAAAATTTTGAATATTACTCATAAGACGGTCTAGAGACATTCCAAAATATAGTCAATCTCTTCAGTTGAAGTATATATTGGAGTATAAAATTGAAGTACAATTAGTCGATTCCTTTCTAAAAGTTATATATAGCCGAATCATTGAAGTAAAATTCCGTTATGAAGGTGCGGATCCGGGTCAAAATAGGACTCGAAAATTCAAGTTTAGAGGATGAATATCACGTCCCAATCCCAAGTATTTAATTCAGAGAAACAAACCATCCTTCCAAACTTTACTCGCCAAAATGCAAGAGAGATGAGAGGCGTACAGCCCTAAATAAAAAATACACAGATTGCAATTTTGCACATTCCCAACTTCCCAATTCATCTACGAGTACTTTTCAGGCACCAGGCAGGCGAACTCGCATCTCTATGATTTTAGCAAACTCCACGGGGTCGTGTATTTTGTATCTGAACTATCCGATTAACCATTAACGTTTTTAATTTAATAATGACGAATCTTTCGTGCATCATAATAATTCTCTACCGTCATTGTGATTTAATCACGTCCAAATAAACCTCCATAAAACTCCGCACAAAAAAAAACTCTTCAGAAGATATTAGTCCCCAAATTAGAAATGGCAATGGACCGGATAAACGAGTAAAACGTCAGCCTCATGATTCGGTCCGTCCATTAAAATTACATACCTGTCTTATCTGGCTCATATCTCTGAACCTGAAAATTATGGTCCGTCCTGCCTACGGGCCAAGTTTTTCTGGTTTTGCCCGACCCGGCCCGTCCAGACCCGTTCTGCAGTGCAGTTTTTTTAAATAGATTGAGAGACGTATTTTTTAAGCATCTTAATTATAAATTTGAGAAAACTTAAAATATCAAAATTATAAATTTTATTGTTATGAATCTAAATTTTTTTACTTCATCTTAATATGATATTTCATTACAAAGTTATGATTAAAAAATATCTAGAGGTCTAAAAATTTTCAGCAGTTAATATTCATAATATGAATTTTTGAGATTGGTATGTTCTGTTTTTGAAAGAAATCAAAATATAAAAATGATAGATATAGTTGTCATGGTTTTAGAGAAATTAATTTTGTATTGATTGACTTTTCGAGTTAAAAGATATGACTAAAAATGTATCAAAATATCTATTAAATTATATTGTTCACATTTATAAATTTCAAAAATATTAATGTTTTTATTCATATAATAATATCATAATTAAATACTTAATATAATTTAAATAATATTAGTGTTATATTAAGATTCTACATAATTTTTAAAATATATTAATATATAATATGTATAAATATATATAATATAAATAAATATAAATAAACTATATATATATATATATATATAACTACTCCGGACCGGACAGACGGACCTAACTTCAAATCCATATCTGTCTCAGCCCGTAGAATAGCTCAATCCGACCCTATCCGTTCATTAACCGAACTGAATGAATTAATATCAGACCATAATAAATCTACCGGACCACAGAATAGCCATCCCTACCCCCCAAACAGCCCCACTGGCACTTAGAAAAAAAAAATCTCTCCTCTCCCCTGACAATGTGGACTTTATTTCCACGTCCCATCTTGTTCCCACTGCCAGCTGCTATATCTATATCAACAGTGTGAAATAGTAACCTTAATTCTCGTGGTTCACACTTGTAGGATAGTGACAACTTGATTGATTGTTTACGGAATTGGGGTAATTTAATAGCGTCCTTTGGTAACTTTCTAATTTTATCTCCCCTACTTATTAAGCACTTAATATTTTGATTTTGTAATGATTTAAATTTTTTGTTAAATTTTTAGAATTATATCAGTCATCGAATTGAACTATTCATCAAATAATATTACTATTTTTATGATCATTTGTGTTGAAATTATTATTTTCTTTCAATATTAATTATTATACGAAATATTATATAATTTAGGAATATAATTACTCTAATTTATTTCTTTTTTTCTTAGATTATTATCAATTATGAATTTTAACTTTTCTTAAATTTTAAATGCCAACTTTTCTCTAAATTCTATATTTATTTTACATTAATTATGGGAGTGTTTGGCACTCAATGGAATAGCAAAAAGTTAGAATAAAATAGCTATTCAGACAAATTAATTTGCCAAACGAATTTTAGACTAAGTAGAAGAGTGCAGAATAGTGCTAATCCGGTATACCAACTTATAGGTGGAATACCTAGGATTAGCTCTTGTCGGAATAGCGATTATTATTTGATTATATTATATTATATTATTATATTATGATTATGATTAAGATTTAGTATTATTATATTATTATATTATATTTATGATTATAATTTATTATTATATTAATATTATGATTATTATTTATTATTATTATTATTATCATTATATTATTATTATTAAATTATTATTATCATTATTGTTATTATATTATCGTTACCATTAGTATTATTATATTATTTATTATTATTATATTATTATATGTTGATTATAGTTATGATTAATTTATTATTATATTATTATAATTATTTTTATAATTATGATTTTATTTTTATTATTATATTATTATGATTATGATTATGACTATAATTATTATCATGATTATGATTATGATTATTATATTATGATTATATTATTATAATTATTATTATTATTATATTCTTATAATTATGATTATAATTATATTTTTTTATTATTATATTACTATATTATGATTATGTTTATATTTTTATTATATTACTATTATAATATTATTATTTATTATGATTATTTTTTATTACTTTATTATTATTTTATTATGTTGTATTATATTATTATATGTTGATTATATTTATGATTAATTTATTATTATATTATTATAATTATTTTTATGATTATGATTATATTTTTATGATTATATTATTATGATATGATTATGGTTATATTATTATGATTATGACTATAATTATTATTATCATGATTATGATTATGATTATTATATTATGATTATATTATTAAAATTATGATTACTTATTATTATTATATTCTTATAATTATGATTGTAATTATAATTTTTTATTATTATATTACTATATTATGATTATGTTTATATTTTTATTATATTATTATTATAATATTATTATTTATTATGATTATTATTTTTTTATTATTATTATTATTATTATTATCATCATCATTATTAGTATCATAATTATTCATATTTTAACTATTCTAAGTAACAACTGCCAAACGATATTTTCGCTCTTCCGAATAGTCAAGAATACCACTCTTTTACCACTCTTCCAAAACAAATACTATTCCATCACTCTTCCAAAACTATTCCTTAATTTGCCAAACGGACCCTATGTGTTCATGATTGAAATTTATATTAATTGCTAAATTATCTTCATTTTTATTTTTATTTTTTCTCATCAAAATATATTTTTTTATATTTTTAAAAGACATCACCTTTGATGAGAACATCAAGCGGAAAAAATTGAAACAAACTTCAATAGAATGAGCCCAAGTCCGAAACAAATAAGTTAGAGTAGGGATGACAATTTAGCCCGCAACCCGGTGGATCTGGCCCGACATCAACCCGCCCAGTTCGGTCAATGAATGGGTAGGACCGAGCCGGGTCATCCTATGGGACGGGTCGGGTATAGGTTTGGAGTTAGGACCGCCCATTTCATCCGATTCGAAGTAATTGTGTGTATATATATATATATTATTTATATTCATACTTATATTATATATATTTATATATATTAATCAATATATTCTAAAAATTATGTAAAATTTTAATATAACACTAATATCATTTAAATTATATTAAACATTTAGTTATGATATTATTATATGAATAAAAGCACTAATATTTTTAAAATTTATAAATGTTAATAAATACTTTGATATCTTTTTAGTCATATCTTTTAACTTGAAAATCCAATCAATACAAAATTAATTTCTTTAAAACCATGATAATTATATCTATCATTTTTATATTTTGATCTCTTTTAAAAATAAAATATATAAATCTCAAAAATTCATATTATAAAGGTTAGCTGCTGAAAAATTTTAGATCTCCGAATATTTTTTTAATCATAACTTTATACTGAAAAATCATATTAAGATGAAATAAAATTATGTAGATTTGTAACAATAAAATCTACAACTTTTATATTTTAAGTTTTCTCAAATTCATAATTTAAAATGCTCAAAAAATATTTCTCAGCCGATTTTAAAAAACTACACATGCAAATCAAGTCTGGACGGACCGAGCCAAGCCATAAAAACTTAGCCCGCAGACAAGACGGACCGAGATTTTCAGACCCAGAGGTATAGACCGGAAAGGAGATATGTGATTTTAATGGATGATCCGGACTACGAGATTAACATTTTACCCGCCTACACGGACCCATTACCAGGTTGGAGTCACCAATCATTTTCTCATTTATCTTTCTTTAATCTTTATAGATGACTGTATAACACCCAAAAAAATGTGTTGAGTGGATTAAAAGACTTCTTCCTAAGTGACAACCAACCAAACACACAAATGAAAAATAAAAGGTGCCATAATAATAACTCAAATTGAGGGGAAACAAAGCAAAGCAAGCGTATAAAAATCTTATACTTACATATACAGGAGGAAGTATTGCAATAAAGAAATTTTTTGACTGTGGATATATTATAGATAATACAGAGTTCTTCCCATAAATTGTTCTTCTCCAAAAACATTAACTCTTTGCCAAATTGCTAACGAGCATGAACAACCCAACGTCAGATCAACCAATACAGCAAAACCATTTCTTCTGCACATCAAATAAAAAATTGTAAGGCAAAATTTAAGCACAAACCCTACTTTTTAATAAATTGCACATTCATTAATAGCAAATTGGATCCTATGTATTCCACCAATGCAGTACAAGAGGTACCATGGTAAACAACTACAATATTTTGAATGTCGAAGCCGATTTTATTTTTCTTTTTGGTGAAATGGTCATACTCATACCAACATTTCTATACTTGCAATAAAGTGCATTGGTACCACACCCTAGTACCAATGGGGTTAGGAAGCTACAAAAAGTTTCATACGTGCAATAACCAACTATAACAGTAACCAGAACAAGAAGTTATATGACACCACAGAACAGCATGCAGATCAGATTTGGTGGCTTACAGACTTACAGTAGTTATCTAATTTAAATAAACAAACCAACAGTACTGAATTTAAATTGAAGCTTGCCTCCTGAACCTCAAACATACTGGGATATTAAAATAATTAGTTCCAACTTTTGTCTCCCCCTCAGTAAGCAGCTGAATTTATAATTTGCCAGGAACTCATCTGAGAGGAGGACGAGGAGGGGGGGGGATCCTCATGAACTCTCTCTAACTCCTAGTTCTTGTAAATTGTATTTGCTATAATTTTCTAAAGCTTTTGCCAGCAAAGCAAAACAGTATCCAATCAACTTCTGTTTTTCCATATAATATTTGTTTAACTATATGTGATTTGAATTCTACAGGTTAACAGAATAGTTTGACAACTTGATGATGCTGGCAAGTTAGGAGGCACAACCTAATTAGGTCTGGTAAGGACAATGGTCATATAATAAGAATATCTACCGGCATCAACAATAATCAGTACAGTATCAGGCTACCCAGAATTAGAACAGCCCCTCATAGGATACTTAATATCTCAACCATTTAACAGATGCATTGTGTACCATTTTTGACTTGGTCTCAACCATAACAAATACTACCTAAACTATGTAACAAATCACCAAACATTGTGCCCATTTCCTCAAAAACAAAACTATTCTAAAGCCACCCTTCTTTTCTTCTCACTTATTAGAGAAAACAATGATAAACGAGTGGTATTTTGTTAAAATTTATTTGACAAGTCAAGCATATAAGTTCCGATTTTTTTTAATGTCCAAGTCATTTCTATTAGTTCAAGACACTAAATATAAATTATTTGGTATTTTAACAAATTTTGACTGCTTGATCCAGATACAAAATAAACAAACTTATAATCACTTGGCTTCACAATTAGATCAGCATTAACGGATCAAATTTGTTGCTCAAACAGGTCTGCTGGTTTTTGAGGTTAAGCTCCTGAACCCCCTTGTCATGAGCTCAAGCTCATACTGGCATCATCACATTGTGCTGCTGACAGCTGCTATGTACAAAGTACTGAAGCATACTAACTGCTGCTGTACCTCTTACAAGTATTGATGTAAATATAGGAAAAAACATTTACCGGGCTAGGCTTGGTGGCGGTGTTGTATGGAGCATCCTTGTAGACCGGGTCTACCTTTGTAGACGGAGAATCAGATCCTGGTGCAGTGGTAGCCGTCTTCTTTTCATCCCTAGCCTTATTGAAAATTACAGTAAAGCCCTCAGCAGATGCTGGGTCATTCACATCCCACTCCCCAAATTTTGGTAATGGGCCTCCAGCTTTCTCCTATGACAATTTAAATGAACTTAAATTAATTCCGATCTAAGTTGGTACCATGTTATCAGATACTGGTACAGTCATTAACTGGGATATTGCCTCTTACAAAATACTATGCACATCCACACAGAAAGCACAGATTGCAGTCTCAATCAGCAATCCCCCCCCCCCCCCCCTTCCGTGTTATTAGCTAAAGTCATATATATATAAAGCCCAAGCACCAGAATACTAGGAGCAAATACATACAGTAAAATTAAATCTACACCATAAAATTTCCATCTATATTGTGTCATGTTATAGATAATAGGATTGGGAGATATTGTAATAGATAATTAGTGGGGGATAAATAGTAAAAATAGAAGTTAGGTGGGATAATTATCTATATAAACCCACCTCTCCCCCCATTGTAATAATCATGGAAGAAATAAAAATGAATTAGGTTGTGTTGAGAATTTGTTCTCTTTTATCATTCTCTTTTTATTCCATTTAACCCAAAAAAATATCAAAATCCCTCCATTATTATCCAAATCCTCTCAAAGATACCCAAGATCCCATCTTCCACCTCACAACTTTCATCCAAAACATTGACAAACACACTTAAATTACTTTAAGTGTGTGACATATTGTCAAGCAAAACCCTAACCCTGAGACGAAACATGATGAAGGGAAGATCAAATTATGTAAAATTAATAAAGAATTCAAGTTAGCTTTCAGGAACAAAGAAAAGCAGGTTATCCCTTTTGGGGGCTTTTCAAAAAAAAAATAAAGAAAGAAAGAACAATTTAAGTTACACTTTAATTACTAGAAAAAATCAACCACGCTTATAACCTAAATCTCTGCATGTACCGAAGTCAATATGTACAACCAATCCCAATTTTACTCTAAAATTCTAACAAATGGGACCAAGATACATACTCTTTCAAAAGAAAAAAAAATAAGGGAGAGCGCATTCAGAGTAGAACTAATCAGGTATAAACAGAATTGACTTTGTCAGGCAAAACTGAAAGTCAAAATTACATAAAAGATCTCGACTAATAAGAGCAAATTCGTCAAAAATCAAACAAAAAGAAGCTATTTGGTGTTTTTAATTAATAGAAAAATGGAAAAGCGCGGACTCAGTTAGACCGAGCAAACGAAGGAGATTTAAAATCTAAAAAACAAAAATAAGGAGGAAATAGAACGAAGAAAAGATCGGAGCTCACCGACATAATTCTTTCAGTGGAAAAACGACAGGTGATGAGAGAGAAGAGAGACGGAGCGAGAGAAAGAGAGAGAGAGAAGAGAGACGGAGCGAGAGAAAGAGAGGGGGAGAGCGAGCTTGTGTGAGTAAGGATTCGGCTGCCTAATATTGAATTAATTCACCATTTTTGCTGTTTAACCCTTCTTGATTTCTAATATTTTTGCAACCTTGCATGGAAAAGTTGTGAAATTCCGCAATCATTTTCCTTTTCTGTACCACTATTGAAAGAAAGAAATACATAAATAAAGCTACAATTGACAGGTTCATAATTAGCAACATAGCTGGAAAGTATATACATGCATATCTGGATTGAGAAATTCGTATTATTCTCGGGCGCATGGGTTCTTTGTCTCCCATCTTCTAGGACATATTACATATATCATATATCATATATGCTGCTTGATAATCTATAATATAATATAATATAATATTATATTATAAAGAGTGTATGTATTGAGACGTTCATTAATGTTATAAAATAAGATATAATGATTGAAATATTTTTATTCAATTTATGATTGAGATTGATTAATTTTATATGAATTAGATTTTAGGCAAACTCATTTTTTTCTTTTTTTTCATTTGCTATTTTTTTATCAATGTATTTATAGGAGGTCTAAAAAATTATATATCAAATAAATTAAACATCAATTATTATTAAGTTTTATTGTAAAAAAACTATACATTGTAAAATCTTACTCAAAAAAATTTATATATATTTTGTGCATTATATTTTATTAAATAATAAATTAATTTTATTTAAAGATTTAAGAGCCTTTGTAATTGTATATATATATATATATATATAAATTATATGTAATAAGATATATTATTTTTGTAATAAAATTAGTATTAAATATAATTATTATAAAAAAGTTATATATCAAATAATTATTATAAAAAAGTTATATATCAAATAATTAAATATAAATTATTTTTTAAGTTTTATTGTAACAAAAAATTATATATTGTACAACCCTACTCAGAAAAGAAATTTATTATATTTTATTCATCATTTTTATTAAATAATAAATTAAATTTATTTAAAATTTTAAGAGTCTTTGTGATTAATTCAGACATTACTTATAAAAATCAGTGCTAAATATAAATATTTTTAAATTTAAGAGGATACACACAATGGACGGTTCTATATTAGTTTAATAAATGTGTATTCCGATGACAAAAGCAGCAAACCGGCTCGTATAGAACAATAAGTATGTTGCAATGGCAGTCTACTGAGAATTATGCAATTATTTTTCATTAAGGAAAAAAAAACAAGAAGAAGAACTGTGCAATAATACTATAAAAAATGATCCTAATAACTGTCTAGAATGAAAAATACCTTCAATTAATAGACGGGCAGTAAACAATTAGAGGTTAGAGACCAGTATAAAATATCAAGACGTATTTAGAGATAGATCATAGATGTCATCATGTACTTCCATCTTCATGTTAAAGATTTCTCCATTCTAATTCCAAATTATAAAAAATGTACGGTAAGGGATTCTTTGTCATCAAAAAAATTTCAAATATTGATAATGTTTTTTTTTACAGTCACAGTCAACCTTTTTTTTAAAAAAAAGATAATGTTCTTTGAATAAATTAAAAAATAGAAATAAATTACAAAGTAATTTTGTTAAAGATTTAATACAATTTAAATACCATCCAATATTTCAACAAAAAATATTGAATCTAGCGATTATTAAAATTTTGATGAATAGTAGAAACTCGTATCAATTATCAAATAATATCATTATATATATATTATTTTTATGATTATCAGTGATACCACCCTGTCATGTTATTCAGTTATTCTAAGTTCTCAACTACAAAAAAAAATAATAAATAATCATCGTAATGTGAGATCATATGAGCTGTGATGTAGGCTCATTGTCGTTAGAACAGACAACTTGTATATTATGCATAGACTCGGTTCATTACATGTTACAATTATATAAACAACGATAGAATTATTATATACTGAACGACAGGTGCAGTACATTACGATCTATGTTTACCAAATTTTATGCACAAGATACAAATATGGTTTAACATACAAAATATATTTAATTTATGATAATAAATAAGCCATATAGATTAGAAAACCAGTGGCGCAGCACCCCTGGGAAATTCTTTTACAAAACGTGCTCTTGAAAATTATACTTATTAGAACTACAGTTTAATAAAAAAAAATTAACTTTAAAAATAATAACAGAATTATGCTCAATTCTGAAATTAAAAACTTAAAAGCAAACTTAACAAAAAAGGAAATATGAGTTTGGGGATTAACATCACCCCCCCCCCCCCTGATCCAGCGTCTAATTCCACCCCTATAGAAAAATGCAACATAAGTTTATAAAAATATTTAAAGTATGTACATAAGAAAGTATTAAATAGTTTGTGAAATAATATATCTTAAATCATTCACAAATAAACTATATAATGTGTTTAAGGAAAATATACGAATTGTAGAAAATAAATATACGAGTATGATAGAGCTTCATTAAAACATTATATACTATAAATTAGGTGGGAACAATTGCCAGTGAATTAATCCGATAATTTTATCCATTCTATTTATAAAATTTCTACAATACTCTGAAGGTATGCATTCATAAGTCATATTGAACTCATGTGTTCACAAATAGGTTGCAAATGTTGATTTCTTTCAAGACCAAATTAATTACTAACACAAGACTTACAAACACATATATTAATGAAATGTGCATATATGCGTTAAACTAAACTGTTGCATATATAAATTCAACCTTCAATAAGAATGTATGTGTAATAATATGTCTTTATTGTTCGGATACATATAATTGTTTTGCATGTTTTGGTATTTAAAAAGTTTTCAGTGTTTTTAGTTATGTGAATGCATGTTTCGAGTCAAAAATTAATATATGCATTTATCCGAAAAATAAGCATAGGGTTATGAAACTTAATTAGAGAAAATTAATATTTTCCCAATTGTCAAAAAGATTTTGAAAAGCGGAATAGACAAAAAGTTATTAATTTGCAACCATAAGAAATAACTTATAATTTCGAAATATGGTAATCAGATTGTAATCTATATCTCATTTATTTCACACATGAATATAATGGACTTTGATGCATATTCACCGCTAATCGTACTCGGTGATAATTCACATTAACGATATCCTATTACTTCTTAAACGGTATTCGAACTGCATAAAGTTGATACACAATCAAATTTACAATGTAGACAACATTTGAACTTCATTTTTTATTTATTTTCATTTTTGATTTGAAAAGGAGAAACAACGTGTGCATTAAAATTTTCTCTTTTTTTCAAAAAATAAAGAAGTTAACTAAATTTGATATTTTGTTGTTGAATGTTTCAAATTTAACATCGATACTTATACTATACAAATATCAACTTTCATTTGTTACTCGATGACTATTGATTTTTCAATTTGTTCTAATTAAAGCACTACGTCATCAAAACTAACGGAAGAATCACAAATATTTAGATAAGCGACTCAAATATTTAGATAAATGATTCAGATATTTAGATAAATATCTCATATTTTAGATAAGGAATTTAAATATTTAGATAAATGAAGTAACACGAGGACGTTAACATAAATTGTTCAGATATTTAGATAAATCATTTAGATATTTAAATAAATAATTCAGATATTTAAATAAATAATTGGATGAAAAACTAACATAGCGATTTGATCGGAACAAATAAAAAATTCAGTAGTTTGAAGTGACAGTGCCTGATAAATAGCAAAGCAACCTTGGATGAGATTTTACTATTAAATGTAAAACGAAAACATTGTGGGTCTTTACGAGTGTATAGATATAATGGTAGACCGGATATATACAGGAGCAAAGACTCAAGGTCATGCGTGAGACACGCACACTATTCTCATATGGCTGTCATGTTCTTTGGTTTTGAAAAGTCAACAGAGGTCAACCTTTGTTAATTAATTTCTTAAAGGGCTGCTGTTGAGTTAATTAACCGAGAAATTTTTCTTAATGCTCCTACAAATCTCAAACTATTATAATTAACCCTTCAAAAGAGAAATACCAGCCAGGACAGTTTAGGAATTAGGATCTTGCCAAGTTTTGTGGCACTTGTGCTGCTGTAAAATAGCCTAAATACTTCAAGGATAAGACGACCCTAATTGTATTTGAAAAGTTAAGGACAATTGCATCAGAAAATTCGCATAATTTTAGGCAGGATATAGTCCACAAATTACACACCGTTTTTTTTTATTTAAAAGAGTATAATTTTACATCAGAGCTTGATCTATATTTTAGGTAACAACAGATGCACATTTATCAAATCTTTACAATTATCATTAAAATTTAATTTTTTATGATATCTTAATTTAAACCCACAAATCCATCATATTTTCATATTGTATTCTTAATTCTTAAATCATGTTAATTTATAGTATGTTGAACTTCATGATTAAAATTTTCAATAATTTTTTTTTATCGGAAAGATAAGAGTCAAATTCTCAAATTTCATAATTATTTGTAAAGACCCTCCTCCCTCCCCTCCAATTCAGGTTTCGAATCCACGATCTCTCACATACAGGATAACGGTAATAGCCGTTAACCTTATAGATCTCATCGCAAGCTTTTTGTGGCCGCGTAGCACGCCTCAACCGGAGTTTCCTATCAAAAGTTATGACCGTTTGAAGTTGAGATGGTTAGATTTTTATTTTTATTTATTCTCTCTCTTCTTTGTTTCTTATTTTTTCTTCTTTCTCTTCTCTGTCTCTCTCTCATCTCTCTTTTTATATATGAAAACAGATGAAAAGGGGTTGGTGATCCGTGGAGTTTCTGTTTTTGAATTTTTGTTTTTGGATCGTTGGATTGGGAATAAACGAACGGTGAGATGGGTAATCCGTGAGAGCAAATGTTATTGGTGAGATGAGATATATTAGATTTTTTTTTGCACATAAACTTTTGCTAATTATTTTTTTGTAAATAATCGTTAGCAAAATCCAGCGTCAAAAAAATTTTCTAACGGTTTTTTATAAGAAACCATTAGCAAATCTCAGCGCAAAAAAACTTTCCTAACGATTTTTTATAAGAAACCGTTAGCAAAACCCAGCGCAAAAAGCTTTCCTAACGGTTTTTTATAAGAAACCGTTAGCAAAAATTGTCCGATAATTTTTTTACACTTTCTGATATATTTTTGTAATGTTTTTTTCTTTCAAACCGTTAGAAAATAGTTGAACTTATTTTTAAAATATCACCACCTAATGTTACTAACGGTTTTCACTAAAAAATATTAAATTAGTGTTAGTAAAATCCAGTCCAGTTCTGTTATAGTGAGGTATGATTATCCTTCCATACTGCACAAAAGGTCACCAGATTTTTGTCTCATTTTGACGAAAAACAAGAGCATGAAAAAAATCAAGTCGGAAACCGGAATGTGTCCAAATTGGGAAATTAAAGCAGTGCACCTTGGCGTCCAGCAAAACAAAGTAAAGAAAAATGCCATAATTTTTCATTTGTGCATAGGACAAAGATCATATAGATTATATCTAACTGTTTATATTGATACTTTAAGTTCAGATTTTATGTTTATTGAATTTTAATATGAGGGAGATAGTCATCAATTATCATACATGGAGGCACCTGAACAATGCTTGTACAAGTAACTACAAAATTGTACTCCAACGAAACTTCGATAGATAGAATTGGTATATAAGTCAAGATAGTATAATATTGACTTCGAACAAAGAAATCTTCTAGAGAGATTCACTTTCTAGTTTCTTCCCAGCTTACTAGCCTGTGTTTCAATTGGTATAAAAGGACCAAAGCATAACTTAATCCCTCTTACCAAACTATCAGAAAGTACTAAAGAAAACACCTATTCTCTTGAGTATCTTAATGAGACATGACATAGATCAGCTTTTGAAGATTAACCAAATGATTAATCGCAAAATAAGGTGTGCTATTGTAATACTGTCACTCATAATAGATTTCAATTTTTTATCAATTTTTATTATTACATTAAGGTGTGCTATTGCAATACTGTCACTCATAATAGATTTCATTTTTTTATCAATTTTTATTATTACATTAAGGTGTGCTATTGCAATACTGTCACTCGTAATAGATTTCAATTTTTTTTATCAATTTTTTTATTACATTAGAAAATTAATTAAATGGTAAGATAAAGAACAGAAAAGGAAACCTACTTACCCTTTGATGTATATTTCAAAGGGGTAAGTAGGTTTCCAATTGCACAGCTCAAGATTACATTAGAATCTGGAAATATTGCTTTGTTGCATGCCCCATCAGTGAGTCTCAATTTGAATATTATTTAATATTTCATTACAGATTATCAGTGGCGGATCTAGGATTTTGATTAGGGGGGGCAATTATCGGATTGTAATGGCTTATCGGGTTCAAATCCATTAACTAATCGGGTACTAAATAAAAAAAATTAATAATTTAATATATATACTTTACTAATAATTTTTTTTATTAAATAATAACATTTTATATATTAAAATAACAATAAAATAAAGCTCAAAGTAATAGATAATCAAGTTGATGAAGAAAGTTTTCGACTAAGGAACTTTATATTTTGATATCTTTGCATAATTATTTCATTATGCACGGTATTAAATATTTTTTTCTCAATAAAAATAACCAGACAATTCAGGGGGGGCAAAAAAAATTTCCAGGGGAGGGCACGTGCCGAAAACATTACCGAAAAGCACTATATTTCAAAAATCCGGGGGGGGGCACGTGCCCCCCCTGGATTTAACTGGGTCCGCCCCTGCAGATTATTAAATTTAAGTCGTTAAAATAATTTAAAATTATAATATAATTGTGATGAAATATTAGATGACATTCAAATTGTATTAAATTTGAAACACAATCAATTCATAAGATTAATAATATGTTCATAAAAAAAAATTCCATTTTTATTTTTTTATGATTTACATGAAGTTATTGTCAGAATAAATAATTGTCATGAGATACCACCTTTAATTATCGTGTTTGTAGATATTATAAGATTATATATTTTTCAGACCCGACTAATCTGATCTAAAACAAACATGTCTTATGTATTCTATGCATTTCATTCCAGTGAAATTAAATTTAAAAATTATATTACCAGTGTACTATTTGTTTAAATCAACTTCTGTAGTCCGTACTTATAAAATGTTGAATTACCAATTATCTAGTTTGGCTAAATTTGTTTTAAAGAATATTTTTTTTTCTTTTTAATAACATGAGTGAATTTTGTATTATTAATATAATTATATAGTGAAACAATGGGAAAACATCAAATTTTAAACACACAAAAATTAATGATTAATTATTCTGAAACCAAACCATGTGTTAGTTCGAAGGTATAACTAGCTCACTCCTGTTCTCCAAGACGGCCTCGATTTACCAATTACCACTTATAAGTGCATATCTTCAATAGAAAATCTATATAGAAAACGACACAGGAAATCCGAAGTTGTAAAAGAGCATAGGCTGGTAAGATACTTTTGGGTCTGAATCTGCTGTTATTCCGGGCCGCGAACAGGGTGCTGTTCGCCAGATCGGACAGTCAAAAATTAGTTGTACGAATTTTGAGGAGGATGAAATTAAGTCAAGCCGTCGGATCCAAAGAACAGGATCCTCTTCGCCAATTCGGCGAACATAAGATTTATTTCCGATATTTTCTCCAATGTTCAATGGTAAAAATAAAGATAAGGGTTTAATTATCATCATTGTTGATGTTTATGGTTTTTAATTATATTTTTATATATAAATTTAAAAATATGAACAATTTGATATATTTTATGTCATCTCAATTATATGTATATGAAAAATCATAAATTTTTAAGTTCATTTGAATAGTCATTAAGTAACGAGGCTAAACTATAAAATTTAATCCATTAATTTTATTAACACTTGATGCATATCTAAATAATATTAAAATAATATAAATATATATATTATTTACAAAATATTTGTTCAACTACTTTTGTTATTTAAGAATTTAAATAATACTTATTTAATATTTAACTTTAATGACACCGTCACTGAGTAATTTGATCCTTCTCAAAAATAAATATCTGATTGTTGACTTTCTCCCCTCATTCGATGATATTTCTTTTTTTTTTTTTTTTTTCTGGTATTTATAAGTGGCGATGTCTCAGATTTTTATAGGAACATAATCTCAAACATATCAGTTCTAATCAAGAAGTTGTTAACTATTATCAAGGAATTATTTTTTTATAAAAGAGATAGTCGCTCAACCTTTCGTTAGAAATTAGAATGTTTATATAGTACATCTAGCTTGTAATAAATTTTCTGAATGAGTGTTATTATAGTCATACTATTATTTTCCACAGCTCCGGAACTATTTTTGAATTTAGAAATTGTCAGATAAAACATGTTATTTATCTTCTATTTGTTTTGCAAAGATGTTATTTTTCATTTTTTTTATCGCATGAAAGGAAATATTTTTCATTTTACTCATATTATATCCCAATCATTGAGTGTTGTTGCTAAAAAAGGAGTGTGGAAGATGAACTATTACGTTGAGTTTATTTTGAGCAATTTCGAATCATTTAAATTTTATCCATAACGAACTTAAAAAATATTGCATTGAAATAAATCGCTTGATTTATCAAATAAATTAAAAATAGGCCAGAAATCACTATTTGAGATAATTTTCGGAATTTTTTTAAGTTAAAACTCACAAACACGCAGTTGTCACTTTGTACTAGATTTCCCTTTTATAAGCTTGTACTAGCTTTGCTCCAAAATATATATCTTTACTCCTTATTAAGTACATATGTGTTCTGATCTTACAATAATTCAGATTTTTTATTGAATTTTGAGAGCTAATATCACTCATCGGATTGAGTTATTCATCAAATAATATTACTATCTCTATGATCATTTGTGTTGAAGTTAGAATTTTCTCTTAATTTTGTTTGATACACGAAATGCTACATAATTTAGGAATACAATTACTCTATTTTTTTCCTTTTTTTCTTAGATTGCTATCAATTATGAATTTTAGCTTTCCTTAAACGTTGAATGTTAAATTTTCTCTCAATTTATATTTATTTTTCATTAATTATATATTCATGATTGAAATTTACATTAATTACTAAATTATCTTTATTTTTATTTCCTTATTTTTCATATGAAGATATAAATTTTTATATTTCTGAAAGATATCACTGTAGCAACGCATGGGCAAGATACTAGTGTTTTATTAAAATGAAACAAATGAACATATATTTCTTGAAAACGGGTTATTTTGACAATCTTAGACAATTAACTTATAAATAAATAAATAAACTTAAAAATAAAAAAATTATAGATATATTATTTTATTTATAAATTGATAGTGCTTTAATTTTCATGCAATTTCATTACCGTTTGATAGTCCATAAAAAATCATTAAATTAGAATTGTTATAAATTGTATAAAATTTTGATAGTCCGTAATGAGCTATCAAATAATAATGAAATTGTATGAATTTTAAAACACTCTCAATTTATAAATAAAAAAATATATTCATATTTTTTTTAATTTTAAGATTTTTTATATTTATTTAGAAATCGATTGTTAAGTTGTCAAAACCGCCCAAGAAATATTCTGTGCAGCATATTATTTGCATTTCTCAAAAGTTTGTGTACCGTTTTGCTTATTTGTGAGGGATTCATTACGGCAACTGTGGTACGTAAAACGTACCAAATCAACCAATCATCATTTCCGCTTGCTATTTCAAATTTATATTTGTCGGATAACGAAACATTTTCCCGGATGCTGGGTTCTCTCTCGCGAAATTACGCTGGACGCTTGCCACCACCTCTCCGATCATACTATCTTCCAAGCGCAACACGACGACTCTTGTGCTTCATCCATGGCGCTTCAGCACGAATACCAATGTCCTGTCGTCAGTGGAGCCCAAGCCGTGATGTGGCACGTACCAATCACGTGATCTCAGAATTGTGCAGGGGAGGCAGGATGATGGAGGCACGCAAGCTATTTGAGGAAATGCCGCAGAGAGATGTCATCTCCTGGACCGCTCTCATCTCTGGTTACGTGAGGTAGGTAGTTGCTTTCTGAAATGGATGCACAGCCTTTTTAAAATTAAATAAGAAAATGAGTTATAATATGTATATTTTGTGCCAATTTACTTGATAATAATCATCTCACCAGGTCCAGGATGCTCCGTGAAGCGCAACTTCTCTTTGATCGACCAGATTCAATGAAAGATGTTGTGACATGGACTGCCCTGTTGTCAGGCTATCTCAAGTTAAAAAATATTAAAGAAGCAGAGGAACTATTTGCTAAAATGCCAGATAGGAACCTTGTCACCTGGAATACGATGATGCAAGGTTATATTGAAAATGGCCTGCTTGATAAGGCTTGCCATTTTTTTCACAGTATGCCAATGAGAAATGTGGTCTCTTATAACACACTATTAACAGGTTTAATGAAAGGAGGTTTCATTGATCAAGCTTGCATAATGTTTCATCAGATGCCGGAGAGGAATGTTATTTCTTGGACTACAATTATAACAGGCCTGGCACAGGCTGGACATGTTGATCAGGCCTGTGAATTATTTGATAAAATGCCTGACCGAAATGTGGTTTCTTGGAATGCCATGTTTTCAGCTTATGCCCAAAATGGTCGGGTTAATGATGCTTTAGAACTCTTCAATAAAATGCCTTTGACTGTGAGGAATATATCTTCTTGGAATGCCATGATCTCAGGTTTGGTACAGAACAGGCAAGTCAATCAAGCAAAAGAGCTGTTTGATAAAATGCCAGAGAGAAATGTGGTAAGTTGGACTTCCATGATTTCATGTTATGTGCGATTATCTATGAATGAAATGGCTTTAAGGCTATTCTGTGAGATGCTTCAGGATGGTAATTGTAGGCCTAACCGAACAACCATCATCAGTGTTTTAGATGCAATTAGCAATAAAGCAGCACTTATTGAAGGGTTGCAACTGCATCAAGTTATAACTAAATTCCGGCTTGAGCATGACTCTTTTGTGGGCTCTGCCTTGATTAATATGTATGCAAAGTGTGGTGAAATCTGTATCGCACGAGAAGTTTTTGAATTGTCATCCCACAGAGATCTGGTCTCTTGGAATGCTATTATAGCCGCTTATGCACATCATGGAAATGGTAGAGAAGCCATGACTTTATATGAAGAAATGGCAACAGCCGGGTTTAAACCTAATGATATCACGTATGTGAGTTTGTTATCTGCTTGTAGCTATGCTGGCTTAGTTGATGCAGGTCTTAAGATATTTGATTCCATGGTTAGAGACCAGTCAGTTGTAGTAAGAGAAGAGCATTATACATGCTTGATGGACCTATGTTGTAGAGCAGGGCTGTTAGACGAGGCTAAAACAATAATTAACGGGCTGAAAATGCAATCCTTATCAAGTTTTACACTTGGTGCATTTCTTAACGGTTGTAATTTGCATGGAAAAGCAGATACTGGTAAATTGGTAGAAAAATTATTGGAGCTAGAGCCTAATAACTTGGGAACTTACCTGCTGATCTCGAATATGTATGCATCGGCTGGGAAACACACGGAGGCAGCAGGGATTAGGCAAAAACTGAACTATGAAGGGTTGAAAAAACAGCCGGGATTTAGCTGGAATTGAGGTGGAGAATTGGCATTGCAGGTCGTAGAGTTTCTGTATTATTTGTTGCATGGTATACTGACATTCATAATATGATTAAGAAGGCTTGATTTTATATGGATGATAGAAATACTATAGTGATCATGGGGTTGGTGCTGCTTTGGAAATTGAAGATTCTATGATTCGTTGTAAGAATCGGCTTGCCAAAAAATTTCCCAAAATGGATAAGGTTACACACGATCTCGACTGACAATTGCCGATATATATACGCTTTGGATAGCTTAGTAGATTTATAATTGATACTTTGTTTGTAATTATGCTATTCGCAGAGCTGAGTAGATTAATATTTAAGATTTAATTATTATATGTTATGAGCACGATGTCTAGTACAGATGATCAATGATACTCTCGCTATCACTGAAGTTGCGAGTTCAAATGTCACAGCACATGTTGAGATATTTCCTATCATGTCTATAAAGATATGATGAATTATAATAGAATACGGTTCACTCTACATCAAGTGGTTTGGAATTTGAACGGTCTGAAATCATTGGCCCATCATGCATCATAAAAAAAATCCATACCCCAAAAAGGGGTTATATTTCCTGCGCATTCAGCTATGCCACGTCAGATTTGTGGAATATTAATCTTTTTGTATTAATTAATTTCAAGATTTTTGTATTACGAATGTAAATGTAATAATTTCAATCCAGCCCTTTTTCTGTGTGCATTTAAAGCTTTTTGATGTATCCAAATTATGTCCACAACATTTAATGCATTTCTAGTATGAATGTCTTTAAAAATAGAAGAATAAAATATTAAGGAAATGAAAAGGTGCTTCCGTTTAGCAGACTTATTGCCAGTTAAAATTCTACAATAAATTAATATTGTTTCCGTTGTATTTTTGTATGTTATTTATAGCCTCTCTTCTTCATCCATTCTCCCATGCTGACCTTTTCTAAGATTATTTTTGTAGGTAATTTCCATTAACTTCGTTATCATAGTTATTATAGTTTATTTATTTTATTTCATTTGGTGCTCACATATCATAATTAACATGAACATCAGGACTGTGACACCAAAACAATATTATATAATACTTTCAAATATTCAAGATAATTTTTTTGTATTAAATAGTCTAACTTCATCTAATAACAAATCATTTTTTCTTGCATATATATTTTTTTATCTTTGTGTATACTTTCATATCCCGGGGCGAAGCTCGGAGTACGTAACTCTAGTACTTAAATAAAATGAAATTGTATATCAGATTATCTATGCATATGATAATATCTTGAGTAAAGCTATAGTGAGCTTAAGCTCATGAAACTCTCACGCCAGCTTAACTAAAAAAAATATAACTAATTATCTTGAAACTTTGATTTATGTATTTAGTAAATTTTTTATATCAATATATTGTGGGATATTTTTTTTTAGATATTTCTAATTAATTTTTTTTAAATAATCTATTTTCATATTTAAATATTCATTATTATTATTATTATTATTATTATTATTATTATTTCAAAAATATCATAAAAAATCTAAAATATATACCTATAAGCTCGGAAAATATAAAATTTGTGTATCATATAGAATTTGATATAAAATATTTATTGAGCAATATAAATTTAAATTTAAAGATAATTTTTAGTTAAGCTCATAAAGATGCATGAGCTTAAGCTCACAGTAGATCTACTTTAACATCCTAGTATCCTACTATATTTAGGTTTTAGTTTTATTTCAAAAAATCTAGTATTAATTATAAAGTAAAATTTGTGTACCGCAAGAAATCAGGTTTGTGGTGAGTTTATATAAATTATTCCTGTATACCACGTAACATCTGATATTTTTTCTATTAATTTATGTGAACTTTCTGCAATTTATAAAAAAATAATATATAAAAGTAGAGATTAAAAAAATAATAGCTCGAGTAAATAAAAGAAAAATTGCCTTTTTCGTGGAGTGGCCTAGATAAAATAAAAATTGTCTTGTTATTTTTTCCGGAGGGATTTCTTGATGATAATCTTAACAATGAAGTTTTAAATAAATATAAAATAAATTTTAAAAATAAAAAATACTTATAGATTGATGATAGATTGATGGTGATTTAAAATTTATATATTTTCATTATCATTTGATAGTTCATCAAAGATCTTTAAATTAGAACCATTGTAAATTATATAAAATTTTGATGATCTTTGATTGATTATTAGATGATAATAAAATTACATAAAATTTAAATCACCATCAAATCTATAAATAATAAAACATATCTATAAATTATTTTTTATTTTTAAAATTTATTTCATATTTATTTAAAATTTCATTATTAAAATTGTCAAAATAGCGATACCTTCCCTTATTTTTTCCCTTTAGATATTTAAATATTTAAAAAGAAAACTAGCGTGTAATAGCTGGCCCAAAAAACTAGATATTTTTTTAGCGGCCGGAGATTCCTGACTATATGATTCGGATCACATCCCCTTCCAACTTCCAAGTTCTAATTCGAGACACTCCTCGGCGTCCTCGCCAGCCGCTAACCCGAATCCGTTTTCCGATCATCGATATTCGATCACATCCGAAAAAAGTCGAAATGATCCGAACCAAAATTTGAACACTCAGCCACTTAAGAAAATCGCCCAGTAATCGGCTTGACTCCGAGCCTCCGAGGTGAGTCCCTTCTGACAAGCGTTCTTTCACGGTTTCACCCAAAACGCGGCCAGTCGGTTCCGACAATCGCGCAATAGTCGGATTGAATCGAGCAACGCAAAAATGGACTGTTGGATTCTACGATAGAAGGTCCTATTTTTTTCTAACGTACTTCACATACAATTGAGTTTTGGGGTTGGGAGAAAGAGCTTGCACTATAATAGATCGATATTGGCATGTTTGTACTGGTGTTTGGAGCTTGTGCTTATTTCTAATTTCATACCTGACTGGTACAGCAGAGCGGGTTCTGCACCGAGCTGGAACGGGACTAAACATATGTCAAACAGACAAAGGGCTGACAAAAATTAATAAATGTGTGTAAACCAGGCATGACTTGCCACATGGACCTAAAATCCTGCTGGCACAGATTAGATAGCAAGTGGCAATAAACATATTCTATATTGGTTATTTATGGTGTACACCATAGCATGACTTGGTTATGTATAGTATAGACCTGGCTGACTTGGCCACATGGACCTATACCCTACTTGCACAGATTAGATGGCAAGTAGCAACAAGCATATTCTAGCACCAAACTGGTACAAGATATGTAATGCTGTGCTGGTATTCTGGTGTTGAAACAGATATGGAGAGTGAGGGAGAGAAAACAGAGGCAACATGTCAGAGTGCATAAATGGTTTAAAGCATCTTCTTTTTCAATTCTTGAAGTGTTGTGAAATCGAGTTGCAAAACAATCCAAGAGGCCTTAGAGAACCCCAAAAATTAGCCAGGGAGACTAACTGTATGTATTTTTCTCTATGAAGTGTAAAATGATGAATCTTTTTCAGTGAGCATTATGAATTCAATATTTTCTAGAAGAGATAGTATTCTTGTGATATAAATATTGAAAACATTAAAGACTTGAGAATTGGTGGACTAGCGCTTATTATGTTTATGCATGGTAGATTTGTGTATGTAGGAATTATTTTACTTAATTATATTTTATTTCTATGGAAGAAACCAAAAGATGATGAACCATCTTTACAATACTTGTACTCTTTTCTTTTCATATTTTATTCTCTTAAAAACAGTTAGTGTGAGTGAGATTGAAGCTTTATATGAACTTTTTAAGAAGATCAGTTGTGCTGTGATTGATGATGGTTTGATTAACAAGGTATTATTTAGCCCTATAGCTTCTGTGAATTACATGTACTCTAAAAAATGGCAATTCTTAGACATTGCTTAAGAATATGGTTCCTTTCTGATATCACTTTATTTATTTGAATTGTGCTAAATAGGAAGAATTTCAGTTGGCATTGTTCAAGACCAATAAAAGGAAGAGCTTGTTTGCAGATCGGGTAAGCTTGGGCGCTTTAGGTTATTTTTTAAAGGCATGCACCTATCGAATGAAATGAGAGGAGTGAAGAGGTTTTGTAGTCATGCAATTATATGTCAGAGGTATAGAGTGAAGCAGTTTACTACATGCTGTGCTCATGCTTGCATGAACACATGAGAGGTCTTGGAGGGGGAGGGAGAGAGGTTATGGACACTTTTGTATGCATGTGAGCTATTTAATGTGCAGGCATTAGTTATATTTAGTCAGGATTTTACCTTAGACCTACACAAGCGTAGGTTTTTAATAGCCGGAGTTAAGTGCTACATCAAGTAATGGGTGGCCAAACAGCTCAAGTACTTAAATTTGTGGTCTAAGCTTTATAATCATAAGAATTTACTTAGGCTTTACCTAATAATGCTGTAAGCTGAAACCTAAATTATAGAGTCTATGGTGTTTGATGGTGGTACACTAAAACACTCAAAACAAAAAAGAACAAGGCTTGTGCACAGACCTCCACTCAAGATGAACAGACAAAAACACACCAAGGCTACATCTAGAAACCATTGCAAATGACATCTAAGGTTGTTTTCAGTTGAACCCTAGTAACCAGTCTATACTCTATAACACTTGAGGAAGAAAAAGGAAAACAATATAAATTAATCTTAAAACTTTTAAATGTTGTTTGTCAGGTGTTTGATTTGTTTGATATAAACCACAATGGCGCTCTAGGGTTTGAAGAATTTGCACGTGCTCTCTCAGTCTTTCATCCTGGTGCACCAGTTGAAGACAAAATTGAATGTAAATCTCAATTAAAAAGTAGTATTTGTTTTGAACTTTAGGAGAAAAAAAAAGGTTTGTCACCATATATACTTGTACTGCAAAACAGTTTCATTCAAGCTATATGATCTGAAGCAACAAGGCTACATTGAGAGACAGGAGGTACTATTTATGTAATTTTATGCCTAAACAAGCTCTTTCTTTTGTTTTTTTGGGACAACTTCATACTTTTTGTTTTGTAAATAATACCAAGCATTGGACTCGACCTTCCTATGTGTGATCAATTCACATGCTGGAAATGGCTGGTATATAAGGTAGCTGTTACAACCAATATCAATACCTGTACATCTGCTAGACAGCTAGAGAATACTGCTGTTTTTTTTCGCTTTTTTTATCAAAAGTTGCATAGCACCACCAGTTGCACTCAACAAAACAAATTTTAATTCTTCATTTTGCTTAATCAGGTGAAGCAAATGGTGGTGGCTACCCTGGCTGAATCGGGCATGGATCTTGCTGATGAAACAGTTGAATCTATCATTGATAAGGTGGATAGATTCTTTCAGTATTAGTCTTTTTGTATACACATGCATCCAACAAACTATGAACTTAAAAATACTGAAGTAAAAAGGTGTACTTATTAGATATATTATTTGATAATGCATTCTTTTTTGTTGGCCCTTTCCTCATAATCTTTCATACAACAAAAATAGAGAAATTAAATATTAACTGATTGGATTTACTTTATTTATTCTCTCTTTCAATTTCATGATTTTTTTTTATCTTGTGCAGACATTTGAGGAAGCTGACACAAAGCATGATGGTAGAATAGACAAAGAGGAGTGGAGAAATCTTGTTACGAGGCATCCTTCTCTTTTGAAGAACATGACACTTCCATACCTAAAGTCTCTCTCTCCCTCCCTCCGTTCAAAAATTGGCAGCAGCTGCCAAGGACCTCTCTCTCTCTTTTTAAACCTTGGCAACAGCTGCCAAGCATCTCTCTCTCTCTCTCTCTGATGCATGTGTGTGTGAGTGTACTGACCCATAGGCAAAGTTACGAAGAGCTGATTTCCAAATTCTATTCAAATATTTAGAGGCATCGTTCATGGAATCAAGAATTAGTACAATAGCTTAGCTTTTATTAGTACTGTCCAGAGGACATATTCTTACAACATCCCTATTGTCTGTGTGGAATAACACATAGTATTGGATAATTCCTGCCACAACAAACCATTGAAAATTGAAAAGTTGTGACAGAATTAATGAGCTTAGCATTTCTTGACAGGTATATGCATGCTGATACTGAATTTTATTATAATTGTCACTTACTGGACTAAAAGGACCATTGAAGGTCTATATGATTTTTTTACAGCCCCCCAGACCTGAACTGAAAACATTATTACTTGCAATTTTGAATTGTTGGTAAATTAATGTAATAGATGAACATGTTTTTGTAATTGAAATTTATTTTCCATTGCAGGGATATTACAACCGCTTTCCCAAGCTTTGTGTTTTATTCTCAAGTTGATGATGTATGAAAAACATGGGTAGGTGTGAGGGGTTTGTTTCAAAGTTTTTTTTTCAGTTGTTTTACCAGAATTATTATATTTCTTGCGTTGTTATATGAAAACGTGGTAGGAAGGTTTGTGGTTATCTTCTGGTGGAAAGGTTGAAACGGTATTATCGTAGTTATCAAATTGTATAATTGTGAAGAGTTGGACGGAAATTTTAGGTGGGATTGTAAATTGCATAGCTACATCCTACCTAGATTCCGGTAGTATAGTAGGCATTAGCAGCACCCAACCATTCATCAGACTAATGTGAAGCTCTCCTTTTAGTATTTCTTTTGTTTATGTAAAAATTTTCTATTTATTTTTTTTTCGTTTTTACTTTGCTTAATTTTGAATTTCTTTTTATTGAAGAATTTGGAACATGCTTTACAAATTGTACTTCTGTTGTGGCTTTATAATGTTCTCAACTTCGATTGTGTTTTCAGAATAAACTCATGGGAAAGTGGGTTCTTTGAAAGAGATTTGAAACGCACCCCTGAACCGAGCCAGACTCGCACAAACAGGAGTGCACATATGCTACCATTGTTGTTATGGCGCCACAATTACATGTCCGCTTTGGATCAAACGCATTTTGACACGGCGTGACTTTCAGAATTTAAAAGAATTCATACGAGATTTTGCAATGGACTGTTTGTATATCCTCATGGGTCATAATAACAAAAAAGTTGCATGCGATCTTTAGACAAATTTTGTAACAGCCCTCTCAATAATAGGACTTTTTTTATATATTAGAGGAAATAAGTCTCATGTCACTGTCACTCTAAAGCTTTAAAATTAATAAAATATCACTTCAAACTTTCTAACTCTCTCTAATATCATTTCAAAATCAATTTATATAATTTTTTTTACCATAAATACTGTATAAATCTTAAATTCATAATGTAAAATACAATAATAATTCTGAGATGGGACGAAAATACCCTTCTATTACATAATACATTGTAGACCTTTTGGTCACCATTTATTTCCTCCGACGCCTAAGCAACAATTTTTCAATGATGAACCATTGATCAGCTTACACCTTTAGAATTGTTTCAAAGAGGATTACTCGTACGATGCACCGATCATTGGTGATAGCGTTGTTGCCTCTGACCTTCTGTTCTCCTTCGATATACCATGTTGATCTTGCAAGGTGCCAGCGTCGGAGATCAAGAGCAGCCGTTAATCCAAATGAATTTGGTGTGTCAACCTGATATGTCATGTTTTAGGAGGGTAGGTTGTGTCAAGAAAAGACTGGATGTGTAAGTGTGTGGACGGTATACAAAAGTTATTCTAATTTATAAGCTCTTGTGTGTGTGTCAAATCTGGATTCTTCCCCCTGTCCCCTATTCTAGGCGAGACCTTATATAGGAGAGAGGATGACGTAGGAATCATGATCGATTCCCCTATGATATTAATGGATTGTACTAAAAACATCACTTATATATTGAGGCAAGCCGGTGGACTTGCCATATTTAGTTATATTATTTTAGGCCGTGACTAGTAATGACTGCTATTTATAGTAGTGGGCGGTTATCGAGGATATGATCAGTTATAGCTGCTATTCATAGTAGTGAGCGGTTATTAGGATAGTCATATTGAAGGAAAGAACCGCGGGATGATCTCAAGCTCATAGCTATTTATCTCGAGACGAGTTAGCGAAATGATCTCGAGGTCAGAGATATCTGGCTCGATATGTGTAAATGAGGCTTGCCTAAAACTCTATTAAATGTCGTTTTGGGCCAAGTATCCGGGCTTGCAATATCTAGGCCTTTGGAATATAGCCTATCATTAGCCCCGAAGCGAATGTGTTAGTAACAACACTTTTGACTTAACACTAACATAAACCTATCATTAGCCCCCGAAAGCTGAGATGTGTGAGTGAACACTTTCGAGTTATAGGTATAAATACACGCATGAAAATATGTTAGGACATTTCAAACCAAATTAATTGTTTAGTGTTGAGATGGTCGAGTTCGTCATCTACCACGAGGCGTGTAAGATTATCAATCTCTAAATTTTGAGATGTGATCAATGTAATTGTTCTCGAGGCTATAGACTGACGTCGATATAAGTTCAACAATAAATGTTAATGATTGTATCAGATAAGAAATCATCTTAGATATATGTGCAAGTATGGACTCATAAGTGTAAAAAAATATTCGACATTAAATAGCTATCACAGAACTGTCATATTCAGCTAAAAGTTACGACGGTTCATCTTAAGGGAATTCAAAAATTCGGACATCAAGGTAGCGACACATGTAAAAGTTCTGACAATATACAGCTCAAGCGCTTGTCTACCTTCGAGGCGTAAAAAGGTACTCATAATTTATACTATTATGTATACATCGTCTAACAAGCCCAATAAGATAGTGCCATGTGGCACTATCCATTCTACGACTTTATACTATACCCCTTTATGTTTTAAAATCCTTCCCAGTAACTCGCTTTAATTTTTACTTACGTCATTAAAAATTACATCGTCAATCTTTCAGAACCAGAACTCTTCTTTCTTGTCCTCTTCACCTTGCTCAATCAAGAACGAGTTCATCCTAGAGATCTTGCTGTGAAAGTCTTATAACGATATCAAGAATCTTCATCCCTTCTTCGTATATGTAAGTATCTCTTCTCTATTATTCTATTCTTCTTCTCTTCTCCATCTTTTTTATTTTTGTTCTATTTTTTAATTCCATGGATTGTGCTTGTTTATAAGGATCACTCATAGCACATGTGTCAGTGTTATTAGTACTTTCGATTGACGATTGTTTGTAGGAAATATGAATAATAGATTGAATCTTGTTATATGCTTTATCGTACCCAATATTAATGGCCTAAAGGGGTTGTATAGAAAGGGAAAATTAATCTTCAATAATCTTAACATTCATAATCTAATCTATGTAAAATGACTTACCAGCAAATAGAAAATAAAATAAGTTAATTTACTGTCATTCTGTATTGTACAAAGGATTTCATCCGAAAAATGGTTAGGAGATACACCTTGTTATGAACATCGAATTTGAATAAATAGAAATACCACGAATATCTACTAGTTAATTTGAGTCATTTTTATCTGTCAGAAATCTCAAAATGGAAATGTCCGAGGGGAATTCAAAAAAAAACTTTGGATTATATCCAAGAAGCTTTCGGAGCGTCATCTGACAAGGAAGCAGGATCATATGCGTCGATCTCACATCCCAAAGTTCCCAAGAAGATTTCAAAAGGACATACCCCTTATTGGGCAAGTGAGGGAGCCAAAGGAAAAAAAACTTAAAACCTAAAACCCGAGGCTCAAGCATGAGAAGGGGTAGAGTTAGATAAGGGTTTTCCCTATATTTCTTTTATAGTACCTAAGATGAGGCTATTAGGTAATCACAACTGGGCTAATAGTTTCGTACATGAGGAGTTAATGTCGGGGGACGTCGAGGTTAGATATACGTCACACATTATTCCTCGAATATAGATGACATAGGACATGACCATCATAGAGGTTTATGTATTTATTGGAAAATGTCCAAATACGGATTTAGGCTACCCTTGTCTCGTTTCGAGCTTAAAATATTACGAGAATGGAACCTGACACCAGCCAAGTTGACAGGGACAGCCTGATGTACCATTACATCCTTTAAATCGTTCTTTTATGAATTCAAAGATATGTTAGGAACCCAATTTCATACCTTATGTGTTTTTTATCACTTTTTTTTACTTTAGTTAGTAGTTTTGATTATTTTATCCTTAGAAAAAGGAATAAAGAATTAAAATATTTGACTCGTGGGACTCCAGTATCCAAAAAATTGAGGCTTGAAATGAAGGTTGGGTATACATCCTAGATCATAAGTCCTGCGAGTATCTCAAGAACTTGCACTTGTCGTGGCGAACGACCTCGGAAGGGAGGCCCTTGATCTGTCTTATGGAGAGACAGATCGGAACAAGAAAATTATCCGTCGTATAAAAAATATTATTGAAGGTTAATATTCTCATTCAGTTTTTTCTTTTTTAAAGATCATACTAACAATTCTTCTTCATGCAGTACAAGGTCCTATGGGTTGGGGTTTCAATGGTAAACGAACGTAAAAGCGGCTTTGGTGAACCCTTTGCAAAAAGATAAATCCATTATGGGTTCGGATACCGGGAGAAGAGAAAGCTTACGACTCCTAGTGAAGGCACCCTCAAGAAGCAAAGAGTCGAGAGGAAACCCAAGCCAACCGCACCCCACTCAGTCCGAAATTACAACCCAATGACAAGGGTAAAGGAAAAATCAGGGATAAACCCCGGGAGAAAATTTGTGAGACCGGGCAACGCGAGGAGAAAGTCCAATCCCAAGCTTTCACGGATCTTGAATAGGGCAAGGATCTGAAGAACCCTCAAGAAACTATAGTGCCAATAACTTCTAAGAGTCATGCGGACAAGGGTTCGACGAAAACGTCTGCTGAAGCAACAAAGGCTGTGGTGTCAAAAACTGCCGACGACAAACCTCCTACCACCACCCGTTCGGGTTCGCCTCCCACCATTGGCCCCCGACCATTTTTTTATATCCGGTGAAGGGTCGACTCCACCTCACTCCAACCCTCCCCAACTAAAAGGAAAAGGACTAGGTTAGTGTTGGAAGAGTTTGTGTCAATTCCCGGATAGTATGCGGGATGCACCTCCCAGGGCGGGCAAAGATGCTGAAGGCAAAAGAAAAACCAGCATATTTCGACCATTATGCTCGGGAGATGCTACGGACGAATGAATTACCTTTTATGGCCAACCTCCACAATGACTATCATCTGGTCCAGTGGCGCATCTAAACTTAAGGAGCGCTACTAGTCCTTATGATAGTCTATTTTAAATTTTTAATGCTCCGGAACTATTATTAGTCCCACATGGATCTTGGAACTCCGCTAAGGGGTATATAAATAAGGTATTATTATAGTGGAGCAGGATGTCATCTGCGCCGGAAAGGTGAAGAAACACTTTCTCGGAGCATATGATGTCATTTTATTATCTCGAGAGAGGAAAATAACTTTGTTATTTTTATTGCATAAGTTAATATTCTAAAGTATAGGGAGCAGATGACTCATAACCTTACTCTAGTTGTATCTTGAGAGGAACATTCTTTATATTTTCTTTTGATATTTGAATAATGAGAGTATAAGGAGTATGAGAACTCATAACCTTCCTTTAGTTGTATCTTGAGAGAAACATTCTTTACATTTTCTTCTTTTTAATTGAACTAATTAGAGTATATGGAGTATTAAGACTCATAACATTCCTCTAGCTATATCTCGAAATGAGCATTTTTTATATTTCTTCTCGATATTTGAATTATTTAGAGTATAAGGTGTATTAAAACTCATAACATTCCTCTAGCTATATCTCGAAAGGAGCATTTTTTATATTTCCTTCTTTTACTTGAACTAATTAGAGTATAGGGAGTATTAAGACTCATAACCTTCCTCTAGCTATATCTCGAAAGGAGCGTTCTTTATATTTCCTTCATGATATTTGAATTATTTAGAGTATTGAGAGTATTAAAACTCATAACCTTCCTCTACCTATAGCTCAAAAGGTGTATTCTTTATATTTTTTTCGATATTTGAATTATTTAGAGTATAGAAAGTATTAAAAATCATAACCTTCCTCTAGTTGTATCTCGAGAGGAACATTCTTTACATTTCCTTTTTTTACTTGAACTAATTAGAGTATAGAGAGTATTAAGACTCATAACCTTCCTCTAGTTATATCTCGAAAGGAGCATTCTTTATATTTTTTTTCGATATTTGAATTATTTAGAGTATATGGGTATTAAAACTCATAACATTCCTCTAATTATATCTCGAGAGGAATATTTTTTATATTTCCTTCTCGATATTTGAATTATTTAGAGTATGGAGAGTATAAAACTCATAACCTTCCTCTAGGTGTATCTTGAGAGGAATATTCTTTATATTTTCTTCTCGATATTTGAATTATTTAGAGTATAGAGAGTATGAAAATTCATGACCTTCCTCTAATAAGATTTTTATAGACATAATCGAATGCAAGTATTAAGTCAAAAGATGCTTTATTCATATTCAGTACATAGTACATATTTGTGGCATGACATGTTGTACATGTCATGAGTATTAAGTAAAAATTCTATCTAAGTATAAAACTTGCGTAGATGGATGACATTGTATGTTTGTGGAATCTCTTTGTCCTCTATTATTTTGTGTTTATATGCTCCATTGTGGCTAGAGTGCACTATCCGGAATGGACCTTCCCAAGCAGGGTCGAGCTTGCCTGTGGCCTCTACCTTCCGGAGCATTAAGTCACCTAGCTGGAAATGTCGAGGTGCTACATGCTTATCGAAGACCTTCCGAACCAACTCTTGGTATTCCGTCATTCTTATATGAGCTTGTTCTCGAGCTTCATCAACAAATTCCAGCTCGCATCTTCTTTCTTCAATGTTTGAATTAACATTATAGTTAGTTGTACGTAAAGAAGGTAGAACTAACTCCATTGGAGTGACAACTTCCATGCCATAGACCAAAGAATATGGGGATTGTTATGTAGCTTCTCGGTGTGTAATTCGATAAGTCCAAAGGATTTCATCCAATAGATCAAGCCATTCAGACTTATTTTCTTCCACCTTTTTCTTTAACCCTTCAATGATAGTCCAATTTGTTACTTCAGCTAACCCATTGGAAGTTGGGTGGCTTACGTAAGTGAAATTACTCTTAATTCCTAACCCGGATAGGAACTCAATGGTATTCTGTGATGCGAACTGGATACCATTGTTGGAAACTATAGCATGTGTAGTTCAAATCTATAAATGATATTGCGCCAAATAAAATTTTGAATGATTTTGGATGAAATAGAGGCCAATGCTTCAGTCTCTACCCACTTTGTAAAATACTCCACCACCACCAAAATATACTTTCTTTATTTGTAAAATACTGGGCCATGCACCACCACCAAAATATACTTTCTTTGAATCGACACTTTTCATATTTTTGGACTAAGGTCGTGGTGGGAATGGGCAATAGAAAGGATAGATTCTTTTTGATGGGTTGATGATGCCATAAATACATTTGTGGACTTCGGCAAGCATCTCCCGAGATTTGTCTTGTGTTACACACTTTAGCCACGATTGTAAGTAGCTTCTTATATATTTCATTGAGCTAATCTTCGATTTTTTGTCCTTCTAACTCGGGTAGCTCATCGATGAAATTAGCAAGCAAGGTTCTCTTCGACTTGATAGTTGTCCTTGGGTGGAAAGTTATGTCGAACTCAATTTTGAAGTTTGTAGGGGAGGTACATCCTGAAAGAGTCATTTAGCGAGATGAAGCATTATAATCATTGATTTACTTAGATTATCTTGAATAAGTTTTTCGAGGGGCAATTCAAAGTCCTGCTCATGGCTTCATATTCGGCAGTATTGTTAGTGAGAACTCGAGTGTATAATGATCCTTTAGGGTGAGCTTAGAAGTAGCACCGTCAACTTAGCTCTCATATTTACTTTTTCGGTGGGCCGAGGCGATAACCAAGGCATAGGTCAGTTATGTTTTTAGGGCTCGATCCTAAGAGGGAGTATTACGGTTTGGCATCACGTAGCGATAACCAAGGCAACATAAGATACGAAGTATATTGGTCGTTGTTGAGTTTTTTCTTCTCGTACTAGGGCAGCGCTAACGGCATGTTCGGCTACCGCCAAGTATAAGAGTAGAGAGTCACCCATGGTTGGCCGAGTTAAGAATGGAGGATTCGCTAAATATTACTTCACCTTCTCAAATGCCTCTGCACATTCATTTGTCCATTCGAAACGTGCAGCCTTCTGCATCGCCTCAAAGAATGAAAGGCAAACCTTACTAGATTTCGCTATGAAGCGGTGAGTGCTGCCAACTTCCATGTGAGTCGACTGAAGTTCCTTCAGATTTCATGGCGTTACATGTCGAGTATGGCTTTGGAACTTGATGGATGAATTTCGATGCCTCAAATAGAACCATGAAATCCAAAAAAATTCCTCCAGACGAGGCCAAAATAACTCTTCTTAGGATTCATTTTCATATTTACCTTATTCATTATTTCAAAGGCTTCTTTGATGTCGGTTAGGTGGCCCTCTTCGATCATGTTTTTCACTAGAATGTCGTCAACATAGCTTTCATATTATGACCTATTTGCTTCTCGAACACCTTATTGACCATTATCTGAAAAGTAGCGTCCAGCATTGTAGAGTCCAAAAGGCATTACCTTATAGCAGTATAGCCTTAAGTTTGTAATAAATATTATTTTATCTTCATCTTCCTCGCACATCTTAATTTGGTTATACCCCAAGAATGCATCCATAAAGGATAAGAATGCATGGCCTGATGTTGAATCCACCAATTGGTCAATTTTTGGTAAAGAGAAAGGATCCATAGGGCAAGGCTTATTCAGGTCGGTGAAGTTGATGCACATGCGCCAGTCTCCATTGGATTTTTTTTTACCAATACTGTATTGGAGAGCCAAGTCGGGCACTTCACTTCTCGTATGAAGTCGGCCTTGAGCAATTTAGAAACTTCAAGTTGCACGCTTTTTATCTTCGGGCCTCATATTCCTTTTCTTTTGTCGCACAGATTTAGCATTTGAAATAATGTGTAGTTTATGTTCAGATATATCTCAAAGAATTCCTGGTATATCCGAAGGTGACAAGCAAAAACTTCTTTGTGTAATCATAAGAAGTTTACTAACATTTCCCGAGCGACACCTTATATGGCTTTGCCAATGTTCACCGTTTTGCCTTCATCGATCTCCACATGTTCGATTTCATCAGCCGGTTCGACAGTGGAGTGTGACTCGAGATCTTCGGGGTCCTTGTGCTCGAGAGGGACCTTTGTGTCGACCTGGTTGACTTGGGCACCTCATCCCTTCAAGGATAGGACAAAGTAATCCCCCGTGACATCTGTTGATCGCCGCATTCTTCGCCGACTCCATGTGTGGTGAGAAACTTCATTTTAAGACATGGGATAGAAATAGTAGCTCCTAGTTCATCGAGCGTATTTCTCCCCAATATGACATTGTAAGCTGATGGAGCCTTGATGACCAGAAAATCGATCATGAGGGATGTGGTTCGTGGCGGAGTGCTAAATTCCATCCTCATTCGCATAAGGCATTTTGGTACCATTGCAACGCCGGTGAAACCCACCAAAAGTGTATGTACTTTGATAAGATGCAGAGGATCATATACCATCTTGGTGAAGGCGTCAAAGTACATGACATCGGCCGAGCTGCCAATGTCTATGAGGATGCGTCGGACGCGATGTGTGTTGATCTTGAGACTTAGTACTAGAGCATCATCATGGGGTTGTGATACTCCAGTACCATCTTTTCGGAGAAAGTAATGGCTTCTTTAGGATGAGGTCTCTTTTTGTGCATCTCGAGAATGACATGGGCGCTAGTTGCTCAACTATAACTCCGTCTTTGTCACATAGTATCTCCTCCGGATGCAATGCCTCCCGCAATCACATTAACCGTTAGAGTTGGATATCTAGTTGGAGATGAGTTACGGTTGCTTCTACTTTCTTCTCTATATGGACGCCTTTCATCAGATCTCTGGTATTTTCATAATCTTTCTTTGGGATTTTCGACAATACTTTCTATCATTTTCATTGTACCTGGAGGGATATTTTCTATAGAACTCTAGGTTTGATGTATTGGGTGAGCTCTCCTTGCCTAGTAATTTTCTCCAAGATATCTCAAAGTTGTAGGCAGTCCTCAGTGGAATGTCCTTTGGACCTATGATATTGGCAATAGTTGTTCTCATCTCGAATCTCGAACATCTGAATATCTATAGGTCTGGGTAAGTCGAACTTGCGGCTGATTAGTTTCAGGAGGTCTTGAGTATGCTAGTCAAATTGAGCATAAGAGGTGAAGTGTGACTTATACTCGGCGTCAATATTCAGCTTGCCACGCTTGTGTCCATCGCCACGCCCTTCGTTATGGAAATCTCAAGGTTTGTTATC
Source organism: Schoenoplectus tabernaemontani (assembly GCA_037127355.1). Taxonomy (NCBI): domain Eukaryota; kingdom Viridiplantae; phylum Streptophyta; class Magnoliopsida; order Poales; family Cyperaceae; genus Schoenoplectus; species Schoenoplectus tabernaemontani. Next base: position 11,273,198 of record CM073746.1, read on the forward strand.
TCTCTTGGTAGGATTATAACCTTTTCTTGCTCGGGGTGATGGAGATCTCGAAGCTCTTTGAGGTGGTTTAGTATTGTCTTCTCCTCTCATGTAACCTTCAACGAAGTTCAAAAATTTGTTAAAAGATTTATAATTCTTTTGGTAAGAATCGTATTTATAAAGCTATTAAGGCGAGCTTGTTTGAGGAATTCTTAATTTTTCTCATCGCCCTAGTAAACCTGTAGATATAGGCTCGAGTTCGTTCGGTGGGACCCTGCTTCATATCCAGGAGAGATTCTACTATAACTTGAGGTATCTTTATATGGTTGTACCTCTCAAGAAATAGATTTGTGAACTCATCGAAGGACTTAACAGACCCCGATGGAAGAGTCTTATACCAATCTCACGCCTCTCATATAAGGCATATGGAAAATACTTTGCAGATGATATCGTCGGTATCTTTTTTATCATCGCTTCCTTTGAATATTTCCAACGAAGTAGGAATTTTAAAGTCTTGTAAGGTCAATTGATACATCTCAGGAGAGAAGGAGCCCGAAACAAGTCTAAATTGCCTAGGATGTGGTGATTTCTCATACTTGGTCATCATTTCTTCAATTTGATTTGCTATGACATAAGCACCTCGGTAGACAAGGAAAACTATCACGAGTCTGAGAATACTCGTGCGTTTGAGAATGCTGAGAGTTTTTGCGATGTATATGGCTGGGAGGTGGTCTATTTTCAGGGATGTAAGGTTCATCTCTGTTGGCCGATAACTGGCGGTGGACTGGTGGGATTATTAGTTGTGGTTGTTCTTTTATGGGAGTTGGGTTAATCTATGGGATTATTGGGGAACCACTTTGTATGCTAGGTGGAATAGGTGAATATGTAGGAAAAGTTTGGACATGATGTCCTAGGAAAGGTGTCACTGGAATGCTTGTTTTGTATCCAGGATATTGTGGATAGTATGGTGTATGAAATTGAGTATAACAATTGTTCTGGTAGGGAGGTATGTGTTGCTCGGTTTGTGAAAGAATTGAATTATCGGTAAGTGGCCATTAAACGCAGCCCCAGCTGGTGGATTTTGCAGGTTTTGCAGAGGTTGGTTGTCGGCATAGGTGCCGTGTTGGTTATCCCAATGTTGGCGACGTGAATCGGCACACCATCAACGGTTGTTGCCATGGGTGTGGAAGTGGTTGTTCTAGGCACTGTTGCGAGTGTTGTCGAATCTATATTCGCCTCTGGGATGAGACGTCTTGCTACTGGGTTATGAGTAGAGGAAGGTCCTCCACTACTGACTGAATCTTCATGGTGAACAGACACATGGTCTTCTCCGGATCTATTGGTCATCTGTTTGTCAGAAAAATCTTAGTCTCTTGTTTACAAGTTAGCCCCACGGTGGACGATATGTCCTGTCTTAGGAGGGCAAGTCATGTCAAGGAAAGACTGGATGTGTAAGTGTGTGTGGACGGTGCATAAAAGCTACTCTTACCTATAAGTTCTTGTGCGTGTGTCAAAGCTGGATCCCTCCCTCTGTCCTAGGCGAGGCCTTATATAGGGGGAGGGACGTGGGAATAATGGTCGGTTCCCCTATGATATTAATGGATAGTACTAAAAATAACACTTATATGTTGAGGCAAGTCGGTGGACTTACCATATTTAGTTGTATTATTTTAGGTCGTGACCAGTAATAATCATTATTCATAGTAGTGGGCGGTTATCGAAGATATAGTCAATTATAGTCGCTATTCATAGTAGTGAGCGTTATTAGGATAGTCATATTTAAGGAAAGAACCGCGGGATGATCTCGAGCTCGTAGCTATCTATCTCGAGACGAGTTAGCGAAATGATCTCGATGTCAGAGATCTATCTCGATATGTGTAAATGAGGCTTGCCTAAAACTCTATTAAATGTCGTTTTGGGTCAAGTGTCTAAGCTTGCAATATCTAGATTTTTGAAATATAACCCTATCACAACCCAAAGAGATCAAGTCTCAAGTCAACTTTTCATCATGTCCCAGAAGTGCCTCCATATTTTTGGTTTTCAGTGATTTTTTTCTTCATTTTTAGTGAAATTTTCATCAATTTCTGATTTTTAGTGAATTCTTGTTCATTTTTCATATTTTTTTCTAAGTGTTTAAGTTATTAGATTTGATCACTCTATTTGTATCATTTGAGCTCTACATACTTTCAGTGTAGATGAATTTTCCTTTCTGTTACTTCTCAGTTTATGTTTCTATTCACATACACTTGAGCTATTTTCTTTTATTTCAGTGATTTTCAAGCAAAAAATTCGGATGCCCAAGCAGTATGGAGAGAAGCTGGTGGAAGTGTTACATCAAGTTCAACCTGAGAATCGTGTGATATTTGTCATGGATTTCAAGCTTCAAAGGTTTATTGAATCTTCCTCAACGATCACTCCAGAATTTAGTGCCATCAAATTCACAATTTGTTGATGTTCTAAGCTTGATTGTGAAGAATTCATAGAATTAGATTCTGGCATTTCAGGATGATATTATATTAGATAGCATTGTTGATGCTCTGGTAAAGGAACAGATTTGTGCTTTTCATTTTGTTTTCGCTGGAAATGGGTAAACTATTTATTTTCCATATTATTTTTCTTTTGCAGTATCACCACGGAGAATTTATGTGTTTCTAGTATTTGAATTTGGTGTGTTTTATTTGATTAATTTTAATTTTGGGAATGTGAAGGTATTTTTCTATATGGACATTACCATAGGGAAGTTGATGATTTACGAAAACAGAAACTGAGAGAATTGGTTGCGAGATAAGAGAGGTACTTGCACAGAAGAAGGAAAATGAAAGGGACATTGGAGGAGAAAAAGAGATTTAGATATTGGAAAGGCATGAAATGGGTAAAAATAAAAATATCAAAAATTATGTATAAATATATATTTTTTAATTAAAATAGTATATTTATGGTAAAAAAACTAAATAAATTAACTTTGAAGTGGCATTAGAACAAATTGAAAGTTTGAAATGACATTTAGCTAATTTTGAAGTTTGATGTGGTACGAGACTAATCTTCCCTATATATTAACAATCTCATCTCCATGGTTAGAATAGAGTTTACGTTCCATTCAATTCCACAATAAAAAAACAAAGGGTGGAAGTTTCTTAACAAGAACTTATTTTTGACAACTTTAATAAAAGCTATTTATGAAAATTACAAATATGTTGTTCATTATACATTGGCTGTGTGTCAATTTTCAAACCATTATTGTTATTTCAAATAAACAGTGTTAAGTATAAACAGTTATAATTATACCGTTTGATGAACAACGAGACTTGCATAAAAATTCATTATTTTTTATGTATTTGATATTTTGGTATGAATAAAGTATATATTTTTACTTGTTAGATTTTTATAAAACATCAGTTACATATAATGATGTTAATATCATCAAATTAATTTATTATCAAGGGATTATGCTAAAAATATTTTCTAGCACAATTTTCGATGTAAATGATACGTTTTCATGTGAACTCATCCAAACAAATTGTCGAATGCTCATTTTCTTTTCTCTTTTTAAGTTCATTCATTTCCTCTACATGAATTGTTGGATGGTAGATTCCGTTGTTTACTGGTTTATAATTAAAAACGATCAGACATTCATGCTGCATAAATATAAACTATGAATTTTTAAAACTTAAAGCAACTACCCTTCTCAATTCTTTGAGTAATAGAGAGGCCTTGCAACTTGCAACCTGAGATATTGGAGAAGTCAGCTGGAGAGTAAAAGATATTACTTCTTATTTTGGGGTCATTTATACAAATAGCCTTGAAATTTTATGGTATTTAATCATTCAAGTGACTTCAATCATTCCAACTTTTATCGTTTGAGCCCTTTCCTTAACGCGGTCTCTTTCCATTGCTCGATCGAGAAATCCGTCGACCCAGATATTAAGCGAAGAATCTCTGTTCGCTCTCTGTTTACAAACCCTAACTCCCCACCTCATATAGATCAAACTAAACTCTGTTAATTTGTACACCGATCCATCCGTCGACAAATTTGCTGTTGCTTCTAGGTTTGATTTCATCTACTTTTATTTTTAGTTATTTTTGTTTTGCTGGGTCGATTGTGTTCCGAATTTGATCAAATCGAATTATAGTGGTCCCATAATTCAGAGATTTATCTGATAAAATCATAAAATCGATGCCCTAAATTTACAATAGTCGTTGTGGGAAATGGCATAACAATTTATGTCGATTGATAGGTACGAGTTGGATTGTTTTCCTGTTGTTACTATATTCCAAGCTATTTCCTCGTCGCTTTATTTGCTGCTACTATTGAATAAACCGGTATATGGTATATAGTTGAACTATTGACAAACTTTTTTCAATCTGATTTTTTTTTCCCTTCTTGTTTCCTGGTTCTGAAGCATTGTCCGATTTAAATCTGATTGGATTTAAATCAATTATGTCCTAAGTTTCAGCTAGATGGTTTATCTGATCACCAGATTGGCAGTCACCATGATGCTTCAAATTATCAACAGTATTGAGTATATCTGGTAGCTTAGTTTGATGGTTCTCCTTTGTTGATTTTCTGTTCTTAGCTTTAATTTATCAATCTCTCTCTTAGGTTTCTTTATTACGTTATTTAAATCAGTGTTAATTTATGCATTTCAACTTCCAATGGAAAGTTGGAAATTTACATGTTTTCCCTTTCTTTTCCAGCAGTTTTTATTAATAATAATTGTTATTAAATTAATATTATTAAAAATAAGAGTGAGAACCGTAAAATTTCAAATGGCAGCGCGCCACTGTCAGTGGCGCGTTTCATAAAAATAATGAAACGCGTCACTGACATTGGCGCGTTTCGTCCAAACCCCGCACAAGTGAGATGGAGAGGCGCTGCGCATTTTGTATATATAAGAAGCAAACGCGCCACTGGCAGTAGCGCGTTTCAAACGCGCCACTGACAGTGGCGCGCTGTCATTCGTATAAATGAAAATTTACGGTTCTCACTCTTATTTTTAATAATATTAATTTAATAATAATTATTATTACTAAAAGCTGCTTTTCCAGGTATTACTGACAAGTTTCAGGTTTAAAAGATATTGCAAGATGTTTACTAGAATATTTGGAAAGCCGAAAGAACAAGCCAATGCCTTGGCTACTCTTGATAAATTAAATGAGGTAACTTTTGTAAATATTATCTTTACATAATAGGTTTTGAACTTGTTCCAGGTACTTGTTTGTTTATTTATTCATTCCTGACTAATGTAGTACGGAAAATTGAGATTATTTGGGTGTACATGTTCTAATAATAACTGCTTCCAACTTGGTAGTCCCTTGTTGATTCCATTCTGGATCATGAAAGTTAAGTTTTGGCTGAAGCTTTTTTTTTGCTCTGGTACCAGTTTAGCCAATACATGACTTTTCATATAACCTATGGCTTGTTTTTTTAATATGCTCCAGACACTAGAGATGTTGGAGAAGAAGGAGAAAGTTCTTTTGAAGAAAGCGGCCCAGGAGGTTGAGAAGGCCAAGGAGTTCACACGCTCCAAAAACAAAAGAGGTACATTGATTTTATTTGAACCAAAATTCTGAGATTTCTTTTGTGCACCTGTCCTGTATTAAAAGTACAAACTATTAGCAACGGAAAAGTATCTTAAATTACACTATGCCTTCTTGTTTGTTGGATTTTGGATTGTGTGTGAGATCAGTATCTGAATCACTGTGGCTAACTGAGTCTATGACTACTTCATCTCTTTTTTTTGGTTGGACTTCATTAATTTATTATTTGGTATTCGTGCATCTAGCGGCTATACAATGTTTGAAGAGGAAGAGACTGTATGAACAACAAGTTGAGCAGCTTGGCAACTTCCAACTTCGCATTCACGACCAGGTAAGCATTTTTTTTTTTTGAGAATTGATTTAATAAATACTCTCTCTTTTACAGTATCTGTGAGGGTTATTACATCACATAACCAGATAGTATGAATCTATTCATGGGCCCTGTGTGTTTTACTTTCATCTGAAGTACCTTTTGTTGCTCTTCTGTACTGATAGTGCACAAGTCCTTTTTTATTTGTTTGGCTATTTATTTTTCTTGTTGAGTTTTGTAGAAATTTTGGGTCACATTGATGTATTAACAGCTAACTGGAAGGCCACAAAAATATATTCAGCCAATGAAACCTACTATGTACAGTTAGCATGACTTACACTATGTCTGTTCCATCAATAATGTGCTATTTCTGTGTTAAATAAACAGATGATCATGTTAGAGGGTGCAAAGGCTACAACAGAAACTGTTGATGCATTGCGAACTGGGGCATCTGCTATGAAGGCCATGCAAAAAGCCACGTAAGTAGCTATTATCATTTCATTATGATTGCAATAATTGCATTAAATTAGTTACAATATCAAAGTGAGCAATAAATTTATTTGCTTGAGTGGTTATTCCTGCTGTATACACTGCACTTGTTAACTTAATGCTCCAATTGAGTTCATCTCGTTTTGGTTTCAATGAAACCAGTGGTATACACTACTTTTATCAACAACAAAAAATTAGTTCATCTCCCTTATAACAGAAATATAGATGATGTGGACAAGACGATGGATGAAATAAATGAACAAACAGAGAACATGAAGCAGATTCAGGAGGCATTGGCTGCCCCCATTGGCGCAGCTGCTGATTTTGATGAGGTAATTACACCACCCCCTTTTCTAACACAGACAACATTTGCTCCTCGCTATCAAGGAAAAGATTTGGTGTTCTGTTGCAGCGATGCTGCCAAAAGGCCCAACCATTGCACTATTTTGTTGTAAATGGTAATTGATGAGTTCATCAGGCATTGTGTGCATTCCGGAAGCTATATTGCGAATCCAAGATCCAAAGTGCTATTAGAAGTCGAAGAATTATATAATTTATATTGAATATCAATAAGTTCATGTTTCCACACAAACTGTGATCCACTTCAACAGAAAGAGCATTTATAATAATTTACTATGTGCAGCATACAGTTGCCAAAAAAGTTATATTATCAGGTGCACGTGCTGCATTAAGAAGCCCTATTAGCTTCCCATCTATGACTTCTCTTTATTTCTGACAATGTGAACTTCGATTCAAACAAGGATGAGTTGGAGGCAGAGCTGGAAGAGTTAGAAGGAGCTGAGCTAGAGGAGCAGCTGCTAACGCCAGCCACTACCGCCCCTGCTGCTCCCGTTTATACCCCCACTCCAGCTACCACATCTGCCTCTACTGCTGGGAAGCAGTCGATGCGGCCTACTCCACAGAGGGCTCATTCTACCCCCGAGGAGGATGAGCTTGCCGCTCTACAAGCAGAAATGGCCATGTAATCTGCCTACTATTTTGGGTATGTCTTCTCCACTGTCATATTTTTCTTTTTTTCCAATCCTGCCACCCTTTTGGCGCTGTGAGCTACTAGTTTAGTCACTAATCTTTATAGTGTAAATTGAATTATATAAATCACCTGAGAGTATTACATGTTAGGTTCTGCATTGATATTAGCTTGTACTAAGCTTTGAATGAGATGACAGCAATTTTGGCGTAATATGTTATTGTTAACTTTTTGGGTTTGTTCCAACTGGAAAATAATTGAAGGAAATCAGATGATATTTACAAGTATTGAGAATATGGAGTGGTTCTTTGGAATATAGTGAAAATCAGAAGTGCTATGCAAAAACAGATCACTTCTTGCTCTTTTGAGGTTTTATTGGATTGGGATTGGATGTTGTTTCATATGATTTAATTTCCTTCATTTCCATGCTTAAAATTAAAATTGAACCTGTAAATTAAATCACTCTTAATATATACAAATGGGATTCTATTTTGTTCAATACGTTTAAATTAAATTTATTTTATTATGCAGGTTGTTGATGCGAAACAAGATGAACAATAATGTAAAGTTGATTGTCGTCTGTATTGTCTTGTTTTAATATCATGATGTGTTAGATTTTTCATAATCGATGAATAGACATCAGCAACAAAGAGGTCGTCCCCGTTTATGTTTTACAAAATGTCCTTGAATGCTTAACATATGTGGTGTATCTTCATGAATCAATTCCAATCTGTCTCTGTCATGCCTCATGTACTAAATTACTGATGGCTGCCTTCTGTTGTTTCTTAATGGATAGCATATGATATTTTAACAGAATGCTATTTTTTTTTTTTTACCTTGGAGTGGACTACACGCTGTATCCTGTATACTACACGCTGTGGAGTGGACTGGTCAAACAATTTGGATCTTTTGTTGCTAATAGCGGGGCAGACTAGGATATTATCAAAGTTCATATTGAACAAACTAACAGTTTAACATAGGATTCTTAGTTCTAAAGGATGTCAGCTACTTGGTAAGGGTGCATCGTTATATTCAATCTTGAATCATTCTTTGGTCGTTGCACGAGCATTTGTTTAGTGTGTTGTATTTAAGAAGTACACTAAAGCATATCCAAATATTTAGGACTCAGCATGAGCGAATATCGAAGGTCCAATATGTTTGTTGTGTGTGTGGAGAGCGTCATTGAGATTTAACAAGATCCGAGTTTGAAGACTTGTTTGGTCTGATTCTACCAAAAATAAGTTGCACGAATATATAATCTGTTGAAATGTTTGACAGAATTATTCTTATTCCTATTTCTTTACGTCCACTTTCACTAAAAAAGAAAAAAAAAACTCGTTTTCATTTCATCGATTTTGACATGTTACATTTTCCTTAAATGTGAACGTCGATAAAGGAAATAGAAATGGATATTTTTGTTAAACATTTCGAAAGAGTTTTACTTGTTGAACTTTTTTTTATAGGTATGGACAAAAGTTGTAACTTTAAACCTCACGCAAATAGGACTAAGGTTAATAGAAATTGGCAAATTGCTTAACGGCTGAAGTGTGGTGAGAGTTCTGTGGGTGTTTGCTGAATATAAAATTAATATTGCTCAATATTAGTGGAATCCATTTTAATTTTAGAGGAGATCATGAGGGGAAAAAGAGGAATTGATACTAATGAAGAAACCATGAAAATGAAAATCTACAATAGCTACCGATAATTCCATACTGCTTATTCTACAACAACAACAGACTTTAATCCCAAATAAAAGGCACTACTGAGATTGGAGCTTTTTGAGAATAACCCCAACAACATCCCAACTATGACCCCTGTAACGGAGCCATCTTGTTATCCGTGCTTTGCGGTTCTCGATTGATGCATTTTTGCCCTTGATCCACTGCTTAGACACCTCACGAAATAGTTTGTCCATTGATTCTTCTGAAGTAGATTCTACCCTCTTATTACCATGACCACCCCCACCATTGCTACTATTAATATTTATATTGTCGCCTTCTTGAAGATTGGAGAATTGGGATTGGAGTCGCTGGAGAATAACAGCTATAACTCCCCAATTGAAGCCACGATATTGGAGCCACCTAACAACTCTTGCCTTGCGACTTTCTGTCGACAAATCATGGCCTCTCAGCCACTGTTTGGAGGCTTGGATGAAAAGGTGATCCATGGATGAATCTGACAAGACCAGTTGTATGTTGCAAGATTCACTCTCATGGAGACCAGCATTCTCATGATTATGGTAATGATTCGTATCATCACTTCTATCATCAACATCATCATTATTCTCAAAGACCTTTCTCATGGCTTTGTTTGTGTCTGCTTCCGACACACCCTTCTGAAGCAATGCCTAATTAAAAATAAATAAAATCAATAAACAAATTACATTCACTTTGCTGTAGGTTATATTATCATTATTAATTAATTTATGCGCCAATGTTCCATAAGGACTGCTACCTTCTGGTATATTCAACAATTGTGAAGTTTTGAGCCATTATTGTCATTCTATGCTAACAGTGAGTGGATGGGGCAAGTATTTTGTTTGGCTGTTCTAATTATAGGGAAAAGAAGCCCAAAAGACAAAAAAAATAGTAAACTAACTAGTTTGATACGACGCGGTCCCCAGGTACCATTGAGCCATTTTGAATGCGAAAATGTTTCAGCATATAAGCCATCATTCACTAATCCTCTGTTAGTGCAAACAGGAAAACAGATGCACAGTCAAACTAAGAGAAGAATGGCAATTAACCAACATCAAAATGCCGGCACTAGTAGACACATTCAGATGCATGGCAGTCAACTCATTAATTCAATATATTAATGGTTGGTTCTTTGAACAATATCAGCTGGAAAGTCCACAAAGTATGTTCAAATTGTAAAAAGCATACTTTTCACACCAGGTAGGTACTATAGAGGGAAAGGATTGACAACCGAACTTAATTGGCCACCATGATAACCAATTTTAAAATTCATTGACATAGATAACTGTAGATATGTTCCATTAGATAAATTTCATTTTAAAATTCATTGACATAGATAACTGTAGATATGTGCCGCCATGATAACCAAGTTTAAAATTCATTTAGATAGCTTATGTATAATAAAGCTTGGTGCAATTTGAGAATCAGTTGGCCAATTGATAAAATGCCGGTGGAATGATCCATTATATTTCAAATTGCTCAATGGTCAATTTGGCTTTAAAATTGCACAAAACTTATAGACAGCCTATCATAATAGTGTACATATCAACAATTTTTTTTTATAACCTCATGCTTTTTGTTATGGTTGTCAAACAATTTTATTTTAATGTAACTTCCCCATAACTAATTATGAACAATACATAAAAATCAAAACCTGGCCTTTATGTCAGCAGTGACTTTGTCTACCGCTTGAACTGGAAATTTCTTGCCAAGTAGCTTCTTTCTTAGTTCAGCCACGGTGAAAGCCCTGTTTTACAAATTGATTAAGTAACTAATTTGAAATTTTAAAAAAATAGAGAAGAATTTATGAGAATGAGAACAGGCAATTGAGAATAAACATATAAGAAAATTTTGATAAAGCTAATGTATCAGATCCAGTCGATAAATAATAACATATACTATAAGAATTTGAAGGCTTCAATTATTCTCGAACTTAATTCTAGGGGAAATTTGGCCATCTTGAACTTTCATGCTAATTAATTCTGAGCTTTAGCATGAAGTAGATTTTTTTTTATGTGAAGGATGTAGCTGTATTTCCAATTGAAAGAACTATCAGACCTCCCTGCGAGTAATTGTATAGCAACATTTTCAGCACCTTCCAGTAAAGTCTTGCTAATCTCTTTCTCGCTAATCTCTCTCTCTTCACAACTACTGTTATCATATAAACTAACTGCTCAAAAGAAACATTCACAATTAAATCAAAGAAAAGTTTAAAGATTGGAATAAAAAATGAAAAGACGAACGTCCTTAAATGCACAAAACTATTTGACTCATAAACCAGAACAGAACCATTTTGCTCCACACCTGGCCAAGTCTGATCTATGTTAACGGCTTAAGGCTTATCATTCGAGAAAAAATTACATCAGCAAGCATTAATTGGGGAACTACAAAAGATGTATAAAAGCTCTAACAGAAATTTCTCCATATTTTGTGTAACCTCAACATTCTGAAAATTATTCCAGTGGGCTGGTAGAATACAAGTATCATGCATGCTGATACAAACATATAATTTTACTCACCTGCTTTCAGACGCCTGTTCTCAGAGGCATTTTGACAAACACTTATGGGGCGATCAGCATCACTATCTCTATGCACCTGCTTCTTGGTTCTCTTCTTTGGCATGCTAGCTACAATAATACAAATTGAAATTTCTTAATATGAATATAATTGTCATAATGAGATAACCTAGACCTTCCGAACCCCTTGTACAAGCTTGACCAAGGCTGATTCACCAACCCAAAAGGTCATTTGTTTCTATTAGAAACACATAAAAGGTCATTTGATTTGCCCATCTCTATTTTCTTTTCTTTTTTTTTGCTTGAAACACACCAGTTTTATTAAGTCTCGTCTCTGAGGCATTATTACAAACAGTTTCCTGGTACAGCAGCACACTGCCATCGCTTGACTCCTCCATTGGTTTCTGCTTCCGTAAACTAGCCAGACACACTGGAACTTGAGAGTCCTTGATTTGGAGAGTCGAAAAATCGCTCTCAGCGCACCAAACAGTACTAGTTAAAGAACGATAGCTTTTTCTCAACCTAAAGGATTTACAAAAGGTAGCAGATTTATTAGAATGGCTGAATCCCTAGTAGAATTAGGAGGTGTACTATCATGTATTCACTTTACCAAGGAACTGTCAGATGGCGAGAGCGGAGTTGGAGGTGGATTTGAAAACCTCGATTTAGAGCAGCAGTTCCCATTGATTTTTCCCTTCTTTCGCTGGAGGAGCTTATGTCTGGGGGGGCAAACTTGGTTATTTACATTGTAAACGTATTTAAAACCATCATAAAAACTACAAACGATGCAGTGATGCACCCTTCTATTTTTCTATTTTCTGAGTAGCTAAATTTTTTTTTGGAGAGTTTTTAAAAGTTAATTTAGACGACTCAAATTAATATGAACGGTTATGGAAAAATCTAATTATAAATTTTGATATATAAAAATTTATTATTATTAAAGCAAAATTATTAATCGCCGATCAAATATCAGATAAAAAATACTCCACTCACATAACATTTTTGCTCTTCAGAGGATGTGATTTCTTTATTTTCTTAGAATACTCTTATAAAAAAATTATAGACGAAATTATCCTTGATGCTCCGTTCTCTGTCAATCATTTGATCTAATTCTTCTCGGAAACACGCACTCTAGCCACTGATCACTGTTCTAATGAAAATATAGTCCAAATGAAGATTTTGGCATCCCTCCTTGGTTCCTTCAATCTTTTTATTTCCCATGTTTTTCTTTTTCCATTTACTAATCACTGTTGCTTCTTTTATTACTATCTCTTGAAATAATATTTTGCATAATTGGAATAAAGTGAGACCGGCCTAACTAATTATAAATTAAAGAATGACTCGACATACTTTAATTGAAACTTGATCGAGGTATGCTTACTGAGTACTAATTATATCCCAGACAAAATTATATGCCATAAAATACGGTAATCAGAATGTTAATTAATTAATCAATAAGATACTTTATTTATTATTTTTAATCAATTATTCTTTGTTTGTGATGTTTATTAAGAATTCCTATCTATACTATTATATAAAGCATCTAAGAATTGGAGGGTCCATTTTTTATCATGGTAAATTTTTATTATACCCATTTTATCCCTCAATTAGACGGATAATATTTATTGTTGGTTGATCGAACGTATGTGATCGCGTCCATTGATCCCATCATTCTCTCCATTTCTTTCCCTTATATACTATTATTTCCATAATTTTTATTTTTTTATTTAGCAACATTGTGCATATTTGGTAAGAAATTAATGGTGATAATATATGTTAGAATAATTTACTTTTCTTACCATAAAAGTCATGAATCATTAACTCATATTGTGCAAAAATCTCATCCAAGATTAAATATAGTATTTATTATACATTTTCTCTATAATTTGATGAATTTATAATTTAATATATAAATAAATGTGAATTTTTTTATTTTATAATATTTTAATGTTTAAATAAAAAATTCTGCTGCAACGCACGGGTATATAGCTAGTTTTTCCAAATATTTTTACTAAGGGCGGCATCTTTATTTATGGGAATTTATAGTTATTTTAATTTAATAGGAACATTTCAGCGGGCCCATTCAATATACATTTTCAGATTTTTCTCACTGGTGACTGGGAAAATATTTCGACAAATTCACATGATTCAACGTCCTAAAAAACAAAAATCAATTGACTCTGATTTAATTTTTCCCTAGCAGCATCTCGATTACGGATGGGTTCTGGAATATCGCGGACCATGTTCTCATACCCAGACGAATTATTTCTCTGAATTTGTATTAGCTGTATGACAGGATGCTACTATTACCTCTATAAATAGTAGGCTCACTGAATAAAAATAAAAAATATATATCCTTATTAGTTAAAAGATCGACTGTTTAGATTGAAATAGATCGTTTTAAATTAAAATGGATCGTTTAGATTATATGACAATACTTTATCATAGATAATTTATGGCAGCAAATGGAGATCCCTATTTCCCTTAAATGCGTGGTCGCTGAGTAGACTGATTTTTTTAATAATAACAAACTAAAAATACGAAGTAACGTATCTAACTGCATCTGTTGAGTTTTGACGAAAATAACAAGACCATCATTTGCATTTTCGTCCCCCGGATGAAAATCGTGTTTCCATCCCGACCCCATCACGTGCAATGACGTAAGCAATACATTATAATCATAATAATATTATAATTCTAATCATAATCAAAAGTATCATAATATAATAATAAATAATGATAATATAATAATACAATATAATATAATCAAATAATAAAAAAATAATAATCATAATCATTGTCGTAATCATAAAAATATAATAAAAAATTATAATCATAACCATAATATAATAATAATAGATAATAGATAATTATAATAATAATAATATAATTATAATATAATCATAGCTATAATCATAATAATAGAATATAATATAATATAATAATCATGGTCATAATCATATAATATAATAATAATATAACCATAATCATAATATAATAATATAATAATAAAATTATAATCATAAGCATAATAATATAATATAATAATCATAATCATAATAATATAATAATAATAATAATAATAAATAATCATAATTATAATAATATAATCATATTTATAATCATAAGATAATAATACAAATTTAATAAATAATAAACAAATTAATATAATAATAATACTAACAAGTGATGTTAATATAATAATAATAATCATTATGATTATAATTATTTATTATTATTATATTATTATAATTATGATTATTTATTATTATGATTATTTATAATTATATTATTATTATTATATTATTATTATTATTATGATTATTTATTATTATTATAATTATTATAATTATTATAATTATGATATTATGGCAGCAAATGGAGATCCCTATTTCCCTTAAATGCATGGTCGCTGAGTAGACTGATTTTTTTAATAATAACAAATTAAAAATATGAAGTAACGCATCTAACTGCATCTGTTGAGTTTTGACAAAAATAACAAAACCTCCATTCGCGTTTTCGTCCCCCGGATGGAAACTGTGTTTCTGTCCTGACCCCACCGCGTGCAATGACGTAAGCAATGCATTATAATCATAATAATATAATTATAATTATAATATAATTCTAATCATAATCAAAGTATAATAATATAATAATAAATAATGATAATATAATCAAATAATAATAAAATAATAATCATAATCATAGTCATAATCATAAAAATATAATAATATAATAAAAAATTATAATCATAACCATAATATAATAATAATAATAGATAATTATAATAACAATAATATAATTATAATATAATCATAGCTATAATCATAATAATAGAATATAATATAATATCATATAATATAATAATCATAGTCATAATCATAATATATAATAATAATAATAATATAACCATAATCATAATATAATAATATAATAATAAAATTATAAGCATAAGCATAATAATATAATATAATAATCATAAATAATCATAAATAATCATAATCATAATAATATAATAATAATAAATAATCATAATTATAATAATATAATCATATTTATAATCATAAGATAAAAATATAATATTAATAAATAATAAACAAATTAATCATATAATAATAATACTAAAAGTGATGTTAATATAATAATAACAACAATTATGATTATAATTATTTATTATTATTATATTTTTATAATTATGATTATTTATTATTATTATTATATTATTATGATTATGATTATTTATTATTATATTATATTATTATGATTATGATTATAATTTTTTTATTATTATATTATTATATTATGATTATGGTTATATTATTATTATTATATTATTATGATTATGACTATGATTATTATTACTTATTATTATTATTATTTTATTATTTTATTATTTTATTATATTATATTATTATGATTATAGCTATGATTATATTATTATGATTATGATTATTTATTATTATTATATTATATTATTATAATAATTTTATTATTATATTGTTATATTATGATAATGGTTATATTATATGATTATGACTATGATTATTATTTCATATTATTATTCTATTCTATTCTATTCTATTCTATTCTATTATTATGATTCTATTATTATTATTATTATTATAATTATCTATTATTATTATTATATTATGGTTATGATTATAATTTTTTATTATATTATTATAATTTTATGATTACGACTATGATTATGATTAGTATTTTTATTATTATTTGATTATATTATATTATATTATTATATTATGATGATTTATTATTATATTATTATACTATGATTATAATTAGAATTATATTATAATTATATTATTATGATTATAATGCATTGCTTACGTCATTGCACGCGGTGGGGTTGGGGCGGAAACACGGTTTCCATCCGGGGGACGAAAACGTGAATAGAGAACTTGTTATTTTCGTCAGATGCATTACTTCATATTTTTATTTTCTTATTATTAAAAAAATCGGCCGAGTGGAGCCTGAAGAATTATATTTATGGGTTCCTATGCCCATAAAAACTCATCCCAATGAAATCCATAACAACCGAACATGACCTAAATTCATTTTCATCTTTTTTAGAAAATATATCTCAGTTTTTATCTTATAGATAAGTGAAAAAAATATAAATGGTGTTCAGGTTCATATGAGTAATAAAAATATAATGCAGATTGTTAGTGGCGGAGCAAAAAAAAAATTAAATGGGTTCAATAATAATTTAATATTATTTAATATTATTATATTAAATTTTAAGATATTATATCATAATACATCAATAATAATTTAATATTATTTTATATTATCATATAAATTTTTAAAAATATTACACCGTAGTACAACAAGTCTGAAGGAGGATATTTGTATGAGGGTAGTTATGTCATTTAGAAAAATAAAAGGTCGCCTTTGGTGTGTTTTTTAAGGTGCCTAAAGCAACACTTGAGGCATGCAAATAAATAGTAAAATATTTGATTTTATTCATAATTAGATGAAAAATAATAAAAATTATCCGATTCATATTTGTATCTGAAAATATTTGTATCTCTTGTATGTATTCGAAATTTTTTAATAGATAAGAATATAATTTGACTACTACTTATTCATATCTGACCATTTAACTATTATCCATCAAAGTCCAACATTATCTGAAGGTATCTAATCTGATATTATCCGATTTTATCCAAATACATATCCGAAAATATCTCATTATATATTTTTCATTAGATTTTTTTGCACACATTACAAATCTAACTAATTATATATATATATATATATATATATATATATATATATATATATATATATTGTGTTAATGTATATTTTTATAATTCATTGGTACATTTAAACTACTATGATGACTATCCGTATTTAACTTTTATAATTAACACATAATTTTTATAATTAATAATTCTGTCAAAAAAATAGTATGTAATTATTTTTAAATAATATTTTTACTTAATATCTGAATATATCTATATTCGTATCCGTACTCATCCGACATCCAATCCGTATTCTTATCCGAAACTATACATATTTGAATATATATCTAAAAAATTATAATAAATACATATACGAATACCATAAAACAATTATACGTTCATATATGCTCTGTTTGCACTCCTAGCTCCACCATAAATTCCTGGGTGAACAGAAATCGAGATATGCTGGACACGCAGCGTTTTATCTCATAAAAATTAAAAAAGGTGCACAAAAGTTGAGTTGGGCCCACGCGCCATTTTATCTCATAAAAGTCATGTTGGGCCCACGCGTCGTTTTACAAATTCAGTGGAACTAAACCAAACAAATATTATATATGAAATTTAACTAGAAAACATTTAAATATTAACGTATTTTATATATTCTTATTATAATCTTTACCGTTAGGACATAAATTACACATAAATATGAATGTGATTGTATTAAAAATTATACTTCATTTGTTAGTTTCCATAAGTTTTCAATCATTTATAATCACATTTTAACATCAAAATGTACAATTTTTTTTAATATTATCTCCAATTCATTTATATTATAATCATTATATTCTTGAAAATTCATAACATTAATAGTACTAAACGATTAACAAAAATACATTAAAATTATATTTTAGCTTATTCGAGTTTTGAATCATTTGTAGTCTTATTTCAACACATATAATCATAAAAAAATACACAAATATATTTTAAATCATGTATTCTATGAATTTGTATCATAATTTTTGCGTGCTCTTAATGTTATGACATAAATTGCGCATGAATATGAATATGAATATAAATACATTAAAAACTTTATGTCTTCTATTAGTTTATTCAAGTTTTATATCATTTATAGTTTCATTTCAACACATAAAGTCACTTAAATGCAAAATTTTATTTTGAATGTTATTCTTTATTCGTTTATATTATAATCATTGTGTTTTAAAACCTATATGACATTAATAGTGTTGAAAGATTAACACAAATATATTAAAATTATATTTCAATTTATTCAAATTTTATATCATTTGTAGTCTCATTTCAACACATATAATCACTAAAATACATAAAATATATTCTAAATAATATATTTGATGGGTTTATATTACAATTCTAGCGTACTCTTATCGTTAGGACACGCATTACGCACAAAGATTAATACAAATGCATAAAAAATTATACTTCTTCTGTTAGTTTATTCGAGTTTTTAATCATTTATAGCCTAATATCAATGCATAAAATCACCAAAATATATAAAGTTGTTTTATTATTTGTTTATATTATAATCAATAAGTTCTTGAACCTTTATGACATGAATAACGTTGAAAAATTAACACAGATGCATTAAAATTATATTATAATTTATTGAGGTTTGTATAATTTGTACTCTCATTTCAACATATTTAATCACCAAAATAAATAAACATGTATTAAATGATATTTTCTATGGGCATATATTATAAAATTTGAGTGCTCTTGCATTTAGGACACGAATTACTCTCAAAGATGTATACAAATGCATTAAAAACTAATATTTATTCTTTTAGTTTATTCAAGTTTTCGATCATTTTTAGGCTCATTTCAACATATATAAACATCAAAATGCAAAATTATATTGAATAATGTCTCATATTCATTTATATTATAATAATTTTATTCTTGAACCTTTTTGATAATAAGAGCGTTAAAAAAGATTAACACGTATTCTTTAAAATTGAATTTCAATTTATTTGAGTTTTATATTATTTGTAGTCTCATTTTAGCTCATATAATCACTAAAATATAAAAATTATATTTTAAATGATGTATTCTATGAATTTATGTCATAATCTTTGAACGTTCTTGCCATTAGGATATAAATTACGTACAAAGATGAATACAAAAGAATTAAAAATTATACTTCTTCTATTAGTTTATTCAACTTTTCAAACATAGTATCCTCATTTCAACGTGTATAATTATCAAAATTCACATATATATTTTTAAATGATATATTTTACGGGTTTATATCATAATCTTATGTGCTCTTACCGTTAGGACATAGATTATGCACGAATATAAATACAAATGTAATAAAAATTATATTTCTTTTATTAATTTATTTAAGTTTTCTATTATTTATAGCCTAATTTTAACACATAAAATCACATAAATACATAAATTTATTTTGAATGTTGTCATCTATTCGTTTATATTATAATTATTATGCTCTTGAACATTTATGACACGAATTTAACACAAATACATTAAAAATATATTTCAATTTATTCCAGTTTATTCCAGTTTTGTATCATTTACAGTCCCATTTTAACACATATAATCATCAAAATATATAAATATATTTTAAATGATGTATCTTATGGGTTTATATCATATTTTTTGTGTGCTTTTGCCATTAGGACACACATACACAAAGACACATACAAATGCATGAAAGATTACACCTCACATGTTAGTTTATTCAAGTTTTTAATTATTTGTAGCCACACATCAACACATAAAAATATTAAATTATACAAAGTGATTTTATACATTATTTATATTATAATCATTAAGTTTTTGAACCTTCGTGACATGAATAATGTTGAAAAATTAACATAAATCCATTAAAATTATATTTCTATTTATTCGAACATATTTTAAATTATGTATTCTATGTGTTTATATCACAATCTCTACGTTCTCTCTCCATTAAAACTCGAATTATGCACAAATATGAATATAAATGCATTAAAAATATATTTCATGTGTTAATTTATGCAAGTTTTTAATTATTTTATAGCCTCATTTCAACACATAAAATCATCAAAGTGCACAAAATTATTTTTAATGATGTCCATTATTCATTTATATTATAATCGATGTGTTCTCGAATATTTATGACACAAATAGCGCTGAAATATTAACACAAATGCATTAAAAATTTATATCGGTTTATTAGAGTTTTGCATAATTTTAGTTCATTTTAACACATATAATCACTAAAAAATATTTTAAATAATATATTCTAAGTTTTACATAATTCATGCATGCTCTTACCGTTAGAAAATGAATTACGCACAAAGTTATTCACAAATGTATTAAAAGATATATTTTTTCTATTAGTTTATTCAATTTTTCTATCAATTGTAGCCTAATTTCAATACATAAAATCATAAAAATAAATAAAAAAATTAAATGATGTCTCATATTCGTTTATATTATAATCATTGTGTTCTCAAAAATTATGATATGAATAGCGTTGAAAAATTAACACGAGTGGATTAAAATTATTTTTTAATTTATTCGAGTTTTGTATCATTTATAATCTCATTTCAATACATATAATTATCAAAATACACAAATAAATTTTATTGATGTATTCTATGAGTTTATATCATAATATTTGCATGACGTTGTCATTAGAAACAAATTGTGCACAAAGACGAATACAAATGCGTGAAAAACATTATTTTTTCTATTAGTTTATTTAAATTTTTAATCATTTATAGCCTCATTTAAATCACCAAAAAATTAAAGTTATTTTGAATGTTGTCGCCTATTTATTTATATTATGATCATTGTATTCTTAAACATTTATGATATGAATAATATTAAAAGATTTAACAAAAATGCATTAAAATTTTTGAGTGACGTAGATGAACTAACTTTACTTTCATATTTTCATGAAATGTTCTTTCCATGAAATGCGGGTATTAAGCCGGAAAGAGACAAGCATAAATGTTCATTTTACTCAAGTTTTATATCATTTGTAGTTATCATTTCAAGAAGACTGGTTATCTATCGACAAAAGCTCTGCCCTCGATATTTGGTCAGAGCATTCCTACACAAGGGATGCCCCTTAGAACAAGCAGACTAGTTATCATTCCCCTATCCTTATTCCAAGCAGACTAGTTATCATTCCCCTATCCTTATTCCAAGCAGACTAGTTATCAATCCCTTATCGACAAAAGCTCCGCCCTTGATCTTTGGTCAGAGCATTCCTACACAAGGGATGCCCCTTAGAACAACAAGGCAAATCAAAGAAAGGCAATGAGAATTTGTTGCCTCCTCCTCGGATTTCAAGCTGATCATCTAGGACCAACGTCTTGAATCTATAAAAAGATAGCGAAATCCTATGCCTAGTTAGGTCAATACTACTTAAAAAAAAGTCATGAACCATCTCGGCAATGCCAACTTATCTTTGAGGCAAGTTGATTTGAGGTTTCAATTTGCACAATTGAATATGTGGTTCATATCATCACTCAAATACACAAACATGCTTCTAATGATATATTCTATGGGCTTATAACATAAATTTTCCGTGCTCTTGCTGTTATGGTACAAATTACACACAAAGATGACTATAAATGTATAAAAACTATAATTTTTCTCTTAATTTATTCAAATTTTCAATCATTGGTGGCCTAATTTCAACACATAAAATCACTGAAATGCACAATTTTTTTGAAGATAGTCTCCTATTTGTTTATATTATAATCATTGTGTTCTCAAATATATATGACATAAATAGCGTTGAAAGATTAACACAAATATATTAAAATTATATTTCAGCTTATTTGACTTGAGTATCATTTGTAGTTGTATTTCAACACATATAATCACTAAAATATATAAAGATATTTTAAATGATGTATTATGTAGGTTTAGATAATAATCTTTGTGCTCTCTTGCCGTTAGAACACAAATTACGCACAAAGATAATACAAAAGAATTAAAAAAAATATACTTCTTCTATTAATATTCAAGTTTTCAATAATTTGTAGCCTCATTTCAACACATAAAATCACCAAAGTGCACAAAATTATTTTGAATGATATCTCCTATTCGTATATATTATAATCGATGTGTTATCGAACATTTATGATATGAATTGTGCTGAAAGATTAACACAAATGCATTAGAATTGTATATAAATTTATTCGAGTTTTGCATAATTTGTAGTCTCATTTTAACACATATAATTACTAAAATAAATAAACATATTTTAAATAATATATTCTCAGTTTTACATAATTCATGCATGCTCTTACCATTAGGAAACGAATTACGCACAAAGTTATTCACAAATGTATTAAAAACTATATTTCTTCTGTTAGTTTATTCAAGTTTTCTATCAATTGTTGCCTCATTTAAACACATAAAATCACCAAAAAATATTTAAAATGATGTCTCATATTCGTTTATATTATAATCATTGTGGTCGCAAAATTTATGACATAAATAGCGTTGAAAAATTAACACGAGTGGATTAATATTTTTTTTAATTTATTTGAGTTTTGTATCATTTATATCATAATATTTGCATGACATTGTCATTAGGACACGAATTGCGCACAAAAATGAATACAATGCATGAAAAACTTTATTTCTTCTATTAGTTTATTTAAATTTTTAATCATTTGTAGCCTCATTAAATCACCAAAAATATCAAAGTTGTTTTGAAGTAGTCGCCTATTTGTTTATATTATAATCAATGTGTTTTCAAACATATATGACATAAATAGTATTGAAAGATTAACACAAATACATTAAAATAGTATTTCAGCTTATTTGAGTTGTGTATCATTTGTAGATTTATTTCAACACATATAATCACCATAATATATACAAATATATATTAAATGATGTATTCTATGGGTTTATATCATAATCTTTGCGTTCTCTTACTATTAGGACACGAATTATACACAAAGATGAGTACAAAAGCATTAAAAAATATAATTCTTCTATTAGTTTATTCAAGTTTTTAATTATTTGTTGCCTCGTAAAACACATTAAATAACTAAAATATACAAGTTTATTTCGCATGATGTCTCTTATTAATTTTTATTATAACAATTGCATTCTCGAACATTTATGACATGAATAGTGTTGAAACATTAACACAAACGCATTAAAATTATATTTCAGTTTGTTCGAGTTTTGTATCATATGTAGACTCATTTCAATACATATAATCACTAAAATACACAAATATATTTTAAATAATGTATTATGTGAGTTTAGATCATAATCTTTGTGTTCTCTTGCCATTAGGATACGAATTATGCACAAAGATGAATACAGAAGAATTAAAAAAAATGTACTTCTTCTATTAGTATTCAAATTTTTAATAATTTGTAAGCTCATTTCAACACATAAAATACCCAAAATACACACAGTTCATTTGAATGATCTCTCCTATTTGTTTATATTATAATCATTATGTTATTGAACATTTATGACATCAATAACGTTGACACATTACAAATACATTAAAATTATATTTCAGTTTATTCGAGCTTGTATCATTTGTAGTCTCATTTCAACACATAGAATTATCAAAATACACAAATATATTATAAATGATGTATTCTATTGGCTTATATCAAAATCTTATCGTGCTCTTAATGTTAGGACACAAATTACACACAAATATGAAAATAAATGCATTCAAAACTATAATTCTTTTGTTAGTTTATTCAAGTTTTCTATCATTAATAGTCTCATTTCAATAAAAAAAAATGACCTAAATGCACAAATTTATTTTGAATGTTGTCCTTTATTCGTTTATATTACAAACAATGTGTTCTCACATCTTTATGACATTAATAGAATTGAAAAGTTAACATAAATGCATTAAAATTATACTTCATTCAATTCGAGTTTTGTATCATTTCTAGTCTCATTTCAACACATATAGTTTCTAAAATATATAAATATATTTTAAATGATATTTTCTATGAGTTTATATTATAATCTTTGCTTTCTCTTGCAGTTAGGACACAAATTACTCTCAAAGATGTATACAAATGTATTAAAAACTATATTTCTTTTGTTAGTTTATACGAGTTTTCAACCATTTATAGCCGCATTTCAACAAATACAATCATCAAAATGCACAAAGTTTTTTTAAATGATGTCTCATATTCGTTTATATTATGATCATTGTATTCTTGAACCTTTATGACACGAATAACATTGAAATGTTAATACAAATGCATTAAAATTGTATTTCAGTTTATTCGAGTTTTGTATTATATGTAGTATAATTTTAACACATATAATTAACAAAATACACAATATCATAATCTCGACGTGCTCAAGCTGCTAGGACACGAATTACGCATAGAGATGAATATAAATATATACTTGTTGTAGGATTAAATTTACTATTTTTATGGAGTTTGATGTAGGATTAAATGTACTCTTTTATGAAATTTGATTGTAGGATTAAATAAATATTTTCTTTGATTGAGATCTTCTTTTAAAAAAAAGGTAAATTGTAATTAGATATAAACTAGGGGCACATGTATTACTTGCGCCCAAAATGCATCCACAATTAGGGACGCAACTTGCGCCCCTAAGAATTAAAAAAAATGGGGCGGCAGAGGGGATCGAACTCACGCCCTCTCCCAAACACCCAAAATGCATCCACAATTAGGGGTGCAACTTGCACCCCTAAGAATTAAAAAAAATGGGGCGACAGAGGGGATCGAACTCACGCCCTCTCTCAAACTCAACGTTTCAAACACAACCCTCTCTGCCGCTAGACCATTATTATTTCTCATAATGTACGAAATAAATATTCTACTTACACATTTTATAATAGTTTTAGAAATAAAGTTAGGAGCGCAACTATTACTTGCGCCCTAATGTTGGTCAATGACTACTGGGTCTCATATCTGCAAAAGCTGGGCAAAAGTGTTTTGAAATCAGAGAAATATTTAGGGACGCAAGTAATACTTGTTTCCTTGACCCTTTGAAAAAATTTTAGGGGTAATTGACCCCTTTTGTTAATAAAATTAATTCTTTGATCTTTATGAAAATTTTCGTGTATTTTCTTTGGAAAACCTCTCAAGTCTCAAGGCTAGGCAGATAACGGGAGAGTACAGCCCTTCAAGTTCGACTAAATTAGTGGATAGCAATCCAGTTGAACCAGAGCCAGGTTCTACTATCTCTCCCAATAAGCACACAAAAAGAAAAGGAGCTAAAAGAGAACTAAAAGAAATACCAGAATCAATTCCAATAGCTTCGCCTATATTGTGGTGGCAAGCATCTCTCTCTAATTTTAGATGCTTTGTTGAATTATAATCGGAATTTCTGGAAAAAAAGAAAGGTTGCTTTTATGGCTTCTCAATCGTTGAACACACTTTATCCCCTCAAAAGCCACGCCAGAACCAAAATTTTCTCATCTAGTTCCAAATCTCTTGTGCTTGGTCACCAAAGGGGAAGTTTTGTTGTTCTCTGCTCAGCCACGCAAGAATCACCTACTACTGGTTAGTCATCTTTTCTTGTTTTCTTTTACTTTTTTTATCCTTCCAGGTCTTATTCTTTTCTTTTAAATTATATCATGCTTCAATGCAATAATGAAAAAAAATGCTTTTTATGATTTAAAATATGCATTTGAAGAGAGATTTTTTTTCATAAAATTTGAATATTGAGTTTACTGGTGACAACAAAAATTCTTATTTTGAATATATGATGAGAACATGGACTGATCCCTCAATCGTCACTCCTTTAACTTCTCGTTTTAGAAATAATTTTAATTCTAAAAATTGAAATCATCGAAACTATAAGATGAACTAACTGATGACTATTTTTCTGACATAATACATCCCTCTTGGCTTAATATATTTTTATTAATTAATTATATACTATTAGATCATAATACACTTAGCTTGTTTAGGCAGCAATTTCACAAGCCTCATCGTAGTGGTCTTTAATTTGGAATCAATATTGCTAAATATGGATCATTTCATACGTTCAGCTAAGAATATTTGCTTTTACATGCCTCCTCATTTGTCATCCTTCAAACTCTTAGATCAGTTAGATGCCCATAGTATCTCCAATAGTCTACAGCAAACAGGTGAAAACCAATATGAAATAACCAAAAAAAAAAGTTCATGGTGAGATTGGAAAAAATAATACTATGGATAACTTTCTCTTCCTTTTCTCACTGGTAACTATCTCCAATGCTATACCAGGGAACTTTCTATAAGGTGTTAAATAATGTTAATAGTTTTAGAACCTAAACCCACTTAAAATGAACATTATGGTTTTCAATAACTGTTGTCACAGTGTCTCCTGTTGTTAGTTACTACTATGTTTTAGAAGGAATTTACACTTAATAAGCATTTATTGCAATTTTTCCTCTGCTTAGTCACTGACAAAAAGGAAACAAGTGAGACAGCAGCACCAGCAGCAAAACCAGAAACAACGGCAGCAACAAAACCAGCAGCAAAAGCAGCAGCCCCAAAGCCAAAAAAGGCACCAGCAAAAGAACTGCCAGAGCTAATGCAAGAGGATGTGATTCCTTCACTAAAATCTACACTCGAGTCTCAAGAGGATTTGTCAGAGATAGGACTCTTCTTTCAAGATAATAGGGTAAGCCAGATAACTGAGCATTTTTTTTTTGGAACAATGTTATTTCTGGGCTGTTCACCATTACCTGAATGGCTGAATTCTATTTATATACAAATACTGATATGAACTTGCTGGTTCAAGACTTAATTGGTGATTGAGCTATATCAATGACACCATACTTCTTTGAAAATTTTATCACTACATCAGTGAAAAGGGATTGTCTTCAATTATCAATATAACAGTTATATATTTCAATTTTATTTTGCTTAAATGAAGCTTCCATCTATATTTATCTACTCTATATGCTGCAGTTGGAGGGCTCATTTGTTAAGGATGGCATTCCCTATTATTTCTGGGCATTTTTTCCAGATGGCAATATAACTGGTAATTAGCTCTTTAAGGTTAAATTTGACACAGGTGCATCATGCATATTCATCCACATCTTGTAGAAGAAATATGCGTGATATTTTTTGTTTCGTACTTCTCTTATTGGGAAAACATTAAGAACGAGTGAACTACTTTAGGACCTTTGACATCTATTAGTAGTGTCGAAGGAGGATTTTAGAGATCTTTCTTAAATTTTCAAGGCTAAAACAACATAAGAACTTTTGTTTTCCAAGCAGCAAAGTTATGGCTATATTATAATTGGGCAAACTGAATAGGTGATATATCTCTTCTACGGGGTGGAAGTGATATAATATTATAATAACATTTTGTTGGACTACTAATTAAGTTAATTAGCCTGACAAAATTTCTCTGAAATCTGGTTGTTATAATTTTGTTAGGTCCAAAGGGATTTTCACTGTCATCACATGGGTCACGAGTGAGCACAGTAGAACCATTCCTGGTAGATGAGAAGAAAATAACAGCAAAACATGTTGTGTTTTGGGTTGAGAAAAGATTGGCTGCTCAAGGCATCCTTCCCGTTTGGAAAAAAGATGAAGAGGACGACGCAGCTGCAAAATAATTCTCTCTAATTCTTTTGGGTAGATTACAAAAACAAATCTATGTAAAGACAGCTCAAAATTTGTAAAGATGCGCATACATATGAAGGGGACCTGATCGTCTATATATATCTGTATTGAAAAAGATTTCCAAATTGCTTTTCAATTCACTAACTCTTCGTCGGAACCTTGATCAAATTAACCGTACCGTTTTTAGGGTGGGGATCACCTGAGGATGCTTATTTTGATAATTTTGACAATGAACTCTTAAAAAATATAAAAAAATTCTTAAAAATGATTTTTTCTATAGACATCTGTTTCTATATATAAATTGATTCATTCAAATTTTATGCAATTTCATTATCGTTTGATTCTTTATAAAAAATCGTTAAATTGAAATCGTTATAAATTTTGATAGTCTTTGATAGAGTATCAAATGATAATGAAATTGCATGAAATATAAATGACCATAAATTTGTAAGTAGAAGAACACATTTATAGAGTTTTTTCTATTTTTAAGATTTTTTTTAGTATTTGTTTAAAGATTCATTGTTAGGATTGTCAAGATAAGCCATTGTCAAGGGATCCCCACTAGGGTTGCACAAAAAAAATCGGGCTCGTGGCTCAGCTCGCGCTCGACTTGAGCTCGAGCTAATCTGGCTTGAGCTAATCCGACTCAAGTTAGTTTAGCTCGAGCTAATCTGGCTCGATAGTCAAATGAGCTGAGTTTGAATTGGTGTTGGCTCGACTTGTGGCTTGACTCGACTCGACTCAAATAATAATAGTTTATATGCTTTTTTCAGCTAAACTTTAATCCGATAATCCATCTCTCAATATCTCTCATCAGCTCACTATCTCAGCAGCTTAATAACTTCTCATACTCGCTCGTGACTCGGCTCATATATCTGACTTGATAGTTTTTTTTTGCTGATTCATTCACTAATTAAAGATTTCATTGAAAATATAATTTGTTGATATATCAATTTTGTACTAACTCATATACTATTTTTGTAGATATACTGAATTTGCAGTTTGTAGATATATTAAATATAAATGTCAAACTAAGTCAATGTACATGCATTAGCTCATGAGCCAGCTCGTGAGCTGGTTCGAATAGTAATGAGCCGAGCTTGACCTAGACTTTTCAGCTCAAAGCGTTTCACGAGTTCGACTCGACTCGCTTCGAATTTTCATAAGCCGAACTTGAGCTAAACCTAATTCGCTCGAACTCGACTCATTTGCAGCCCTAATCCCCACCCTTTAGTTTATCAGCTGAGTTGTTGGAGAACTTGTAATTAGAAATAATTATAAATTCCAGGGGTTGAAGTTTAAAACTTGCTGGAGCCATGCAAGTATACAACTGTTTTCATTTCTCGCGCTTAAAACAGAATATCGACCAACTGCGGTAGTTGTGAACTGAGTCCAGCATCAATTTTCTCTTATTTTTGTAAAGGTTAACAAATGAAACAGTGATAATTTAAGTATTTAAGGTATTAATGTAGTAAATGAAAATTTTAAAGTGAAATGACAAAACATTTTAGATTATCAATATTTTATTGCTAAGAGAAAGTAAAATTAAATTGCTAATATTAAATATTAAATATAACATAAAGTTGTAAAATCAAAATAAAAGTGAAATGACAAAAACATTTCTTATTATCAATATCTTATTTAAGTATCTATTATTTGTGCAGAATTTAATAACTTTTGCAAATTAAATCTTCATAGAAACATAAATACTTGAAATATTATACTATACATATATAAAGGTTCATAAATATAGTCGGAGATTATTCATAGATTATAATTGAATATTAAATATAAATTAATAGTCGGAGGTCATTTGTCTTGTACAGTTCATAAGGTCTGATCAAATTAAAAGTTACTTTTAAATGTAATACACGAGGATAAATTAGTCTTTTATGTTAATGTAATTATTTAGCATTATCGAATATCAATGATGTTATTAGTCTTTTCACAACCCTTTTTTACGCAATTTATTATTGTATTATTCCAACAAAAAGTTGTCAAACAACATTTCGCTCCTTTCATCGAAGGGGAATGGAAATGAGATTGAGAATTGAACCAATTACAATTAGGTACTGTACGGGGAATAAAACATTCAAGAGTGAATTTTTATTTTTCTGTGTAAATAGTGTTTGGCCCAAAAAGATCTAAGATCTATTATTTTTTAACCTACGCTTACAGTAAAAATCAATTCATTTCTCTCAATCATTTCTGCGTGGGGTTGCTTCTAAACAGACCCTAAATCATTTATCAGCTGCTTTCATGACGACATAAAAAACAAGGCAACAACAGATATTAATAGATCATATTTTTTTTAAAACAATTGTTGTACCAATAATAATGAGGATGCGATGCATTATAATGTACCAATCAGATGCATTCATGTAGCATTTTAAAATTTTAAGTAGAATATAATCAATCCTAATCGTTTAATATGATCTCCATATCAAATTCTATTAGCTAGTTAAATTTTATATTTTCTAAATTTTTTTTGCTACTTTTTTATGTGGGAAAAATTATTTAATTTAAAAACTTCATATCATCTAATAATAATGATTTTCTCTCTATATCAAAAAATGACAAAAAAATAAAAAATAAAAAAATTGATTAGCTAAAAAAATTATATGAAGATAATATAAATAATTCAGATAGATCAATTTTATTTAAAATTTTAAAATTTAAAGTAATACACGCATGCATTGCAGCGGAACTTTACTCAAATAAATATATAAAATGATAAGGATAGGGCCAAGGGCCAAGTTTGTTAATTAATGGAGAAATGAGGCCATATACCTTTCCCCTCTTTGTCACTTCTTTTTTGGTAGTCCAATAAGCAGATTTAACATGGATTTGGGATCAAGCTCCGTTCAACATTGAATCATCTCGTAAGCAGCACTTCACCTCTGAGAAGGAAATGGCTTCGATCAAAGCGTGAACCCCCGAAGCGCATCATCCCCTCGTCCCTTCTTTGATCGTTGCTCTGGCAACTGTTCCACTATTTCCGCGGAGGCGCCATATTTCGCCTGATTTCACTGCCCCAACTCGTACTTCACCATCAAAGAACACAGCGGATCTGGCTCGTTCGATCAAGGTCCTTCTTGGGCCTGAGCTGTTTAGTCGAATTTGCATTTTTATGTCTACTATCAACCAGGGTGTGTACTCTTTCCGACCTATTTTTTTCGTGCTTAAATTTGTGGTCGAATTGCACTTTTTGGTGATTTACTGATTTTACTACTGGATGTTAAATTTTTCTCGCTGCAAAGAAGTTTGTGTAGCCAATTGAAGATTTCTTGGTTGATTAGCTCAGAACGTTGTTGCTAATTGGTGATTTTAGTTTGTTGTAAAATTTTGTTAGAAATTATGATGTTTTTTTAATTTGGTGAATTAAGATTTTAAAATTTTGTTAGAAATTTTGTTAGAAATTATGATTTTAGTTTGGTGATTTTAGCTAATTGGGCTTGACCTTGAAGGGTTTGAGGAGAAATTAAGTTTTAAACAATTATTTGGCACCACAAATTGATGATCAATTTTAATGGAGATTCGAAGTGACCCCTGCTATTTAGGAATTACTTGTTTGCACTTTATATCTTTGGGCTGGAAGCTCTTGTTTTATTACTTAAAAAGGAGTATTTTCACTATATATGGACTTGATCTGAACCAGGTCATATTTACCTGTATCTTTTTACTCTCAATGAGACGCCTTACTTTACTTTTGTCTCAATCCATCTTTCGTTTTGTGCATTACTTACAATGGGTTCTAGAAAGGTTCAATAGTTGTGTGTGGTGAGTCACAGGCATGCACGTCTTCTATTTGCTTATCTGCCACAGGAAGCAGAGCCTAACTTAATGCTATAAAGTATAAACATTCTTAATTAATATTTTCCATCTAGGACATGATAACAATCATCTGTTAGTTGCCTTTTGTAGAATTTATTTTGCTGGTGGTGATACCAAAGTATAGTGTGATATAATCTGGTGTGTGTATGATAGGAAGTTGTCTTTTGATGTGATTAATGAGATGCGCTATGGACAAATATGTAAAATTTGAAATTTTCTTTGGCAAGTAAGAACACACTTTGTATTCGTATACTACTGAAATTTCCCTGAGAAATTTGTGAATTTCGAATCTTTGCATGAAAAATAAATAAATAAACATTCTTATTTGTCAGTTCCGGTCTTGTTTTACAGATAATTACAATGTACCAAGCGAACATGCTGCCTGGCATTAGTTCCCATAGCAATTCACTATCTCATGGAGATGATCAGCAAGTGGGTCCTCCTCAGACAAACATTGGTCCAATGAGCGGAGTTCACAAAACAACAAACAGTAGCAGTAATAATAATAATGGTGCTGGACATGGTGCACGGCAAAGACTGCGGTGGACCAATGAGTTGCATGAACGATTTGTTGATGCGGTAAATCAGCTTGGCGGACCTGAAAGTATGTCCCTTTGTTTTATCTATTTGTTTTAGATCCTTCCTTTCGTGTCATATTTTAGCCTTGGCTTGATAGTTAAGATCGACTCCCATCACCTATTCTGGAGGAAAGCTTGACAACTAGCCAATGACACATATTTTGAAGAACAAGCTGTATAAGAGAACTAAGAAATAAAACTTCCTTCAGTTGTGCTATGTATACTGTGCTTCCTGCTCTAGTTTGGTTTGAAGCATAATTTTCATTTCTAGTTGTCTGTGTTGTTCTGAAAGTTCTCCTTGGAAATAGTAGCGAAACTTCAATCCAAAGTTTTATCAAAGGCTAGGGTCAAGAGTATGTCTAAATGTGAAGACTTGGGGGGTCAGTTGACTGCCTTTTTCTTTTTTCAGTTTTGCAAATTCTGGGGACATACTGATTAAATTTTAGTTTTTTTTGTAGGGAACTTTATTATTTATACATATGTTGACCAAAAGTTATGTTATTTCTTACAATTGTCAAGCACCATACTTATGGAATGATTAGTTTGGTTTGAAGCATAATTTTCATTTCTAGTTGTCCATGTTGTTCTGAAAGTTCTCCTTGGAAATAGTAGTGAAACTTCAATCCAAAGTTTTATCAAAGGCTAGGGTCAAGAGTATGTCTAAATGTGAAGACTTGGGGGGTCAGTTGACTGCCTTTTTCTTTTTTCAGTTTTGCAAATTCTAGGGACATACTGATTAAATTTTAGTTTTTTGTAGGGAACTTTATTATTTATACATATGTTGACCAAAAGTTATGTTATTTCTTACAATTGTCAAGCACCATACTTATGGAATGATTAGTAAACTCAAATTAAGCATTTTGTAATTCTCAACTAGTATCTAATCAAACCCAGAAGGAAAATCCCAGGTCCCTTCCATGGCTAGGGTCTATGATACATGTTGAACAGCTTTATCGTATAAGTTGTTTGTAATATGACATTAAGGTAAGAAGAGTAAAGAATCAAATTGGAAGAAATACGTGAATGGATTTCTAGAGGTGAGGAGTAATCGATTCAAAGATTATGAGATAGGTGCTGATAGGTGCATTGATGACCAAGGAGCTCAAAATAGAACGTATCGGAAAGGTTACTGGGTTGAAATGCCTATATATATAACCGTTACGACCCAATCAATACAGATCTAAAATCAGGACAAGGTTATATATGCCTGGCCTATAGACTGATGGTTCAGTTATTTCAAATTTTCAATCATGCTTTCTTTTCTTTGGCCCTAAAAGGAGAAACCTCTTTTATCTTTCATTTGACAGAAGCAACACCTAAAGGAGCACTCAGACTTATGGGTGTGCAAGGTCTAACCATATATCACGTCAAAAGCCATTTACAGGTATGTAAACTTCTCATTTGCGCCCTCCATTTTTGGTTCTCTCTTTATTACTGAGTTTATTTTTCATACCTCTTTTATAGAAATATAGGCTTGCAAAGTATATCCCAGATTCATCTGAAGGTATGTTTTTTTTTCTTATGAAACTACAAGTATGTATTTATCTCATCATCATTACTATCAGCATCACTATTACTATCATTGATTTTTGATATTTGAGATCTTTTGATCTCTATGATTTCGCATTGGGTTACATTTCTAGCCTACCCCAATTTATTTGGGATTAAAGGCTTTGTTGTTGTTGTTGTTCGATCTTGTGGCTCTGGTTGGGCTTCATTTCTGCCCACCCAATTTATTTGGGACTAAAGGCTTTGTTGTTGGGTATGTAGTAGTAGCATATTGACTTGCATCAAGCCTGGATATTCAATTTCATAGTCTTTTTTGTTTCTTTGATTTTCTGGACTTTTTTTTTAATTGAGTGCTTTGTTCAAGAAACTCATGGTGCAGGCTTAAATTTTTTGTTTCAGTGCTAAAAGTAGAAAAGCATCATGACAACATAAAATTTCTGTGTATAAATTCTTGGCTAAGATGCTATATTGTGTGTTCTTGCTTCACATATATTGTTTCTCTTGTAAACTAGGTGCAAAATCAGAGAAGAAAGATAGTGATGATTTGCTTGCAGGTCTGGAGAGTTCATCGTAAGTTTTAGGCATATAATTTTTTTTTGTAGTAGGCAAAAACCTACTATAGATTTTTATTAATGAAAAGGAAAAAGAGTTACAGAAATGTACCTTAGTTCTCATTCTTCGGTAAATGATGAAACTGCATTTGTGCACTTTGCAAATTGTGCAATAGTTTCCCTGATTAGGTCTTTGAAATGTACAACCATTCCTCTTCTGAAATCTGTTTCCTTCATCATTGTTTGTTAAAATATAGAACGTTTCTTCTAATCTAGTAACTAGAGGAATGTTGTTAATTGTTTTAGACCTTGTTACTGTTTACCAATGGACCCCAAAAGATACACATAAACATGCATAAATTACATTACTCTGCAGGAATCTGCTATGGAAACATCCTATTCCAAGCCTATGTTAGAGAATTATATTTGATAAATCGTTTTTTATCCGCTTCTAAATCACATGTTGTTCTCTAGTATCATTAGACATGATAGTATATATTATTTCTTTACTATTCTTTCTTCTATAAATATTGGTAGGAACATGCAATTTTCTGAAGCTCTAAGACTGCAGATGGAGGTGCAAAAACGGTTACATGAACAACTTGAGGCAAGTTGACATTCCTATTTTATCTATTAGAAAGATCTGGTTGGAGTGCCAGTTGCATGATGCTTATCTTTTCATTTGTTCATCAACCATAGCTTGAGTCTTCTTTTATGCTCGAATGATATTTGATAGTTGAACACCAAGATATGTCAACAGCATGCTAAAACAACAAAAAATAAGATTTTGACACATTTGCTACTGGATGATAATAATACACAACAACAAAACCTTTAATCCCAAATAAATTGGGTAGGCTAGAAATGAAATTCAATATGAAAGCATAAGATTAGAGATTTCTAATATCAATGATAATAATAATGATGATGATGAAAAAAATAAAAAACAAAAAATAAAAATAAAAATGAGAATGATAACGATGATGATGATGATGATGACAATATGATAATAATAATGATGGTGATAATATGTTAATAATAATAGTAATGCTAATAATAATAATAATAATAAAAATAACACAATAAACCTATATTATAAATATATTTCTAAATCCTAAAATCCTAAAATCTAAGAACTGAAAATCTAAAAACCTGAAGTCTATAACTCTTTACTAGACTCTAACTCCTAAATCATGGTTCTGGTACCTGAATCGCTATATTCCAAGCACTCCTATCCAAAACAAGATCTTTGAGTATATTCCATTTCCTTCAAATCTTTTTTTATTGCTTCCTCATACGTCAGTTTCGGTCGACTTCTTTCTGTTCTTGTATTTTTAGGACGATTTAGAATATCATTGCATAATGATGCATCATGAGATCTTCGTTGGATATTGATCAAACCATCGCAAACGGTGTTGGACTAACTTCTCTTGAATTGGTGTTACCTCAAATTTCCAGATTTTTTTTCAATATAATAATTATAAAAATCATATTATTAATAATAAGAGTGATAAAAACAAAATTTTAAATCTACGAATGGTAGCGCGCCACTGCCAGTGGCGCGGAGCAAACGCACCACTGCCAGTGGCGTCTTTACTGAAACGCGCCAACGCCTGCCGGTGGCGTGTGTCTCCTACAAATACCAACCGCGCAGGTATCTGTGCGTGTATTTATAAAACTCGTTTTTAGGCAAACGCGCCACTGACAGTGGCGCGTTTACACAAAACGCCAGCCGACGCGGTGACACGTTTACACAAAGACGCCACGCGTTTACACAAAGACGCCACTGGCAGTGGCGCACTGCCATTCGTAGATTTAAAATTTTACTTTTATCACTCTTATTATTAATAATATGATTTTTATAATTATTATATATAACAAAATCTGCCAAATTTGTCCCATATATCATTATTTCTGATTTAATCTCTCCTTGAAACAAAAAGATCCATTGTTATTGTACAATGTAGAATGAATAATAAACAATAGTTTTCCCTCTATTCAAAAGAAATAGTAAAAAGAAATTGAAAAATTGCAAAACTAGGCTATAAGCATATTCTGATGCTTGTACACAGGAAGAATTAAAATCAGCCTGTGTTCTTGCCAAGTGGAACCTCCCATTTCATTTAGGCGCAAATGAGAGAAGAGTGCTCTGACCACAGTGCTCTCTTTCTCTGTATTTTTGTTTTAAATTGATGACCTAAGAAAGAGAGTATTCATTAATCTGATCTCTCCTTTATCCAGGTACAAAGGCAGCTCCAGCTCAGAATAGAGGCACAAGGACGTTACCTTGAAAAGATAATTGAGGAGCAACGACGCCTTCATGCAGCACTTGCTGAGACCACACCAGGCTCGCCCAAACTTGTGGCCTCTGCCTCTGACATGAAAGATCCATCCACACCAGGACCCACCGCTGAGCCTCACAGAATGACCCATTCATCAGTACCTGACAGTGGACCCATTAATGAGCCGTGCACACCTGAGTCTGACTGCCGAGGCGGTATGCCAGCGTACAGCCAGGTCAAGCTTGAGTCTGGTTCAGGATGAGAATATTTCTAGGCTAGTTTTTCCAGAATTCTACCATGCAGCTGGCTGTGTGACGAACTGTAGGTGCACAGACTAATTATGGAGTGAAAATTAGGTTTAAAATGTCTGGTTATGACGGTCTACAAAGATATTTGGATTAGAGAAAAAGAAGTTAGTGTTTTTAAATGGGAAAAATTAGGCTTCTATGATTGTGTGCCAAGGGAGATTAAAGGAACTGATTGGAGCAGCTAAGAATTGATTGGAGTTTTTTTTTTGGTGGGGGGGGGGGTATCTCCATCTTCTTTTTCATTTAAATTTGTAATTTGAAGTGCCTGTAATCTAGGGTTTAGTACTTAGACTGTATAGAGCGTCTTTCTTGATTGTAATTTGTGTGGTCCCCTCCACCCTCCCGTTTCTATTTATTTTGGTGTTATATGGTCAAGATGTATGTTTCCACGGAGGCAATATATTTGTATGTTTTGAGGCGGTAAGTAGAGGTAGCTACTAAACTAAACTACAGTTACAACTTAATTATAATTGCGAGTTGCCTTGGTAATCTTCAGTCTATTTGAAAGTTTATTATGCTATTAAAATAAAAGCAGGTGGTTTTTGCCGCTTATTATTTTTTTCTAAGAGAATTTTATTGTGGTTTTACTCGGATATCATAAACTTCCATGTAAATTATCTTTCTTCTCATGCCGTGGAGCCTAATAACAGCATTTTATGCAAACACAGCAATTTTGTCGTTGCAGCTGATGCTGCATCAGAATTTCTAATCGATGGACATCTTTACCTCACAATCGTCTTTCCACTCATCAGCTCCGCCATCGTGGACGTGGTGCACAATCAGACAAAATGAACCTCACGGCTACACCTAAAACAATCTGTAAATATGATATTAACCCTTTTCTTGGTAATCACAGATATAATTTAGCATTGAGCCATTTGTACAAAACTTTTGAAGGTGGAAGCCCGGAAAGAGTAATGATAGGGCAGGCGCTATTATTCTTGGAAGAATCTCCAAAAGTTATTATTAAATCAACCAGACAACCGCAAAAGAAAAAAATATTATTTAGTGTGGATTCGCGCGTAAAGTTCACGCAACACCTCCCAAACCTCTCCAACGGACGGTCTAGATCTAAGGTCCCGTCGCATCACCTCCCACTCACTCAATGATTCACTCACAGGTCACAGCTCTCCTCTCTCTATAAACATTTTTTTTTAACAAAGCCCGTAGGCCTCTATAAGCATTTTTCATTACTGTACGTCTGTACCATCTCTCTGCGTTTTATCATCCGACTACCCGCCCTTGGAGAGAGAGAGAGAGAGAGAGGTGAGAGGAAACGAGGGATCGCCTGTTTCTTCGTGCTTTGGTGAGCTTCTCTGTCTCCGGTCGATCGATTTACGATTTGTTGGTTTGTGCTTTTTTGTATCTCTGGTGTTTTTCTTTATATATGTTTAAGGAGAGGAAGCGACGATCGGATCGCCGAAGGGGGAGGGGTGGTTTTAAGCTTCGACAATCATCTTTCTAATTGTCTCTTTATTCTTTCCCCCTCCTTGTTCTCTTTTACCCTTGCTTTACCTTTTCTTCGAAAATAGATAAGATCTATTCGAGAGCTGTTTATTGTGGCTGAAAGTAATCGAATTTACATTAATCTCGTTCCAAATGTTCTTCAAGATGTTATTTACCTTTGCCTGTCAAAAGGATTTTAGCTACCTATTATATAAATCCCTTCTAATAAAATACAACTTGTTCTGGTAGTACGTTATAGAATATCAGAAAGAGCCAGTTGTTATAGTGCTGGTTTCTGTGTGTGTGTATATATATATATATAGTTGGGCTATGGTGCTATGCATAACACGGATCGACTCCGTGCTATGGATTGATTTTTCGTTATCGAAGTCTAAATGGTTGATCCGAACTGTTCAAAATAGTTTTCATATGAATATCTAGTTGGGGGCCTAAATTTTATATTTTTTTAAATTTTTTTTACTATTTTGTTAGATAGGTAGAAAATCACTTGATTTAATTACTATGAGCCATTCAAAAGGATTGATTTTCTAACTATCTAAAAAAATAGTAAATAAATTTTAAAAAATATAAAATTTGGTCCCCAGCTAGATATTCATGTAGAAAATATTTTGAGCAGTTCGGATTGATCATTTAGACTTCAAAAATGAAGAATTGGTCCATAGCATGAAATTAAAAATAGAGAGCAAAACACACAATGCCTCTGTGCTTTGCAAAAGCACCATAGCTAGACTCTATATATATAGAGAGAGAGAGTTTGGCTATGGTGCTATGCATAGCCCAACTCTCTCTCTCTATAGAGTCTGGTTATGGTGCTTTGCAAAACACAGAGGCATTGTGTGTTTTGCGCTCTATTTTTAATTTCAAATCATAAATAATTAATCCTGAACCTTTCAATCTAATCTTCATATCAAAATCTATTAGTAAACCAATTTTTATAATTTTTTTGCTATTTTTTCTGATGAGGAAAAAAATGACTTGATCTGATAATTCTGGTTCATCTAAAAATAATGGTTTTTTTCCTATCCAAAAAAATAGCAAATAAATTCCAAAAAATATATATTTTGGTTTACTAATAGATTTTGATATGGAGATTAGATTGAGCGGTTTGGATCGATCATTTTTGACTTAAAATTAATAATATAGCGCAAAACACGTAACATTTTGGTGCTTTGCAAAGCATCATAGCCTAATTAATATATATATATATATATATATAATATATATATATATATATATTTCTAATTATAGAAGA
Source organism: Schoenoplectus tabernaemontani (assembly GCA_037127355.1). NCBI lineage: Eukaryota > Viridiplantae > Streptophyta > Magnoliopsida > Poales > Cyperaceae > Schoenoplectus > Schoenoplectus tabernaemontani. The sequence continues at coordinate 11,312,799 of CM073746.1, forward strand.
TGGCCTTATGTGTATTTTCTTGTGGTTTCTCTGCGGACAAAAGAACAGGATTCTGTGGTACCATAATTAAACATTTTCTAATCATATTATGAAGTTGGCTTTTTAAGGAATATCCTCTTGCTACATGATGCCAGATTATCAGATATCATCTAGACTATACCCTAAAGAGTGCCATTATCTCCTCTCTTTTTTTCTGTTGGCCCCCTCCTCTTTTATTTTTTACCCCATTTACTTAGGGTAAAATAGGAGGGAAGATAGTGTTTAAAGGTTTTAAAGTAACAAGGCAGGGAAATGTATGGTATAAGAGAGTTTATATAAAAATACATGATAAATCTTTTTTGCAAGATATAATAGATACAATCCGTGTTACTCTGATACTCCTAATAACCCTCCGCACACCTATATTGGATATATATCTTACAGATTCACATCAGATTCATATGTGGTGCACATCTGATACACCAGCCGGCACACCACAATATTTTAATGTGTTTTTTTTTTAAAGAAAGTGATACTCATAGCTACCACTGCTGTAATTAATTAAAGTCCACGGTTACAGTTACAAACTCACAATATTTTAATTAGTTTACTCGTAATTAGCTTGACCTGTGGATATAGTCACCGATATGCAAGAATACACATATCCTCCAATGAACAGCCACAATGATGAGTTGTTCAGCATCAACTTTACAGTGGGGAGAAGTCAGTCTTCCCATCATCTTATTGCGCTGACCATACTGTGTTTATATAAGGAGGGGCACTACTGGCAAAGCAAAATTGAAAGTGTGGGACTAACGAAGCACTAGTTGTAGTATGGTTCCAAAATAGAGTAAAGTTGTAATCTTTTAAAAATTCTTATAAAGCTAAGGTACACCTCTAGTGGTTTGGATATGTAAGAGTTAATATGTTGGCCTAATACACAGGATCTCTTTATCGCTCACTCTTAAATCTTAATATTTTTGCTCAATATACGATAATTTATTTTATTCTCCTATCTATTTAAATCCAGATTCTTATGTTCTTATATTGAATAACAGTTATTACATATAAATATAATAAAATATATGTTAAACTGTAATTTTAACTGTAATCAAACTTGACCCTTGTTTGGTGTTTCCTCACTGCTCAGTACCATACTTGGATATTAAGTTATGATTTTGCTATGTTAGTATGTGGTACTATGACTTGATTAGATGAAAGAAATTTATGAGCTTATTTATTATGTTAAATTTCAATCAGAAGGAAAAAAGAAACAAATTTCAAACATTTATATATTTAAAAAATATATTATATATAACTGCTCCTGTATCCAATTTTTTTAAAGTTGGCAGATTGTCGTGACATCGTATTGGATATGATACCCGCACCCATGCAACACAGGATGCAATATGTGCTGATGTTTTTCATAAGTACCATCAGATTGGTATTTTCTCTGTGAACCATCAATTTAAGATTTTTTTCTATTTTTTTCTTTTCGTAGAACATCTGAGGAAGAGGAAATGGCTTCAAAACGGATTTTGAAGGAGCTGAAGGATTTACAGAAGGACCCTCCCACCTCATGCAGTGCTGGTTTGTTTCTTTTTTCTCCGTGTATTATTCCTTTTTTCTGCCCTTATGTATGTTTTGTGTTTATATGCATGTTTCCATTTTAGTTTGGACTGTGCTCGGTGGGTATTTTTTTAGGGATATACTGATTCAGCATATGCTTTACCATTTTTCCAAATAACTCTTAATATTTATTTTTAATCGCATCTGTACCCTTATTTTTATGGCTGCTAGTAGCTTTAAATGTTTGGTACTCTGGTTAATGTGATGGACTACTTTCCTTTTTGAGGGTTGAGGCTTTCTTTGTTTTTCTTTTATCAGTGAGGAGTTGAATTAGAATTTAGAAGCAGCTCATTTATATTTACATGGCTTCTTACTGTACATTAATTACTGAGTGTTGATTCAGATAATTTAATTTGACAAAGTTGGAGAAAATATGGTCATTTTTTGCCTGGCCATGAGCTTTGGCATGCTCGCCTAATTCCTGCAAATAATTAATACTATGCATTAGTAATTCAGTGGCAACTTGATTGATTTAATATGATAAAGTTGAGAAATTATGATCTATTTTTTGTTTGTCTATTAGAAAATAAATACTGTACATTAATAACTCAGTGGAGACTGAGTTGATTTAATATGATAATGTTGGACAAATATGACAAAGTTGGAAAGTGGATATGGATGTGAAATGGGAATTGAAGAAAAATATGGTCCCTTTTTGCTTTATAGCTATGAGCCTTGGGGTGCTGGCATAATACTTGCAAATAGTTCTGAGCTTCATATACATTAGTAACTTGGTGGTGACTTGGTTGATTTAATATGATTAAGTTTGGGGAATTTGATCCTTTTGCTCGACTTAGCCTTGGTTCAATGCTTGCATAACTTGTGAAAATGGTTGCTACACATCAATTACTGAGTGGCGGTTCAGTTGATTTAATATGGTAAAACTTTTTTTTTTGAAAAAGTGACCTCTAGGGCTACCGATTCCATTGAACAATGAAACCATATAGATACAGAGTTTTGTAGTTGGATTACATCCAAAAGCTAGCTGAATGGAGGGAAACACGTTCCCCTTGCAAAATTAGCAAAGCAATGGATGACAATGGAGAGATTATATCACTGCATACAGTCCTATTACATTCATACTAAGAAAGAAAATACAAAAGCTGACTGATGCAACTGGCAGAGCACTGCTGCTACTCCTATTGGGAAGTATCCTCCTCCGAGTGATACAGCTCCTTTTGCTTGACTATTAAACAAGTCTTCATCAATTGCTCGTGTGGTAAATGAATTAAGACCTTCTCAGTTATTGGTGGCAAGCATATGACTACTGAGGTTGTTGCATATTACCTGTCAAGTATTGGGTGTAATATTAAAACAAATCCTATATTTATTTTCTAATGGTAAATCTTTCTAGGATCAACATACTCTTTTGTTGAAAGCAGAAATTAACTAGATTTACAGCTATGCACATTCCTTTTTGAAATTCATTCAATAACAGGACCTGCTGGGGAGGATATGTTCCATTGGCAGGCTACGATAATGGGTCCTGCTGACAGCCCTTTCTCTGGTGGGGTATTTTTGGTCAATATCCATTTCCCTCCAGATTATCCTTTCAAGCCTCCTAAGGTACGGTTTATCATTTCTCAGACCATATATACCTAAACCCAATTATGGCATTTGACTATTTTGTAGTTAGCCCCTTCCTTTTGTAAACATACAGTTTTTGCTTTTTGTTCTCAGTAAGAACAAAATATTTCAAACCTTTTATTTTGTATTAACAAGCACCTCCTTTTTATGTGGTGGTTTCAGGTTTCATTTCGTACTAAGGTGTTCCATCCAAATATTAATAGCAATGGAAGCATCTGCCTTGATATACTGAAAGAACAGTGGAGCCCTGCTCTTACCATTTCGAAGGTTGGTTTTGTCTTACATTTTACTTGCTGATGTCTTCATATCTGACTGGGAGATTTGACATCTGCATTGTAATAAATTATCCTGAGCTGCATAGTTTTTCTGAATCAGACAATTTGAAGTGACCCTTCAAATCTACATTTCAGGTACTGCTCTCGATATGCTCTCTCTTGACAGATCCAAACCCAGATGATCCGCTTGTGCCTGAAATCGCACACATGTATAAGACGGATCGTGCTAAGTATGAATCAACTGCGCGCTCATGGACCCAGAAATATGCAATGGGTTGAGCACCAAAACCATTCTGAAGTTTCTTGTCCCTAGTCGCCCCTGATAATAAAACATGTATGAACATAAAATTGATGAGGGTTCAGCGTCTTACAAGGTCTGGGTCTTAACTTACTGTCGGTTCATCTACTTGTTGCTCTACTCTTTGTTGAAACTTGGAATTGTGGTTTGAATTTGCATGAACTGGAAGGTTGGTTAATGCAAGTTTGCTATCAATAATATTTGATTTCACTTTTGACCAGCAGCAGGTGAGAACAGACTTTGGCGTAAATGATCTAATTAAGTTTGAATTCAAACAAATTCTTATCTTTGATGCTTTATCCAATTGTTTCTGTGATGTCTTATAAAATGTATAATATTCCGTTTCGTACCATGGTCAATATCTTTTTTCCCTCGGTGACTCCGATTGGTTTCATTGTATTATGCCTCAAGTTGTTTGTTTGGGAGGCTTTTGTTGTTGTTTTATATATCATCTTGAATTTCATGCGCGATCAGATAATTGGCTGCTACACCGTGTGGGTTGACATCTTCAGAAAACACGAACGTGTCAAAGTTGGTATCAATTATTTATTGTTTTGCTTCCCTATTTTGCAATTTCTACAAATAACCGGTACACTTTTGATTCTCGAGCCTTTCAAATTTCTTCTTAACAACCATTTGAACATTCGTAGAGATTTAAAGCAAGCTATTTATTAAATTGAACTTCATCTTAGAAAGAAGCTTGACAATTAAGTTAAAAAATCGAATCCATTTGAGCACAGTTACTAAGGGTGTGCTTTTGTTAGAGGAGAGGGGATGTAAGGGGAGGGGACGGTTACCCTTCAAATTGGAGGTGAATTCTATTAATTTTTGTGTCTAGTCTTGCCTCCCCTCCTCTTCTCTCCATTAGGCTACCCTTCAAAATTTAATGTTGTGGAGCAAGTAAATATAACTTGGAATCACCTTTTTCTCTCCCCTTTCTGGAGCACGCTGAAAGCACAATATGTTCTATGAAAGGAGATGGCCAATTATTAGAACTCTTTTTAAAATTGAGAAATTATGGACTTGAGAGACCTTAACATCCATTAAGGTCGACTTGTAAGATATAGAGAATTATGTTTCGAAGTAGCAAGACATACAGATGGCATTGCGGGATCTATACCACATTTCTCTTAGAACAAGTCCCTAACAAGTAATAAATATCATAAATGGAAATGGATATATGCAACTCACAACAGAATAACAGATAAAAGATTATGCCATCAAAAGACCGCTCTTGTTGTCCATGGATGATGAAGGTGATAAGCATCACAAAAAGGAACACTGGAGCATTGCAAGAGCTATATATTTATTTATATTTTCTCTTTAACCATAGAGAGCATCTCCATAAGGACCGGCGATAAATATCAGAGATGTATAGTAATTTTCCTATTTACAACTTACAATTGAATCTATGCACTGACGAAACTGATCTCGTCTCCTAATCCATGTTCCACACTCCAAAGCTCATGTTGTCCATATAGAATAGAGATGATGGGCATCCATCACATAAGAAACTAAATAAATTTAGGTGGTGACAGTATCCTTTCCAATCAAAATCACTGTCAAAAGTTCTATATATATGTAAAGATTTCAAACCTATACAGATGTATCTATATGTTGCAGTTGGACCATTGCAATATGCAGCCTGTCGATATTATTGCCAATCACTTGATAGGTAAAGCTTATCTAGACATGTGATGCAACAGGAGCATACACGAATCACCAAGAGCCAACGATGGATGAAGCACAGCGTTTATATTTCTGCTGACACCTTTTCTTGGTCATGCACTAAGCCTCAGTGAAGGTACACTCACCTGATGTCAATGCGAACAACATGATAGTATATGTATTGTTGGTAAAATGATTGCTAATAATTCCATTATTAGAGCTGATTACAAGTTTGTATTATAAATGCCATATTGGGCAAGTCTTATATCTAATTATGTCAATGAAGTGCGAACTACCAGTGTAGAATAACAAGGTGAAGTATGTTTGAAGGTTGTTTTTATGCAATCATTGAAATGAAGTAAAATTTTCCAAATTAATGGAAGAGAAATTTCTCTTCAATTTCTTCAGAACCTAGGGGCTTTTTGAGAAAGTTCTTATGATCTTACATTGCTAACCATCTTGCACCATACCAGGCTGAGTCAGTGCCATATGGTGGTGGGGTGACCTTTACACCCTCTGATATAGACTCTGGTAAAAAAACTGTCAGCTCTTTTTCCAACCTTTCTGTCATTCCATCATATCACACATAGAAACATAATATTGTGAGCTCCTGGAAAGTATCTGTTTGACTATAAGAACACTTCTGTATGTTTCAATGAAAAACACCTCCGTAGATTAAGATGTTAATTCCATTTGATCATAGTCACAACTCAAAAAATAAAACCTACTATGGACGAGTATCCTATCTAACTGCATTGTTATCAATAACGTGTTACAGTAGAAATGAAATTACAAAAACTAGCTGACAGGAACACTTACACGCCTCCAAGATGGGGCTGGAAGAGCAACTCACCAACTTGATACCTTTCTTTAGAGAGTGTGAACGAACCATCACCTGCCACCTCACATGAGACACTTCTGTCCTTTTTCATTTCTGAATCATAATCCAAGGCCACGTAACATAACTTCTGTAAATTATTTGAAAAATAATAGAGCAAGGGCTTAGACAATTATAATTGAAGAGGAAAAAGGCAAATAAATCGCATTTGTTCAAAATCACTCACCACCCAAGCCCGGCATTTGATAAGGCAGAGTAAGATTCAGAAATCACTCTCACTTTCTCTCTTCCCCACTCCCCCCCTTCCATAGAATGTTCATTAATGATAGAAAACATAAAAAATATCTTCTAGACCCCTCAGTAACCATCTTCTTCAATCCTAACTTCTCAGTTCTCGCTGTTTATTATTATTATTTTTTTAGGAAACAAGCTGTTAGGGTAATATATAATAATATAATAATAATAAGTAATCATAATTTTAATAATATAATCATCATAATCATAATCATGATAATAATAATTATAGTCATAATCATAATAATATAACCATAATCATAATCATAATAATCATAATAATAAAAATATAATCATAATCATAAAAATAATTATAAATAATTATAATTATAATAATATAATAATAAATTAATCATACTATAATCAACATATAATAATATAATATAACATAATAAAATAATAATAAAGTAATAAGAAATAATCATAATAAATAATAATATTATAATAGTAATATAATAAAATATAAACATAATCATAATATAGTAATATAATAATAAAAATATATAATTACAATCATAATTATAATAATATAATAATAATAAGTAATCATAATTTTAATAATATAATCATAATATAATAATCATAATCATAATCATGATAATAATAATTATAGTCATAATCATAATAATATAATCATAATCATAATCATAATAAGTGAATCTCAAAATTAACCGAGCAAGCAGTGTGCAAACCTCTTTGATGTGTCCAAACAGTGTAAAGTGACTCATAGGTCATACTTCTCTTTTGCATTAGCTCTTTCAAAAACCCTGTTAGCTTGAGAGCACCTATCCCCACTATTTCTACACTGATCTTACGCATTACCTTGCCTCTATATACTGTTAAGAATGAGAGCAAGAGTAACAGATGAGTCTTAGCCAAACCCATCATTACATAAGAATAATACAATATGGTGAAGTGAAAGGAAAATCTTTCTCGCTTCTTTAATAAAAAAATGCATGAACTGTAAAAATATTAAGAGGTTTGAAATGCTCAACCTCAACCTCAACCTCAAGAATGATGTGTTATGCAATAAGTTAGTGTATTCTAACACCATACTGGTGATGCTCAGTGCATACCATGATTTAGTTGAACAAGACGGTTCCTTATTCATTTTGTTTTATTAGTTTCACCAAGATATTTTGTTCATGTATATGTCTGTGCGTGTGCGCATGCATCTGTCTGTATATTTGACAGAGAGAAAGATACCAGGAGCTACGGAGGTGACATTGAAACCAATATTTACAACAATGCCAGAAATCCTTTTTGCAGCATACAATGCCATTTTCGAAATCTGTCAGCATTGTTAGGAAACACCGCCCACCCAAGCCCATACTCTCTCTAACCCCCTCTTACTAAAAGCAAAAAAATCATGCAAGTCCTGAAAAATCTCAAAACATTTTTTGTTATACCCCTTAAGATAAAAATTTGTACGCTCTATAGCAGCAGTTTTTCTAATTACTAGAAACATTCAGGATATTCTTGATGTCTTCATTCAAGTACTCTCAAGTCTCAACATCCCTTTTATTCCTTCATTGCTTTTCACAACAAGATAAATAAGAACAACAACAAAGCACTTAGTCCCAAGTAAATTGAGCAGGCTAGAAATGAAACCCAATCAGAGTCGGAAAGGCCAAAGTAGATTGTAATTAGAGGTGACAATCGGATGGGTCAGGTCGGGTTCGGGTGGGTCGGATAAGTTTGACCAAAAAAATTATCGGGTCACGGGTCGGGTTCGGGTCGGGTTTTGGGTCGAACATTGTCAGGTTTTTCGGGTTTCTGGTCATTTTGGGTCGGGTTCTTAGTAGCTCAGGTCATCTCGGGTTTTGGGTCATTCGGGTCGGGTCGGGTTTTAGATCATCTGATATCGGATAATCTCGGGTTTCGGATTATTTCGGGTCGGGCCGGATCGGGTTCTTTTTTGTGATGTTTTATTTTAGGTCGGGTCGAATTTCGGGTCGGGTTGTCAGACTTTAGAATTCTTTTTCAGAAATTCATTTTAGACAATATTAGGTCTAGATTATCAATAATGTTATAATCAATTTGGCTTTTCAAATAATATGGATATGATTAATTAATTTGAGTCTAATCAGATCAGTTTCAAGTCGATATACTTCATTCATTTTATTAATAAACTGAAGACAAACTACTTATGATAATTCTAATTAATAGACATTATTTTTTATGATAATTTTAATTTACGACATGTAAATTTTGATTAATAGACATTATTATTATGATTTGAAATGTAATTTTTTTATTTCGGTATAAATTCTGAATATATATATATATATATATATATATATGCATGTAGGTAATTTCTTAATTAAAATTATCAAAATTATACGTGCAACTATTTGTACGTGCTATATTGATAAAAATATTTGTTAATTTGTGTTAAAATAAATGGACGATCCATCGTTGTTTATGAAACTCGTGCTTAATCCGATTCTCCTCTAAACCGTACTTAACCTGACCTCCTTCAAAATAAACTGACAGTCAAGTACAAGTTGAATTTATAAAGAGAAGTTTATACAACATAATTTTAAAGTAATTAGATACATATATGCAACACGAATCGGGTCGGGTTTTGGGTTGTCTAATCTCGGGTCATCTCGGGTTTCGGGTTGTTCGGGTTCGGATCAGGTCGGGTTTCGTATCATTTGATCTCTGGTCATCTCGGGTTTCAGATCGTTCGAGTTCGGATCGGGTCAAATTTTAGATTGTCTGATCTCGGGTCATCTAGGGTTTCAGGGTCGTTCTGGTTGTCTGATCTCGGGTCAGCTTGACTTTATAAAAAAATCAGGTCGGGTCGGGTTCGGATCCGGATGGGTCGGGCGAGTTTCTCGGGTCGGATCAGATTTTGCCACCTCTAATTGTAATAATAGTACCACTAATAATAATGATATCAATTTTAATTGTAACAATCCTAGTAAGAATATCAATAATAACACTCTTGTTATTGCTTTTCATGAATAACATTTTTTTTTCTGTTTAATTACTTACCAAAGAAATTTAGCAGAAAAAGTATACCTGATCAATTGCACATATAGCTGGTACATTCATATCAAAGAGAACAGAGCAAATAGCTTCTCGGTATTGTTTTCCTGAAGCCTTAGCTGATTCTGTATCTGAAATAGAATAAGAATAATAATAGATGAAATATTAGGAACATTATATTGCATCTGGAGCCCAATGAAACCTCAAGACAAAACAAATACCCTAAAATTATTAATGTATAACCACTGAAAACATTCCGTTTTCATATTGATGTAATAAACAGTGTAAATTTTCACATTGTATTGATTTCAAATCGAGGAATGCTGAAATATGTTTCAAGTATTAAATCCAAGTAGGAAAAAGAAACATTGGTTCTATTACTAGCATAGTAGCATATTAGCTAATACATTGACATATTGGGGAAAACATTTATAAGACTTCCCTGGTATGGTTCAGACTTCAGATCAAAATTCCATATACAAAATAAAATAAAAAATATATGCTAACCGTCACAGTGACAAATTGGGATGGCCAGTATAACCGACTGAGATGATGCTTTAACTTGCATCCTGAGACAACCCCAAAAAAGCAGATTAGGGGAGTTTTATACAAAAAAAATGATAAAAAGAAAAAACTACTTGTACAAAGAAAATCAATAAAAGATGGCAAGGACTACTGACTATTGAGATAACTAAGCTTTAGCTAAGGAATGCATAAAAGTTGCACAGAAGTTTGACAATGGATCAACAAGAAGTACCAAATTTTGGGAGCCAATACTTATTTTGGGATGTTAGTCCAATACTTATTTTGGGAGCCAACCAATAGATATTCCGCTCCAGACGTAAGGGCAAAAATAGAAGTCTAGAAACCAACAAATTTAAGCAAAATTGATATAAAATACACTAGCATCCTCTTAGTAGAATAATAGAGAAAATACCTGCCATAAATGGTAGAGAAGAAATGGCGCAGCCTTGCATACATGGGTGACTCGATATACCAAATTCCTATAGCCAAAATAAAATAGATGCACACATGAAAAGTAGTTATTTTTGTGGATTGAAATCCCAGCACAGCACAACACTGTTAAGCACTAAAATACACTGTTTGCTTCCACACAATATCAGTGCTTGATGTAGTTACTGAAATCTCCTTTACCTGAGATCAATTCCACCAGTAAACTGAATTATGCAATTAGGACCTGGGACTTACAGAAAATGCTTGATAAGATTTACTGCTGTAATAAAATTTGAACAAGATCTAATTTTGCATCAACTAAACCATTGTTAATCTCCTAGTGGTCTAAAAAAACGAGAAGCAATTTTTGATAAGGAAACAAATGGAAAAACAAGGAAGTTCATACCAAAAAGTTAGCACAACATCCTGAAGGAGAAGCAAACTTGCTCCAACCATCTTGCAATAACCCGATCCACCTTCATCAATTTGTCAAAAGTTCATCACTCAATATATGAGCTCCTCATTAATTTAAATTCACGAGCATTGATTTTCAATCAAAAATGCTTTTCTAATTTCCTTAATAACCGTAGAAAATAATACCGTTGTTATTTCTTTTAACCTAGGAGCCACCAAAGATATCGTTTTAACATTTCATATTGGACTGTAAAAACTAAAATACTTTCGACCATCCAGAGACCTATGTAACTATGGCAAGGATAGACAAGGACATTTGCACCGTAGAAAAATGAAACATGCCTTAGAGGGATGTAAAATAAGTTTTGCATCCACAAAAATACACCAACAACATACAACTAGACAATTAGATGAGATCATACCATCAATAATAACTGCACCAGGAACTACATAGCGTTTACCACCGTAAACATTCATAAATGATAACTGGCCTGGATGATCATAGTAGGTCCTGAGAAATTGAAGTAATTCTGTTAGACCAACTAATACAAAATTTAAATTGCTACCTTCTCCAAATAAGTGATCCTATTAAATATATACAATCTAAGCTCATTCTAAGTTTCCTTGAATTGATTTTTTGATAAAAGAAAAGTTCCTCGATTTGATTTTTGATAAAAGAAAAGTTCCTCGATTTCATTTTTGATAAAAAAATAGTTTCCTTCAATTGAAAACAATTTTATCTAAATAGTGAATTTAGCTTTTCTCTGTGGTAACCTTGTATGTCTTAGTAAACAAAAATGAAACCAAGAAATCCAATAATGCAAAAGGACCATTGCTATGTATTCCAAGAAATTTAGAATTGTGACTGTGTGAGAGTTACCTAAAAGGAGGCCCAGCATGCAAGTGAGTTTCAGAGAAAGCAACCCATTCCCAAGAGTGCTTCCCATTTTGAAGAAAACACATCCAGAGCCTATTGTCAGATACCAGAACTCTAAAATACCAGCACACGAGGGACAATCTCGCTCTTTTTTGGCCCGAGAAGATGCAAGATTTGCATTATGATATCAATTGGGATATGATCCAGTTCACCGAGAGATCCAGGATAGCAAAAGAAGTCAAAAGAGGCAGAGCCCACACTGGAACTGGAAATGGAACTAGAACTCAAACTGATTCCTGATCGGCTGATGACAGAGCCCCATACCTTTTTCAGTAGGGAATCCATTTTGATCTAAGCGAATTTGAACTTTTTCTTTCTTTAATAGTCAATTGGATTGGATTGGATAGGATTGTCGGAACAGAAAAATATACATAGGCTTCTCTTGTCTTCTGCGAGGAGTTTATACAACTTGCTGCTGTTTCCGCGTGAAATGGGGGTTGTTTTGAGCTAATTCAATTGAATGGATAAGGGAAAGATGAATTTTTTTCCCTCTTCGTCGCGCCAATTGCAAAATTCGCCATATCAATCATCCGAAAAGAGAAGGGGAAAGATGGAATTTATTTTTTTCCTCTTCGTCGCGCCAACTGCAAAATTCGCCACATCAAGCATCCGAAAAGAGAAGTTAGGAAATCAACGACTGGAATACTTTCCGATCAACTATGCACAAATTCCACATCTTATGGGAACCAGAAAAGGGAGAGGGATCACACAGTATACTCTCTTCTACTACGCCGCTTGAGCAAAGAATTAGGATTTAGGTGGTTTTGTCGACAATCCACGTATGTACATGTACATGGGAAAGACGATAATAATTTAGGAGAGATCAATTCGGACTTTGGACCGAGTACCGACAATGAAATCATGGGAAAGACAATAATAATTAGAACCGAATATTTCAGATAGTGTAGTAGAATGCACCAGTAATATAACGGAAGCAGGAACATATGTCCGAGTTCGACTATGAGAATTAAAAGAGAGAATGAGAGGTGGCGCGTGTGTTGGATGGTGTGGTTACTATATTTAGGATGTTGATAAAAGTATATCGTATGTGTCACGTATTTGATACGTTCGATACGGAACGTATGGTATCAGTATATTTTATTTTATGTATTTGGACGTACAGGGGCGGACCCCGTGGATTTTGAAAAATAGTGATTTTCGGTAATATTTTCGGGACACGTGCCTCTCCTGAATTGTTTGGTTATTTTTATTGAGAAAAAAATATTTAATACCGTGCATAATGAAATAATTATGCAAAGATATCAAAATATAAAGTTACTTAGTCGAAAACTTTCTTCATCAACTTGATTATCTATTATTTTGAGCTTTATTTTATTATTATTTTAATATATAAAATATTATTATTTAATAAAAAAATTATTAGTTAAGTATATATATTAAATTATTGATTTTTTATTTAGTACCCGATTAGTTAATGGGTTTGAACCCGATAAGCCATTACAATTCGATAATTGCCCTCTCCTAATCAAAATCCTAGATCCGTCACTGTGGACGTACGTGTTTTAACGTGTTAAAAATTAAAAAAATTTAAATACGTACGTCTAGCACGCTGTGTTAAACACGTGTCAGCACTTGTAGCACGTACAAATTCAACAAATTTCAAACAAAATTCGAGAAATATATAAGAAAATTAGAAATATCATACATATTAAAATGATCCCGGTCTCTAACTTCAGTATTAATTCAATTTTTTTAAGCACACAAGTATTTCAAAAGTCTAATATGTTGAAGTATTTTATATGTGCTACACGTATTAGATATGCGTATTTAGATGTGTCAAAATTATTCATATGTTGATCACATATGTTTAACAACATGACACGTATGATATGTAAACTCATAACATACGAGATACATTCGAGACACAAATATTTATTCATATTTGTATATATATATATATATATATATATATATATATATATATATATATATATATATATATAGTAAAGATGTCGTGATCTTAACTCAAAAAGTATATCAAATCATCTCCAAATTTTAATTTATCATTCTCATTAAATTCTTTATATGAAAATCTATTGGGATGCAAAAATTTGGAGTGTTTTGAGTTTTTTTAAGTCATGGTTTTTAATTTTTGAAAATCAGCTCTAAAAATAAAAATAATATATTTAATATTTGAACATCATTTTTAAAAATTAAAAATGATGACTTAAAAAACTCAAAACACTCCAAATTTTTGCATCCCATGAGATTTTCATATAAAGAATTTAATGAAGATGATAAATTAAAATTTCGAGATGATTTGATATATTTTTTAAGTTAAACACTCACGGAAGGCCTCCGTAAGCTTAAGCTCACGGTATCTTTACTATATATATATATATAGAGAGAGTAAATCTACGGTGAGTTTAAGCTCACGAAAGACCTCCGTGAGCTTAGCTCAAAAAATATATCAAATGATTTCCAAATTTTGATTTTTCAATCTCATTAAATTCTTCATATTGAAATCTTATGGGGTATAAAAATTTGGAATGTTTTGAGTTTTCTAAGTCGCTCTTTTTAATTTTTTAAAATAATATACAAACATTGAATATTTTATTATTATTTTTAGAGTTGATTTTAAAAAATTGAAAAGAGCGACTTAGAAAACTCGAAACATTCCAATTTTTTGTATTCCATAAGATTTCAATATGAAAAATTTAATGAGATTGAAAAATTAAAATTTAGAGATCATTTGATATATTTTTTGAGCTAAGTTCACCGTAGATTTACTCTCTCTATATATATATAACATTTATCATTACTCTAACTATATTGGCACCATTTCATTTCCAATGTCATCTCCATAGACACTAGGCAGTAGTATTCTCAGAGGTAGGTAGGTGGTAGGGCTACCATGCATTGCATATCACGTTTTGATGTATATTGTGCTTGTGCACTAGGCCCAATTTGAAGCATTATTTTTGGGTTCGTTTGGCAAATTAAGGAATAACTTTGGAAGAGTGATAGAATAATATTTTTTTGGAAGAGTGGTAGAATAGTGATATTTTTAACTATTCGGAAGAGCGAAAATATCGTTGGCAATTGTTACTCAGAATAGTTAAAATATGAATAATTATGATACTAATAATGATGATGATAATAATAATAATAGTAAAATAATAATCATAATAGTAAGATAATAATAATAAAGTAATAAAAAATAATCATAATAATATTATAATATTATAATAATAATATAATAAAAAGATAAACATAATCATAATATAGTAATATAATAATAAAAAATTATAATTACAATCATAATTATAATAATATAATAATATAATAATAATAAGTAATCATAATTTTAATAATATAATCATAATATAATAATCATAATCATAAAAATAATCATTATAATCATAATCATAATAATATAAGAATAAAAATATAATCATAATCATAAAAATAATTATAAATAATTATAATTATAATAATATAATAATAAATTAATCATAACTATAATCAACATATAATAATATAATACAACATAATAAAATAATAATAAATTAATAAAAAATAATCATAATAAATAATAATATTATAATAGTAATATAATAAAAATATAAATATAATCATAATATAGTAATATAATAATTATAAATTAGAATTACAATCATAATTATAATAATATAATAATCATAATCATGATAATAATAATTATAGTCATAATCATAATAATATAACCATTATCATAATCATAATAATATAATAATAAAAATATAATCATAATCATAAAAAATAATTAAAAATAATTATAATTATAATAATATAATAATAAATTAATCATCACTATAATCAACATATAATAATATAATATAACATAATAAAATAATAATAAGTAATAATAATCATAATCATAATCATCATAATATAATAATATAATAATAAATAATGTTGATCATAATAATATAATAATAAAATAATTATATTTATATTCATAATATAATAATATAATATTAAAATTATATTTATAATAATAATAAATAATATAATAATACTAATAGTAACGATAATATAATATAAATAATGTTAATGATAATTTAATAATAATAATATAATGATAATAATAATAATAAATAATAATCATAATATTAATATAATAATAAATTATAATCATAAATATAATATAATAATATAATAATACTAAATCTTAATCATAATTATAATATAATAATATAATATAATATAATCAAACAATAATCGCTATTTCGACGAGAGCTAATCCGATATTTCATCTATAAGTTGGTATACCGGATTAGCACTATTCCGCACTCTTCTACTTAGTCTAAAATTCGTTTGACAAATTAATTCGTTGGAATAGCTATTCTATTCTAACTTTTTGTTATTCCATTGAGTGCCAAACACTCCCTTTGAGAAGGGTAATGTATGTCCAAAGCCCGAATAATGGAGGCCGGAGACGTGTAGTACACAGATGGCAATCGGGCGGGTTCGGGTCGGGTTAGGTTGGGTCAATTTGACTTAGTAAGATTATCGAGTTATGGATCTGGTTGGGTCGAGTCGGATCAGGTATCAGATTGGATATTGGGTCTTCTAGTGTCGGATCATTTTAGGTTTCGGGTCGCATCAAGTCGAGTCGGGTCGGTTATCAAGTCATTTAGTGTCGGGTCATTTTGAATTTCGGATCGTATCTGGTCGGGTCAATTATTGGGTTATTTTGGGTTTCGGGTCATATTGAGTCGGTTATCAGGTCATCTGGTGTCGAGTTATTTCGGGTTTTGGATCGTATCAGGTTAGGTCGGGTTGGTTATCAGGTCATCTAGTGTCGGGTCATTTAAGGTTTTGAATCATATCAGACTAGATCAGATCGGATCAGATCAGATTTCACTATCTATGTGTCTGATTTAGTCAAGCCGAATAAATTAGATCAGATTGAATTTCTAAGTGATGCATGTTTGAGTCATATATGTCTCACCTTAATTTCACTTGAATTAAACTCTTATATTTATCTCCTCAATCTTTAATTTTCGTCATTCATACAATACAAATTTTATTTGAACGATATATTTGAATTAATATTAACTTTATTATTTAAATAAAATAAGTTATTATTCATAATAATAATTAAATTATTCAACTTATTTGACATTTGTGCGGGATCCACGGAGGTCACATTTGAGTCTCCAAGAGCGTGACCTGGAGCCTAAAGATAATATTTTCATAATTCATCCAAATTCTAACCATAATTATGAAAATTTTACTGTCAGGTCGAGTCAGGTATTCGGTCATCTAGTGTCGGGTCATTTCGGGTCGTATAAGGTCAGATCAGGTTAGGTATCGAGTCATTTTGGGTTTCGGGTCGTATCAGGTCAGGTATCGGGTCATTTTAAATTTCGGGTCGTATCAGGTCGGGTATTAGATCATCTAGTATTGGGTTATTTCAGATTTTGGTTCGTATTAGATCGGATTGGATCGGATATCAAATCATTTAGTGTCAAATTATTTTGGGTTTTGAGTGTTATCAAGTCAGAACGGGTCGGACGAAATTTCGGATCGTATCAGGTTCTACCACCGCTAAAAAAAATTAGTCTTTTCATCTTAAACCCCTCCCAACTCAACGTAAATCCCTCTTCTAGTTCGCTCCATTTCTTGTTTAGCAAGCCCTTTTTTCGCCGCTCAGTATCACCTCTCTCGTTTGGATTGGGAGAAGTCGCCATGGCTTCTAGAATAATCCTGGCACGCTTCTCTAGGAACAGTGCCTTCTCTGTCAACCGTCTGATCTCCG
This sequence comes from Schoenoplectus tabernaemontani, assembly GCA_037127355.1. Classification (NCBI taxonomy): domain Eukaryota; kingdom Viridiplantae; phylum Streptophyta; class Magnoliopsida; order Poales; family Cyperaceae; genus Schoenoplectus; species Schoenoplectus tabernaemontani. The sequence continues at coordinate 11,330,436 of CM073746.1, forward strand.
CTCGGCCCGAACCATGGCTATGCTCTTCTGAGCTCGTCTCTTCGTCCCCGATCAAGGTCGAATTTTTCAATGTTTATAGTTTTATTACTCTTAACGATATATGGTTTACCTCAGTTACTTTCTTGTTTGTGTACTATTCTAAGTTTATTTTTCTCGAGTTCTGGTGTTTTTGGGAGCTCGAGCTTAACAAACATTAGAGGTGAGAAGCCATTAGTCTTTAGCTTGCAATTTGTTCCCCTTTACTTCCATTATTGCAAATTAGGCCCTTGATACATCATCACATTTTCAAGTATTCCTTCAATTTTTTTTTTGGTTTTATTTTAGCTAACTACAAACTATATAAGAAAATTTTATAGGTTGTAGTCTTTGGATTATGATTGGTCATTTTTCTAATATATGGGTGTGTGAAATGTTCTATGAAATAAGCAAGGAAGTCTTGATATATGAAACAGTGCTTTGTCTCTGTTCAACTAACTTTATGAAAAATTAACAACTGTTACAACATGTCATATTTTTGTGGCCAGATTCTAAGGAAATTATGTATGATGCAGATGCCAGTAAATCAGTTCTCGAGCTTTTCAGCTGTGCTAAATGCAACATTCCAGAGATTAGGGTTTTCATCTACAGCATCGCCTCAATCTAATTCCTCAACAGAAAAAAATGGGAAGGTGAAAGTGTCATCAGATGAAAATGCAAAAGGGTTATCAGAAAAGGATACAACTCATGCTGAAGAAGCAGCAGACTCAGGTCAGATTTTCAAGCTTTTGTGAAAGATCGTAGCATCTCTCTTATTTCTTCCCTTTAAAGCTTGTCTATGTGATGTTAATCAGTTATCTGATATGTAGAAATTAGGTATCTTAGTCGTCCAATTTTAATGCATATGAAGGTAGTTCCAAAATAATTCTATTAACATATTAAGGTCCTAGAATTGAATTCATGGAAATGCACACCCTTTGAGACTATTTTGTTTACAATTAGCATATTGCGCTGGTATTTCCAAGTTGCCAAATTTGGTTGCTTAATATATTGTTTTTTTACTTGTCGCGGTTTTTTTTTTAAACTTTGGCTAACTGATAGTTCAGATTTTGTTTATAAATAAAAGTCAAGTGCAGAGAGTATTAGTTTTATGGATCGGACCCCAATTGACATGTTTGGCCGTGTCAGCAGTTTTGCAATTTGTGTCTGCAAGACAACTGATACTAGCATGAATACTTTAGGCTGATTAAGGTTCTTAAACAGATAATGAGGTTGTGCTGTCAAAGGAAGATTTAATGAAGCTGCTAGTAGAGAAAGATGAATTGCTAGAAGAAAAACAAAAGGAGTTTGAGACAATGAAAGATAAACTTATCAGAGGGTATGCTGAGATGGAAAATGTGATGAGCAGGACTAAAAGAGAGGCTGACAACTCCAAGAAATTTGCCATTCAGGTTCTCTCTCTAGGATTTCTACATCCCTTTTTATGTTTTTGAAATTTTTTTACTTTGTTTTCAATTGTTGCAAGTGACACTGGAATTATCTGTTCGTTGGGGATGCTTTTGAAGACGACTTTTATACAACATGAGCCCTCAATGAATATTTTGATAATATTTAAAGCTGTGGGTCAATTTATACCCCCATTGATTTTCAAAACTAAGATAACCGTACTGTATTTTTTTCTCTGTTTTATTATAAATTGTGAAGATAATTCAATTTTTTGATCCCCATACACTGAATAAAATTACTTACTACGACCCTTATTTTTCTAAAATTATGATATATGATCTACACATATGTATTATTGACCCCCATTGTGAATTTTCTGCATCCACCCTTGATTATCCTACCCTTTAATGAAGCATGATTTTCTCTCCCTTTTTTGATCTCAAGTGGGATTGAACTGAAAGTCAAGTTAGAATGATTTTGATTTTGCCTTGAGGTTTTTCTTAGGTTCATGCAGAGATTTGATGGGAGCAACTTTTTTTTCTTTCTCAGGGAAACGGGTGTTCTAGCAGTTCTTGCGCCCCAATTTTTTTTTGACTATTCTTTATAAATATAATAAATGGTGATTGATATATGATTCTATGTAGATATTGATAACTTCTACACTAATTAATGAACAATCATTTTGTCAAAAAAAAAAAACATTTATTTAATTCCACAAAAACATTTTGTCAAAAAAAAAAAGAAATCCGCTACAACAGCATCATCTAAAATTGTTTATCAATTACAAAATTTTCTTTATTAATAAATAATTCTACTCTGGGTATGGAAGGTTTAATATTGTTTTGTTGGACTACATGCTGAATTGTAGAGCTTTGCAAAGAGCTTATTAGATGTAGGAGACAACCTGGAGAGAGCTTCCTCAGTTGTAAAAGAGAATTTTGTGAAAATCAATGAAAATGAGGCTGATAAGGCAGCCCCGCTTCTTAAAACCCTATTGGAAGGTGTTGAGATGACTGAGAAACAAATGTCTGAGGTATATTCTGCAATTTCTTTCTTTTCTTCTTTAATAGATTTCGATTCTGCTTTGTGTACTGATTTGTACCAGTGATCAATTACAGTCCCCCTGATTTAACATGATGAGACTTTAAATGGCACATGCCCAAGCTGGCAACACTGTTATTGTGCTTAATATTTAACACATTTCTTTTCAAGTGCTATTTGCTCTATGGAGCTACAATTCAAAGTATTTGACCTCAATTTGCATTTCCCTTCAATTAAGCACCCAACATAAATCTTTTTTTACCATTACATAGTACTCGTGAATATTTTTGCATCTTATTTTTCTGCTTCTCTGCACAATAGGTGTTTAGAAAATTTGGAGTAGAGAAGTATGATGCGGAAAATGAGACGTTTGATCCACATAGGCACATGGCGGTTTTTGAAGTCCCTGACCCTTCTAAGCCACCTGGCACTGTAGCTGTTGTGCTCAAGGTAACAATTGTTTTTTACATTCTGTAGTTGGTTCCCTTGACATTAGAGGTATATTTGATATCACAGTAATGGTGATAGTAAAACTGGAATGTTTGTTTAGAATTAGTTTGCTAACCTTTTTTTTTTTTTTCTTTTTGAACTACTACAGAAAGGTTATATGTTGCATGATCGGGTCTTGCGTCCAGCAGAAGTTGGTGTCACTAAATCACCAGAGCAGAGTCCAGAATAATATGCCTGAGATTTTGAATGTATAAGATGTGCTCCTAGGTAAATTAGGATTCCCGAGGAACTTCATGACCATACTGTTTTACTATGTAGATGCCTGCATGTGCTGTATTTTTTGAATTTAATTCACTGTGCATTCTAATACAATGTGCTTCAGAGAACCAAGTAGGATTTGCACGAATGCGATTTTCCTGTTAGATTAATAAAGTTAACTTGAGATTTTGTCTATCAAAAATACCTCCGACAAGAGCTGTTTCGGCCATTTTGATTGGTTTCTAAGAGTTTTTGTATATATATTTCTTCTTTAGAGGCTGTATTGAAGTCGTTATATACCTATAGCGTATGATACAAAATTAATATGGTGGTTTGAAATTAACTCTGGTTGACAATAGTGTAACAATCTAGCGTATGATACGAAATTAACATGGTGGTTCGAAATTAACTCTGGTTGACAAGAGTGTAACAATCTAGGCTCTTATAGAACAATTCTTTTCAGGGTTGGCAAGTGCTGCATAAAAAATGGCTCCTGGAAGAATTGCATTGGTATGAGGTGTTTCCGAATGACTCAGCTGAAAACCTCTAAAGAGAAGCGAGACGCTTCATCCCAAGGCTTCTCCGAATTCCAAGTACAAAAGACTCGTCAAAATTCTTTACATTAATCCCCAATTTTAACCTTTTCCTGTTTGATGATCTCTTGGACGTTATCGAATAAGGCAGTTTGATTATCACTCTTAATATTCATGTCGTTGTGTATATATGGAGGATAAAATGGAATGAGCAGTGATTCAGTACCGGATTTACACTGCATCACCTTCGCATTCCGTCATGTTCTTACAGCAACTAGAGAAGCAGCAAGCACAATAAGAAAATAAATGGGCAATAATTGGGACAGTTTTCTGAAATTTTCCATTTTCAAGAAATAATCATATTGGGATTACAATTATTTGCCATTTTTGTTTTAGCAGGGTCAAAGAAATTGGGTTTTAATTCTCATTAAACGGACAAAACTATCTCAAAAAAAGAAAAAGGGAAGTATGCTATTGGCACTTAACGTATAATAGACTAATAGTGTTCAATAATAGATAATGTATGAAGTAAAAATTTACATCATTTGAAACTAAACAGATAAAAAATGAAAATAAATGCAAAAATTCATCAACCTGATTCATCTCTAATCCCCCTCGTTCTCTCAATCACAGAATCAACTGCAATATCAAAAGCATCTCTTATACCTTCTACATTGTATCTTGGATCAGTATAGACAAATTTTGGAATCATGTTTATTATCTCTTCTCTCATTGCTTTTATTTGCTCCGCACTGTATGCAACCAACACATCCTCTATCTTCACTGTACCATTTCGTACTGCATCCTCTGGTATGTACACTGAATATTTTGTATAATCCCTTGGCAGGTACCACTTGTACTGCTCATGCGCCGTCTTGTGGTGAAAGAACACAGGGATGCACCCAGCAAGCATTGAGTCAAATGTTGACCTACGAGTATACGAATCACCTGGAGGTTGCATGCAAAAGATTGAGTTTTGGAAAAGGCTCATTACGCCAACTGGTGACCGGCATTTTCCTCCGTAGGCTCCACATTCTAATAATTTACATTGAGGTGATTCTAGACACTGTTCTATGACCTGATCTCTGATTGCTGATGCACTATGATTTTTTCTCCTGGCCCCAATAAAAGAAAAGAGGTGTGGCCTCGTGACATGCCGTATTTTATCCTTCCAAGTGATTATGTCACTCATCTTAGAAGGATGGAAATATGTTGGGAATGGTATGCCGAACTCGTTGTTGTATGTTGTGCTAGAATCTTCAATAAGTGCCTCCACGATAAGCACCATCATGCTCTTGGTCTCTGGAACGAGCATGAACTTGCCACCCCAGTATGAATTTTCATCCTTTTTGCGCCGCATGTCCCATGTCGTTCGTCCTACCACAATGAAATGGTCCTGGCCGCCTCGTACAGCCCATTCGGGGCTAGATCTCAGCCATTGCAGCATTTCATTCATCAAAGCATCACGCACCTCCATTGTTTGATTCCACAGATGCCGACCTATGTCAAGAGCTGCATAATACGGTACATATATGGCAGCGGCTTCAGCGGGGTTGTCAGTCAGGCAATGGTACCGCATCATGTGGTTGTGGAATATAATTTCTAATGTGAATTGGTCGCTACCATACCTGTTAATCAAAGACAAATTTTTTCATCCTAAAACAAATCCCAATATACATCGACTGATTAAGGAAACATGACTTCCATAATTGATAAAGCAGTTGAAGTTCAAATCTATTTTATTATTAATTAGGCACATTAATTGTTTAAGAGACTTCAGTCAATCCTTCTGCTTTTAATTAAATTAAAAATATATATATATATGCTACAACAAATGGACAATATGAATAACAAACTGAATCTCCGTACATTGATGGAATAATGAAACCAAAGAGAACAGAAAGTCATCTGAACAAACAATTTAGAAACAGTGGTTGCTGCTGCGTACCATACACCAGCGGGAACAAGAGTGCCACTTGTGTCTGTTAGCAGTTGGCCGAAGCCATAATTGTCGACGACTTGACACATGTCAGTCCAACATGAAAGATTATGGCAGTTTCGAACAAGACCCACGTTGAACCTCTCTGGCAGCTTTTGGATGTATATATACCGGCCGGTACAAGATAGTCTGGTGGCATTTATAGGAGTTGTGCAAGTGGTGGTTGTCACATTCACAAAAAGGAAGCTAGATAGAAGGAAAAAGATTAGAGCAAGGCTCAAGAGGAAGGATAGGAGGAGAACAAATGTGAAGAAGTTTTTGGATGTGGGTTTGATGTAACGCTGTTTCGCCATTAATGGCAACAGTGGTTATGATTAAAGGCTTTTGTGCGAGTATATTGTTATGTATTCTGGACATGTTGGGAAGTTACATCTACATTTTAAATGCAGGTATTTTCTTAAAAAATAATAATGACGATTATCACGATGATATTAAAAAAAATAGTCAAATTAAACTCAGGTAGTTAGGCTCTTAAATATTAGCGATTGCGTCCCCGAATTGCGACATGCCACCAGTTACATTGCAAAATAAACTCTTTTTATTACTATTTCGTTGCAATTTATTGGAATCAGTAGTTCATTACATACATTAACCTTTTTTTTATTCTTGTAACTTGTTCTTTTTTTTTCCTTATTAAAGAATTTACTAGAAAGTAGTAAATTCAAGATTATTAAATTTGGCGATAGTAAATATGAGCAGTGTAATTTATCCTTAAGAAAGGGAGCTGCTTTCTTCGCACCAATTTTAGGGACAAGAAATTAATTAGCATCTAGTTACTATTTCTGACCATTTGATCAAGAAATGAAAAAAAATAATTAAGATAAGAAAAGACAATCCAAGAATTGTATAAGAAAATTTTCAACGATTTAAATTAAGAAATACATCCATCGCAAATTGACTTCCATACTTTCATTAAATAAATTTCATAAAAAAACAAACACTAAAGCAATTTTAAATTAAGTTTGATAATATTTAATCTTCCTGATTCATTCAATGTTGCCGTTCAAGATTTTTATATGAACAATTAATCGCTCATAACAATTAGCGATTATTATAAAACTGCCTTGATTAATTCCATGAGGCCTCTGACTATTATTATTGTCATGTATATCAGTATATAACAACACCGAGAAACAATCCTAAATTAATTTAAGGAATATTATTGTAATCCCCAGAGTGTTATCCCCAAAGTAAATCCCCAAACACAACTTTTCTTTTCTGTACACCGTATTTTAAATTTTCATTTCTTTTTAGACAATGTCAATTGCGCCGTTTCGTCATACAGTCATTTAGAATTTTAAATTGCCTCTGCCTCTTTATCTATTTTCTTGTCTGACATTAAAATGAGTCCTCTCTCTTAAACTCCAAGGGCATGCAATAATTCATGGGCGATGCACGAATTGGTTATACGAAGATTGAAAACTATGATATCTATTTCATTATATTTCTCACTTGGTACGATTCTTCTGAAATCATTTTTTTTAGTGTGAGGAATCATTTTTTTCTATTTTGTGCAATTCTTATTATTTCTCAACATATGTATTGAGCAAAATGATTTTGAATGAATCGATTTAACTATGCACAGTTGTACTATATTAGAGCAAATGGTTAACACACTTCAATTCAAAAGTGCCATGTGCAATTTTGAAAATTACTTTTCATCTGTATTGTTTCTAATCTTTTCGTCAAATAGCAATGATTTTGTTTGAATTAGAAAAGTATCAATTAATGTTTAATTTGATTTCTTTTATTTATGATTGGATCGAATTTTTTAAAAAAAATTATCATAGGAAAACTTTCAAGATTGCTTTATTTATATTGGACGATCTTAGTGTTTTTCTAAATTAAATTATCAATTTGATTTGACTTAATTTTAAGAAACTTTTCTATATAAATAGCAAATATTTTTTTAAGAAGTTGTTCTTGTCTTATAACTCAAAAATAATAATTTTGGTATCTTAATATAAATGATATTCTTAGACACATAGATGATATGATCATAGTTGTTTTATCAGCTTTTTGTTCAAATTATTATTTTTGATAAAACTTATCATGTGTACAAAATAACAAGAGATTTTGATATATCTAAAGAGGCATGATGTAATCCATCAAATCCAATGCAATTACCAACCGATAATCCGAGATGTTGCACAATATTTTGTTAACCTTTTACTAGCAAGCGGATATAAATGAAATAATTGATAAATATGTAGAACTAATACAAAAAATTACCCATATTTTTATGTTGTTTCAATTTAAAAGTTTCTTAATTAAATATATAGATAGACAATTCTGTATATATAAATAATATATCAAATGTATATAAATAACTTCGATGAACCTGATGATAGAAATGCAAGATGTAAAATAAAATAAAAAATTTGTCAAGCAACACATTTACCGTAAATAGTATAACTGATTTAAATAAATTGATCAAATAACCTCTTATATTGTATATGAATCATCCAAAAATAAAATTCATATACAACTTCAAAAAATATTAAAATAATAATTAATAATTGATTTAATAAGTATAAATGAATATATAAACAACTGTTGTGATGTAAGATCTACTAAAGTATAAGTTATAAATAATAACACTAATAAATATAAATTGAATGATAATTTAGTATAAATAGCTTAAGAAAATGTAAATAGAATGATTAGTTTTGCGCTGAAGCACTGAAATAGACGGTCAAATTTGAGGATTTAACTTGGGGACAAACATATGGGACGATTATCAGGCTCCTTAATTTAATTAGTGATAAGGCGGTATCAGGGTATCCACATAATTAATTGAGACTCAATTAGCATTGAGATTTTTTTTCTTTATTATCTTGTTGTTTTTCTAGTAAGCGAAGAGCTATGTGATCAGTGAGCAATTAATTAACTGACAAATAGTGGAACCTTTGTTGGAACGAAGAATGAAGTTGCATGCACGTATCATCGCAGATAACATGGTAGGTAAACCTTGAGTTGCAAACCTACATATATATATATATATATATATATATATATATATATATACCAGAGAGTAAATATATCAAAGCTCACGGAGGTTTTCCGTGCGCTTAACTCAAAAAATAAATCAAATTATCTCTAAATTTTAATTAATCATGCTCATTAAATTATTTATATGAAAATCTTATGGGATGCAAAAATTTAGAGTGTTTTGAGCTTTTTAACCCACCGTTTTTAATTTTCTAAAATGATGTTCAAATATTAAATATTTTATTATTATTTTTAGAGCTGATTTTTAAAAATTAAAAATCACGACTTAAAAAACTCAAAACGCTCCATATTTTTGCATCCCATGAGATTTTCATATAAATAATTTAATGAGAATGATAAATTAAAATTTAGTGATGGTTTGATATATTTTTTGAATTAAGCTCATAGAAAGTTCACAGTATCTTTACTATATATATATATATAGAGTTATACTACGGTTAGTTGCGAAGTACAAAACATTTTTGTACTTCACGTCGTATCTCCCATTTCCGAATTCAAAATACTGATCTGGCTATTCAAAGTGTTCTCTATATTAAAAATATATTTGAAGACCAAATTTTATACTTTTTATATTTTTTTTCTATTTTTTGATGATTAGAAAATCGTTCTTATTAAAAATCATAAATTTAATGTATTTTCATCTCCTAAAAAAATATAATTTTTTTTAAAAAATATAAAAAATTAGTCTCCAAATATATTTCAATATGAAGAATACTTTTAACGATTGGATTAGTGTTTTAAATTCAGAAATGAGAGATACGACGCGAAGTATAAAAAATATTTTATATTTCGCGACTAACCGTAACATAACTCTCTCTATACATGATGAATCCCCAAGTTCAGGATTATTATAGCCACTTAGCCACATGCTTTTGATTCATATATAGGAGGTGCCATTAATTCAAACCGTCTTAACTAAAATTTAATTCTATTATTAATTAACATAATAAAATATAGAATATGCATATCGAACAACTTAAACTTTAATTAGTTGTATGCACATCCTCGACAATATATTCCCAAGGACTAGCTCGTTCATTTAACTTTGCAGCAGCATTAATGAACCCAAAATCACGAAGTTATATAATATAACATACATAAATTCCATATTAATTATTATCATATATGTATACAGTACACACATAGACTTTTTTCATTAATAAGAAATGGTGCCGCCTTATTAACTAATTATGATAAAATCAACTGCTAGTTTTGTTGTTTAGTGTTGATCAGCGACATATGATTATTAATTGATCATGTTATCATGACAACATAGCGAATTTGTTCACTGCTCAACATAATATTCATAATTAAGACTGTTCAATATTTTCATCATTTGTTATTAAATTTGTTTTGAATTACTGAAAATAAAATTATATATTTTACAACAAAATTTAGAATTAACTTCTCTATTTTTTTTTTTTAAAAAACAAATGTTTGTATGAATTTTTTAATATGTTATATTAAAAGCAAACTTCTTTGAATCATAGTTTAAACAAAATAAAAAAAATATATACGTGGTATAGGTTTATGCGATGTGATTTTGTCAAATGTATTAATTACATCTGATACATTTTGGAATCTACTTGACATTTGATAGAATAATTCAATTTTATTACCCAGATATAAAATATATTTTATGTCAATGATCGGAATCCTAAGTCTATATATGCAGTAGAAAAGGTCAATAATACATTCTTATAGATCATTGATAAAAAAAAAAGTTTTTTAAGAGAGAACTTTCAATTTAAATTAAATCGTCGAAGTTTGATTTCAAATTTCCATGTAATTCATAACATTTAGTTTCTACAAATAATTCGATACAATTATCAGAGCACATTAATTTGATACAATTAATTTTTGAATTGAATTCTCCGTATATTATCCATTTAATTTCAAGCTGAACTCACAATCTCTGTTTACTTTCAGTTAAAAAAAACATAAACTGAATTCAATTTGATAAATATTGCAATTAATCCCTAATCTTTTGTCCTGAAAAGCATTCCGAATACAAATTTCCATCTTGGAACGCTCTTTTATCATCACTTTAATTCTAATATTTTGGGTCACATCTTTCATTTCCAATGGTTTAATAGCGTTCTTTTTTTTTAAATTTTTTTATAATAACCTGGTCTTTCTTTCGTGTGAGTTTATGATACCTTTTCTAGTGCTTCCAATCAGGTAAAAAGTTTAAAATATCATTTGTTAACGCGTGCAAAAAATAAATAAAGAAAAAAAATACCATGATACTAAATTACTATTTTTTTTAGGAAGATACTAAATTACTAATTAATGGCAATGAACATAAACTCACAGCCCTCAATTAATTTGGTAGCGGAACCAACACCGATCGCAAATCCAATCCCAACTCGAAATGACCCAACCTGATTGATCCAAGATCTGAACCCATCTAACATGAGGCAACACCTAAACAGGAGGATAAAGTATCATAAGTCATTAATTCTTATGCAGGATGAGATGTAGGATTTTGGTAAGAAAAGTCAGTAATTGTGATAATTTATCGGGTTCAAATTTATTATCTAATTAGGTATAAAATAAAAAATAATAATAATTCAACATAAATTATTATCTAATAAAAAATTATAAAATAATGCCTTTTTATATATTAAAAATAACAAAAATATAAAACTCAAACTAATAAATAATCAAGAAAAAATTCCTCCGTAACCTCTGATTAGTTTTTTTATTATTATTCATGATATTAAATAAAATTTTCTCGATGAAAATAATTAAATAATTCAGGTGAAATTCAGCAAGGGATTAAATTAGCAAAAAATTAACATAAAATATTATTTTTTAAAATTCAAAAGATCAGCTGACCCACTGTCTTTACTACATCCGCCGCTGCACACGTGTCATGAAAGTGATATTTGAAGCAAATTAAATCTAGATTAACTAGAATCTCGGACGACTCAAATCAGATAGTGCAATGATAATCTGATTTATAACCCAAAGTCAGGTTATTAAGGAACAAGGATGCAGCAACAATACAGCAAACGTTTCGAACCTTCTCAATTCTGACGATTGCAAAATATTGCATTGTATGTCTGCAGACTCTCAAAATGAAAGAAAATACTTTAGAAGATATGGCCAGGAAGCCAAATTTCTAAGGTTTAAAAACATAATGTGAATTAAAAAAGTTCGTATAACAATATCATATACGAAGAGGAATCACTTGACAATCTTGTAAATAAGATTTAAAAAAAATCAAAAAATTCTTTAAAAAGACATTTATAAAATATTATTGCACTTATAGATAGATTATATTTTAAATTGCATGTAATATAAGTCTTCATAGTCCATCAAAATTTTCATTAAATTAGTTATATTATTTTTTTTACTATATATGATAGACTATCAAACGACGTGCAAATTGCATGAAATTTAAAACAATATCAATTATAAGTTCAAAAATACATCTATAATTCTTTTTCTATTTTTAAGATTTTTAGAAATTTATTTAAAATTTGATTTTCAAAATAACCATTGTTAAATAATCCCTCTGATATAAAATATGTTTAAATATAATATATTTTATTATTAAATTAAAGCCTAAGAACACATAATTCATATAAAATAATAAAAATAATTAGTTAGAATTCATAGTTCTGAAGAGCAGACATTTTGAAGCAGATATGAGCGTAAGTGTAAGTACTGATCTTGAGAGATTTTTTCAGACGTAATGATGGTTAATTAGGTGTTATTTCTTCAACTCTTTTCTGATTTTCTTTAGTGGATAAAATTATGTCAAGTATATAGAAATATCAGAATATGAGTCCTTTTATAATATTTGAGGCAACCCTTGAGATCTAATACAATGAATTTGGACAACTGATTTTTTTCATCAAAAATATAGATGCACTATTTAGATGCACCAATCAATTAATTATTCATAAATGAACTTGGCTCATAATTATTAGTAGTAGGCCACACATTAAATATTAGAATATTTAAATATTCTATCATTCTCCCACTTGGCCTAAACTTTAAACATTATAACGAAGCACATGTTCAAAATGGGCCAATATAATTATCATTAACTTAAATCATATTTAGTTATAAATACCAAACCAAACTAATGCAATAAAAAATAACTATTTTTGTTATTTGATCCTCATTAATTATAATAATGGTATTCTTTCCAACGAATGGTTGATAAAATTTATTTGATCCTCATAAGTCAAAATTTTCTTAAATTCAATAAGTAAAAATAATAATAATACACAACATAAGACATAAGTAAATATTATAAATTCAAAATCAACATACATAAATAAAATTTCAATACATAAACTAAATAAAATAAAATTATAACAACATTACAACTCATCTATCAAATCCATGCAGGCATGTAAATTCATGCCGACGACATGCTCTTTGTAGAGAGTAGGTGGTAACGCTTTTGTTAGAGAATCAGCTAACATAACCTTTGTATTAATATGTTGTATGACAATAGTATCATATTTGACTGTCTCTAACAACAAGATATTTAATGTCAATCTATTTAGAAATACCACTTGATTTGTTATTTTTAGAGAAGAAAACAACATACACATTTGGTCTAACAATGCTATTTATCACTTGAAGTCCGGATATGAAATTCTTCAACCAAACTGCTTGACAAGTAACTTCATAACATACTACAAATTTCTCAGACGTGGTGATAGTTAATTAGACGTTATTTCTTCAATTTTTTTTCTGATTTGCTTTAGTGGACGAAATTATGTAAGCATATAAAAATATCAGAATATAAATCCATTTATAATATCTAAGACATAAATCCATTTATAATATCTAAGACAACTTCTGAGATCTAATACAATAAATTTGGACAACTATTTTTTTTCTTCAAAATATGTACTCTTTAGATGCACCAATTAACTAATTATTCATAAATAAACTTGATTCATAATTATTAATAGTAAAAATACACATTAAATATTAGAATATTTAATTATTCTAACACCCTCCCTCCCATCATATAGTAGAACAATGACGAAAAAAAAATAAACCGAAAAAACATGACATAATTTAGCAACGCGGAGACGTGAAAAGAGCAAAAGCAGCTAAGCAAGTTATTAGTTGATTCAAGAAAGCATACATCTCTTGATATGCACTAGAGGTCTTTGGGTAAGATGCATGGAAACCATTTCATTACAAGCTTTATAGACTGCTAGAAAGTATAGGTAACGGAAAAAGAAAGTAAAACCAACACATTCTACAAAATTAATGCGCAACAAAAACTGCCAAAAGCATATCTGCATATAACAGTGTAAGAGAAGGACCAAAATAAAAATCAGAAAAAAAGCCTCCTATGCAGCCTAGAGGGGGTGGGAGATGGTTGGGTAGATGGCCCACTAGCAACACCAACAGGCTGTGCCCCACTTGACTTTGTATCTTGTTTCTCTGGCAATCGGGTCCCCCTGGGGTCAGTGAGGAGTGACTTTTGGAAAGACTGAGGGAAGCCGGTGGCAATAACGGTGACATGAATCTCACCTGTATACCGGTCATCAACCACTGCCCCAAATATTATATTCGCTGATGGGTCAGCCAGGCCCGTCACCACCTAACAAAATAAATAATTTTAATAGAAGTATAGAACAGATAAAAACAAATTACGTTGAAACATCATGTACATCCCTGCGCTAAAAATAATGCTATGCATAGCTTTACAAACTTAAGATGTATCCCAACAGAAAATGAAAATATCCTCCATAACCCCTCACCCATCTTTTTCACATGATGCTCAAAACTAACCTTTGCTCTTCTTACATTTTAAAAGACATTAAGAAAAAGATCCGCTTTTGGGATATCATGCATGATTCGGGTGGTAAAACGGATCTCTCTTAAGTCACAGGTGCATTAATGATCTTTCTCGTTTGAAGAGGTGACATTTTTTATGGTTTTAAGTCACAGGTTAAAAAGAGTAAAGAAAATTAAGGAAGAAAGAGTGAATTGAGAAAATGTTTCCTCCAGTTTCCATTCAGTCCTTTTTAAGTTGCATATCACTGTGCCCCCCATATTTTTCAGGCATTTATAATCAAATGAAACAAAATCCTAAATCCAGCTCTTCCTAAAGAAATTGCTTTGTTGAATGCTCTCAATGCTATAAGGAAAGACCTAAATAGTGTAAATCACAACATGAAGAACTAAGAACCAAGTAAATATGACAATGCACAGTATTTTTGGGTTCATTTGTGTAATATACTGCCAAAGAAGAGAAGTACAAAGCTGAGAAAGAAGACTGAGTGAACCTGAGAGACTTTGTTGACCTCTTGCAAGGTGATATCTTTGCCGCCAGTGATGTTATACACTACCCCAGTGGCAGACTCAATAGAGGAACCAATGAGAGGGGCGAGGGTTGCCTGTTCAGCTGCCTCCTGGGCCCGATTTTTGCTTGACGACACACCAACCCCCAGCATGGCTGTGCCTGAGTTCTTCATCACCGCCTTAACATCTGCAAAATCTACATTTACCAACCCTGGTATCTGCACAAGAAATAGAAGTTTACAATGTATATTTGCTTCCTATGAAGCGGACAAATCTGGGTAGTAGGTTGTCTATGTTAGGAGGTCAATCCAACCAGAACTTAATTCTTTGTTCAAACTAATGCCAGTGTTATTGCTGTGTCAACATTCTTATTTTGAGAACATGTTATACATAAAGCCAACTACAACAAATAACCATATTTAACAAGCTGGAATGGTGATAAGTGAGGAATTTTTTTGTACAGAGACATTAATTCACCAAATAAGCACATCAAAAATACCAAGTCCAATAATTACAAAACATGAGGTACCGACTTTCAAATATAGCCCAGGTTAGAAATAAGAGCTAAGCTTTGGAAGTATAGTCTTCAAATACAGGTTGTGTAATTTTTGATATTACTATAGCAGGAATTATATATCAAATGCATCTGAAGAGCTTGTATACTGATTTCAATAGGACAGTTTTGTACCAGCCAATACAAGCTGTGGTTGAACCTGAGGATCAGAAAGATAACACTCTCCTCTCAACAAGTATTATCATGAGCTAGTTCAGTAAAGATTACACTATCATGACCATACTGGAACCAGACAAAAAACCCAGACAAAGTGAAGAGAAACAGCAAAACTGGGTATCAGTTGTGTCAAAAAACAGCAATAACAATTTTGGTATCAGTACACCTGCATTCCTAATTTTGAGCTGATTTTGTTTTGCTGACTAAACTGGGTAGTCACTATTGCAGATATCAATATTTGACAACCTTTATAAGTAAAACATTCTAGCCCAATCATTGTGACGCAGTATATACTACTCACAGTGATAGTATCAGAAATTCTGGACATAGTATTTACTCACAGTGATAATATCAGAAATTCCCTGGACACCCTGGCGAAGTACGTCATCAGCAAAGAGGAAGGCATCTTGGAGAGGGGTGTTTTCATCAACTACATCCAGAAGTCGGTCATTAGGAATTACTATAAGTGTGTCCACGCTCTGCTGCAACTTCTCTATTGCTTCTAGTGCCTGAAGAAAAATAAATTAAGCAAAGAAAATACAAAGTTTACTTGTATGGACGAGACTTTAATAGTGCTACTTTAGTAAACTGTCCAATTAAGTACAAAGAACACAGATGAAAAAATTATTGAATACGTGGAGAACTGACTGGTACAACCAATACAAGTCTGATACTAGCAAAGGAATGATGGATGAAGTATCAATACCAGGTAATCAAATTATTTAGGCATAATAAACTGGACCAATTGTGGAATAATTGCAATCAAGTAACTTAAATGAAATCTTATTACTTGATTAAGGGCGAATTGCAGTATGATTGGAATAAATTAAGCCTCAACTGAACAACCAAATAAGAAGAAATGGAGAGCTATAATATAATTGCTTTAGCTAATGTTTCATTGAGGGCTAAGTGAGGAAAACTTATTTGACAACCAACAAGTTTTACATATATTCATCACACTTAGATGGGACGACAATCAAATTTGGTACAATTGAATACAAACTAGTCATATCTTGAATGATCGATAATTGCTTTCTGATAGACAACCAAATGAAGTTTCAATTTTGCACCAAATTCAATACATGAACAATCTAAGTGATGAAGAACATATCTACAATCTTAATTTTGCAAATCCTTTTGTGATTTGACTTTTGATGGTAGCTATTATGATAATCAAAGTATTCCTTTGTTAATAACCCATCCTAAATAAAAGAATGATATTAATTTCAGGCAAATAACAATGTTGCAGATACTTAAACCTTATCCTATTTGTTTGCCATCAATCTATATTATTAAGTTTTGGCCATTTAAGAAAGGTTTGGGTCCTTTAAATTTGGTAACAACCAAATAAAGAAGTATGTTGTTGTCCCAATCTGAAGTCTTTTATTATTTAGTATAAAACTAAATATGGTTATGTTTTAATGACACACCTCAATAAAGTCAGATCTAAGATGCTTAGATATGGATCGAGATTTGTCACAAATATGGCTATGTGCATTTTCACAAAATTCTAGGATGCAATAGCTTATACATATGTTACTATTATCATTATTTTATGCTTCTACATGAAATAATTTTTTTTCTAACAGAAATACTCGTCTTTTTTAATTTTAAATGGTTTAGCATATGCATACTATGAAAACAATTCAAACCATCTTTTCACTATTAAAAGTGTATTGATAAAAGTTACTTTATATAGCAATGAAACTAACTTTTGAATGAATTTATAAAGGCAAACAGTAAAAATATTGAAACTCTGTAACAATACTAAGAAAGTTATGGACCAAACTGTATAAACTCATAGTTCAATTGACTTGTTTAACGCAGAGGCTTGTAGACTATCACTGCTTTAGTCCCACAAGCATGAGTATCAATAGTGGCACCCCTCCCTTCTGTATATAACAATGACGAGGCTTCTTGAAAGTTATCATTGATGTGGATGTTTACATGTTAGTCCTATCTGTGCAGTCTTTGGGCGGATACTCATGTCCAAGTGCATCTTTGCCCGTATCAGGTAAAATTTAATACAAAAATATTTGATACGCAGGGTGTGGGTGTGTGTGATACCAGTTATCTGTATCAAATATGTGTCAGGCGGCAGAAACTGCTTCAGCTGGGTAGCATGGAGCAACACATAAGATATATTAAATGAATGAAATTAAATAGGATCAATTAATATGGAGAGAGATTTCAGCTGCTACAGAGAAAACCAGTAAGAAACCACAATGGTGCTGAAATTAGCAGAAGAAATTGCGCATTCAATACACATGTATTGTAATTACCTGTAAAGAGCGTTTGCGGCCCTCGAAGTTAAACGGATAGGTGACAACACCAACAGTAAGGTAACCAGCATCCTTAGCTATCTGTGCCACAACAGGAGCAGCACCAGACCCAGTACCACCTCCCATACCGGCTGTAATGAACACCATATCTGAATTCTTTAGTGCATTTGATATGACCTCTTTTGATTCTTCTGCAGCTTGCTCTCCCAATGACGGGTTGCCACCTGCACCTGTTATCAAAATTATTAACAACAAAGGATGATATATTGGATTCATATAGCGGAATTTGAAATATTTTATTTTTCCAAAAATAAATAAGAAGAACAGACATCTCAATTCTTAAAAGTATGAATGAAATATCAAAATTATTCCATTTAAGTCTCAGATGGGATTTGATTTTGGGCTTAGCACTAAATAACACCCTCTTTACTCAACATTTCCTTACTGTTACAAAATGCAAATTAAACAAACAAAAAAAGTATAAAGATTAAGCACCAAACTGAAGCTGCATTAAAGGAAGATAAATACCTAGGCCACGGGTCAACTGCTCGCCTATTTGGAGAGGGTATTTTGCCAGAGAGTTCACTAGTGCTTGTGAATCTGTATTAATTGCATAAAATTCCACTCCCTACAATTTCACCTATGTTAGTAATTGTACAATGGTCCCTATTTTAATCTCTGTTTAGATCTAACACAAGGAATTACATCAATCACAAAATATTATCTTAAGTACTGACATAATCTGGTCCTATGTGCTTGTAGGGATACAAAGTTTGCTGCCTCCTAATTTTTAGATAATCCCAATACCTTCAAGTACTCAGTCTAGCATGTTTTTGACAATACTCCTGTTCGAATATAAAAGCTTAAGCATAAACAATGACAAAAAAGTTAAGCTTAAAATGATAGGCATCGATACTAAATTGACACGTGTAGTCAAAACCTCAAATAGGAACGATGTTGTACATAGAATGCTAAACTGAGCAACAAAACTTAGCTTTCCCCAATTTTGTTACCTAATTTGGTTAAATAACTACTCTCACTAGCTTAAAAAGTTTTCCATCAACAACAACTAAGCAAATGTACTTGGATTAGTTGGATGCAAGTCAAAATCCTGTTTACAGAGAAAGAAAGAGAACCTGGAGGCCACTACCAATCATGCGATTGACAGCATTGTTGCCACCGCCACCAACTCCTATCACTTTTATCCTGGCTGTGTCCATTGGCGCCCCCAATGGAGAGGAAGAGTAGGCACAGCTGACTGAAGAGCGACCTCGCCACCATCGCCGGCGAAGGGTGGCGTTCGACGGAGAGACGACGGATAGATGCGTCGAAAGGCGGAGAGTCGGAGCGTAAGTTGACAAAGAACCCATTTCGTTTAGTTCTAAATTTCGTTGGGTATGATTTATAAAGTGTTTGTAATAGGGGTTTTCTTCAGAGTATCGTATACTAGGGTTTTGAAGTAGCATAAGATCATTAATTTTATTTTTATTTTTCAATAGCTCTCAAGGTGAAACAAATTTACAGTGGCCCTCTCAGGAATAAAAGAAAAAGCAAAATAATTATAGGACTCAGTCACAAAATGACATTTTAGTACGGATAAGCACCGGATAATACCAGACTATCTGGGATTTATTCACAATTTCTTTTCTTTCTTTTGTGTTACTAGTTCGTCCTTATAGTTTTGGTTACTTATTTTGAGTTTGTGACAAAAGATCGGTTGATTTCGTTTTTTGAGGTTTAACAAAATCCATAAAAACATAAAAGAAGGCTTAATAATGTACCAAATAAACCAACAATAGTGGCAGGTAGCAAGGGTTTTGTCTTTACCAAGCACTCAAGCAGGATGGAATATTGTTAAAGAATTCCCAAATAACTTCTTTTTTTTTTAATTTTCAAAATATATAGGTTCATTTGTCTTAAAAAAAATAGAGATTTGTATGATTAAAATTGATATCTTCCTTGAGCGATTGAGGGTTAAAATTAAATGTTGCAATGTAATTTATTTTGGTTAGCACGACATTAGATATGATCCCGATGTTCACATTGTTCAGTAGGAAGCCACAATTCTACAATCGCCTCATAGTTCACACCACTTTCCTTTGTTTCATGTTAAGTTCTATCAAATTCACTTCACAAAATTAATAATAATAAGCTATAATAATAAGAACAACAACAACAACAACAAATGTTCTTTCATGTTCACTTATTTTAGATGAGAAAAAAATAAAATTTGTCAGAATAAGGTTGGTTTCATGGAAAGGAATCAAGGTTTTATCCCTAACAAGATATGATGGTAGAGAGTGTGGGCAACCAAAACCTCAATCAAAAGCATGACTGCTTAGGGAAAAAGGATGAAACATAGTACTGCTATAAGATCTTTTTAATAGTTTCATTGCACAGCGATTACTTCTTAATTATGATTACCATAAGAGCTTCCTTTGGTGGAGTGTATAAGTTATATTCGATACCTTACGTAATCTTAGATGGATATACAGTAATATTTTGTACTTCTATCTAATTAGAGCATTTCTAATGCAACAACCGATTAAATATTTTATTATTATAATGTCAGATTTAATTAGAAAAATTACTAATTACCGTTAACACTCTAATGTAAAAATGGTCTCTAAATTTTATTTATATCAAGTCATTTAGTAAAAATAGAAAGAAAAATAAATAGGTTTAGCAAAAAAACCCAATAGAAATTTTCATTACCGTTAACACTCTAATGTAAAAATGGTCTCTAAATTTTATTTCTATCAAGTCATTTAGTAAAAATAGAAAGAAAAATAAATAGGTTTAGCAAAAATGATTTTCAATGCTAAATTAAACGATTGACGTGACAATTAGAATTGAGTTGTTAAATTAGAAATTATGATTAAAATTTTTAAATTATAAACTACCTTTTCAACGCTAAAATAAAAAATAAACAATAACAAGTAAGAATAAAAACCCAATAGAAATTTTCATTAGAGATGCTCTGGATTTGATCCTAGTGTAATTTGTAGTTTAGTTCTAATTTAGTTTTGGCTCATGAATTTATTGTTGACTCCGATATGTAAATGTTAAATTATTGATTGCAACTTGCAGGAATTGCCTTTTCTACTTTACCATTTCGGAAAGAATTCCCTTGCGTAGTTTTAGAAAGCTCAAATCACCTAGGTCCAAAAATTTCATTGCTATTAGAAGGCACAAAAAAGATCGGATTAGAAAGCTCAAAACACCAGGTCGAAGGATTTTCGTTTCTAATTAGCCTAACTAGCGTAAGATATATATTCTTCTATAATTTTCTTTTCTTTTTGTGTATTTCTGGTGTTAATTTTAGCCTCTTATAGGCATCGTGATGGTCACCAAAATCTAAATTACCCATTTCAAAGGAACAAGCTCGTGTATCACGCGTATTTGCCATTTCATACCCAACACAAAAAAAAACTGAGGAAATGTTATAATATCCTTTTCCACACTGAAATCCTCAAAGTTGCTAAATTAATTATCATATTCCTTGACTATTTTTATTTTGTTAACGCTATCAATTGATTATTTATTTTATATTTTTCTATAATGAAATAAGCAAACATATATTTTGAATAATTTCTAAGTAATAATTCATTATTTTAAAATTTTAAGTTTTAAAATTATATTTTATTTTGATGTTATTTGTCATTTATTATGAATTAATATATTTTTTATTTCGAAATTCAAAGTTGAATGGGTCACTGTTATTAGTATAACAATGATGAATCAATATACATTGACATTAACACAACTAATTTGTTCTCTATTAATACAAATTAAAACATGTGTACCCCCCCCAAATCATTGTTTAAGCTCCGTTACAAAAATAAGTATCGTATAGAATTTGTTCAAATGGATTTGTGCAAGTAATTGATGATATTATATGGTAGTTTTATTGTTATCCGCCTTTTCTCCTCAGTTGTGGTTACTTTGCATGTAATGTCTGAATGATATGATATTGAGGATTAGATGAGAGGCAAGTTTGTCATTTGATCAACTTCTCTCCAGTTGTTTCCTAGGCCAAAATGTGGTGTTTGTAAGTGCTGCAACTCTTAAATTCTGATTGCTTTTCAGAAAGTGACATGTTCTGTTTTTCACTAGATTTTCAGGATCAACACCGTCCTTGCTCTTTTGTATTGTTCCACTTCATTTTAAAAGGCCGCGCGTAAGAGCGGGTATACGTACTAGTCATATACAATTTTCTTTATCAGCATTCTTAAATTTAGTTTACAAACCTGCTGCACCATTATTTTTCTATTATGTAAATAAAATGACTTTTCTCATTCCTAATTTGATGGGATTTGCTGCAAGAGGATTATTTTTTCCTTTGTTCAAGTGTTCTTCTGCGACTATCTTTTGTTGCCTGAAGAATTAAATTGCAAGTATGTGAAGAGCCTTGTCAGTTCCCCTCCATAACTGACATAAAGGAATAATTGATTGCACATAAATGATGAAATATAAGCCAGGTTATTGCAGAAAACTGCATTCTTTGAAATTTGAAGGAGAAGAGTGTATTACCTTGACTTAAATGTCTGGTGTTTACTATGTCAAATCACAACTTAGTTCAGCAACACATATTTCTTACAATCTCATGTCCTTTGGCAGGCTAATTTCAATGAAATATAAGCTGCACAGGAAGACGTGCCATTATGATGAATTTGCATGTTGTGAGAAAAAGCAAAGGAAAAGAGCACAAACTCAAAACAAACACATTCTCAAGCAAGGTATAGTCACAGAAAATATCTTCTTCAAAGAATGTAGAACAAATAAAATGAAAATACTGGACAAGAAAATTCTGTTGGTGTTAATTATGGCATAATGTTATAAAGAAAAGAACTTCATTACTTTCTTTTCTTTTGTTTCCAAAAGATAACTGGCCAGGAAGAAGAATAGAAATTGATAAATTAGAATGTTAAACTCAAACCTTGCAGACATAAATGCCATGCCAATAAAGACAGCTCTGGTTGCATGTCCGTGACCGGCATAGTCAAACGCAATGGGTAGCAGCTCGTGAAATGTCAAAACCGCCATCACTCCTCCGACTAAGTAAGAGAAGAATTTTGATAGACGAAGAGTAGAATCAAAATTTAATTAAAATTGAACTCATCTTAAGCCTAAATCAACTTTACATAATACATCCTTCTAACCTGATCCAAGTAAACCTTCAAATATTTCAGGATCCAAAGTGCTTGGAAATAAGTATGCTGCCATGGAAAACAAACAGCAATTGGAGGAAAAAATAAATAAATTACAATATTACTTTTTGGGTACATTAACAATTTAATAATATCTAGAGCAAAATGGTACAAATATGAATCGTCTTAAAAGCAATGGTAAACAACAAGTTGGCTATCAATAGAGGTAACAGTATTTACAATATATAGGAAGTTGGGCACAAGTTTATATTGCTAGTATTTTTTTCTTATTTCTTAGGATAAGGAGAAAATAACCCATGAAAATATATTATAAGAATTGAAAGCCCTTTTCTTTATTTAAACAAGTTCAAAAGTAATTGTCAGAAAAAAAAAGATGCATACTACTGGAATGAAATAAACATTAAAACCTACCAACGATTATAACTGCCAAGGGTTCAGCAAAACCAGAGAGTACCGCCAGCTTAAATGCCTCCCATTTGCTGTTCATGGATCATGTAAACTAATAATTACGTGTTTTATTTCTAAAACATGACATATTGATCTTCTGCCTTTCAAGCTTTTTAGTATATGTTGAATTTCTATTCTTTTCATTTTACACAAAACTAACAGAAACATCTACCTGTCAGTCGCAAAGTAGGCAGGAAGAGCTACTGCAACTCCCTATAAAAAGATATACATTTCACCAAATAAAAATAAAAGCATTTCTACTAAAGAATCTTGTCTATTCAGGAAACAATATTTGATTTTTTTTTCTTAAATGATAACCAGAATTTTAAGGTAACGAAATACTAAACTTACCTCTGGTATGTAATGCAGAGCAATTGCAAGAGCCAAGTTGAAACCCACATGCAGTCCCTGTATATTTTATATAGACAAATCACGAGTAATTATTTGAATAATTTAATTATTTACTTACATATTGACAAGAAAATGTTTCCTTACCTTTGCAGATCCAATAAATGAGGCAGTACCTTCTGGAAAGTTCTGCAGGCTGATTCCTGCAACTGTTGAAACAGATATAATCTCATTTAAACTGTTAAAACTGAGATGTAGTAAAGATTTTTTTGGAAATTTATAAAATTTTAGTGCTAATTTCACCACACAATATATATTGCCAAATGAAATTTAAAAGGATTTAACTTATGCTCAGTTTTTACCAGTTTAATTGTAGAAATAGTCCTTTTGTTTTACAGTACTACAAATGAGGATTTATAAGCAGTATTATTCATGCAGAACTTGATAGGCGAACTCAGCATGTTCATTCTTTAATAATTATGATGTTCCAAAATGGATAATATTGCCGTTGTTAAGTTTTGATGGCTCCTAATATCAAAGAGTTTTATCAAAGGGGCCTCTAGCAAAGTTGAAGGTATAGATAACAGCCAAATAAAATATACCAACTGCAGATGTTAAGACACTGAAAATGACTCGTCGGCAATGCCTCCTCATTAAGTCCTTGTTTGTTTTATTTTCATCACTCTGCTTTTCCTCCATCCAAAATTTGAAGATTAGTGCAGCAAACATTGTATAACACCTCAATGGAGTGTTAGCATATATATATTTTCTTATTCTTACCAGTACTCCAGCATTGTATGATGATGGTGTGGACGAAGATTGAGATGAATCATATATTTACAGTTGATATTGCAAAGAACTTTGGAAAATAATGCATTATTTTGTTAATTTGTAACACAAAATTAATTTAGAAAAGGAAGTTTTAAATTGTTGTTCTTCTGAATTCCATCTCTTTTTCTCTCACTCTATACCTTAGAACAAAAAGACTTCATTTTAAATACACGTGTGTGTATATAGTCCCCTTTCTTATTCTCTTCTGTGGATTCTCTTGGTGCTAAAATATATTTTGGAAAAATGTTTCAACATCAAGACTTCTGTGGAACTACTTAGCCTAGTATTAAATTATATTTCGTGTGATACCAATACGGACCTCTTTTTTATTTTCATCACTAGTTGAGATCTCTGCTTCCGGGAAGATATCCACAATGATTGAAAAGAAAAGAACACCTGCAAAGAACTGCATGAACAATATATCTTAGTGTTAAAAATATAACTAGTATATATTTTGGTCTTTCCTTGATTTAAACGTTTAAGATTAAAATGCCTGAATCTCCTTCCTTTTCTAAACATCGAAGAATAATGAAAAAATTGAAATAAAATTTTCCCTATTTGAATGATGATGTATTAGACTACATATTTACTTGATTTGCTATGAGGTACATAGCGTACTTTCTTAGATAAAAATAATTTTTTTTAACGACATAACAATTTTGTATCAGTAAATCATTACCCAAAGATTGGCTTTTAGAAAACCAATGGAATTGATAGCATTGTGTGCCAAGTCCAGGAAGGATATGCACAGCATAAAACCAGCAGCAAAACCCTGAAAGATGTTTGATACAAACATAATTATTACAAAAGATAGTTCTTAATTTCATATGACCTACTATATATGTTTTCAAAACTGATTACAATTATTGTTTGTTGGGACATGGGTTCACATCAGAGTTTTAAAAGAAAAAAACCAATATTTTAAATCATGCATGCAATCATTGCAAAGGATAGAAAATAAAATGAACTAAGATCACCTGAAGAAGGCCAAGCATGTGAAGATTAGGGGTACGATTTAAAATTACCAGCAATGCACCTGAGCACCACAGTAAAGATGATCAGTCAATATTTTTCATGCGTCTCTGTACTCCGTCTATGCAGAAGTTGTTTACTTTTTTTTTCTATTATTTGGATGCTTATTTATTTAACGGTGTATCATTGGAATCAGAATTATAAATATTGATTAGCTTTTATTGAAAAATTGTGATAAAACATTCACATGCTTTTTGTTGTGAGCACTCCTGACAACACGCACACAAAGAAAGATGAAAGCATTTACTCCTAAAGGCCTAAACCGGTATTATTATCGGTACTGACCCACAACACCCCCACAACAAGTCAAATGATATATATCGGAACCACTAAATTTTCCATTTACATGTTTACATACTTCCTCGTACCTCTTCAGAAATAGCCAATAGTAACATCAATAACATTTATGAGACTTATAGTTGCAAATATGAGTCTCATAAATGTTATGAGAAAACATTATTTACTAATTCTATCAAAAAGTATATTTGAATAACACTATACATGCATTAAAATGTCTAATTTTAGACTTCTTATACAATTTAATTAGTACACTTACCAATTGAGGTGCTAAGTCCCCCAACAAGCGAAAGAACGAGGGCAACCATAACCTTTGCGTCCATTTTTGCTTTATAAATTAGAATTGAGGGAAGAGAAACAAGAGGCTATATATACTTAAAAAGAGATGAATTTTCCCCAAGGAGGTAGTGCTGTCTAATTACATGCAAGGAGGAGATCATATATGGACACAGATCAAAGAACTTCTTTCCTTCTTGTAACTATTATTATACAATATACATAAACTAATTATAGTGTGCATTTATAATATTGTATAAAAAATGTCCAATGGATCTTTAGAGGACAAGTGAAGTAAGAAAGAGGCG
Organism: Schoenoplectus tabernaemontani; assembly: GCA_037127355.1. Taxonomy (NCBI): domain Eukaryota; kingdom Viridiplantae; phylum Streptophyta; class Magnoliopsida; order Poales; family Cyperaceae; genus Schoenoplectus; species Schoenoplectus tabernaemontani. Next base: position 11,357,164 of record CM073746.1, read on the forward strand.
GCGTGTCATGGTCATGGGAGGTAACCTAGAGAGAGATAATGAGAGAGTGATGTGAGAAGGTCAAGTTTGGAATGACTTGAGTATTGTTTTCCAACGGGTTCTTCTCCCTGTTGCTTGCTTGGGACATCTAATATTGATGATAATATACACAGTTTGAGCCGTTGAAATAACATTGGATCGGGTCCTTTATGTTTTGGATCGGGTCGGATTTTAGAGTATGTTAATTCGATTTTAAGATTATGGCTTTTTTTTAGTATGCAGTCGGTGGTTCTTTTGATTGAAATTCCAATGTATATATATATATTCAGTTAGATTTCTCTGTCTAAGATAAATTCAAGTCATTTAATTTTAAATATTCATAAAAAATTCTTTTAAGAATTCGATTTTACAATCATCATATCAAAAAGTATTACCGATCCTACAACTATATTCCACACACAAAATATTATCTGTCGCTCAATTTAAAATTTTACTATTTTTCGCCAAGTTTTTTTTTAAAGAAAAACAGCATAATTAACGACAATATATTACTTGACGGTGAGGATGTGTTACAATTTCTTTTTTTTTTATTTAGAAACGAAAAGAATTACGTACTATGCATGTCATTGCCAGTTGTGACTAGGTCAAAATAGACTACTGACGGAGTAAAAGAGTAGTTGCATTTTCTTTTAGCTATGTCTACGGTTGTGAATGGTTGGGTGGGGTAATATTATTTTATTATTAATTTTTATCTAATATGAATCCGATCTGATTAAATTCGGGTCAAATTTTTTTGATCCATACTCAACCCGATGGGTCACGGGTCGACACGACCTGATCCGTGTAAAATAATTAAATATTTATTAATTATTTTTATATAATTTTAAGCAATAAAATATTAATTAATCTTTAATTAGTACTAAATCATAAAATTACTTCAAAAATCATAATTAATCGGGTCGGGTTGACCGAAACCCGACCCGATTCGGGTTAAAAAAATCAAACCCATATCCGACCAATTTATTTTCGGATCATATTGGGTCGGATCAATACTTAACACCCCTATCTATGTCGGAAGTAAATAAGACTTCAGAATCTGGCATTTGACCATTTAATTTAATAAAAATTCTTTATGAACATTGGATAGTCATATTTGAACCACTCCAGGAATAATTTATAACTTAAAATTTTGGTTTCAGAAATGAAGTATTTGCATTGTAACATATTTCTCCTCATAACTAATCATTCTACGACCACTACCACAAAAAAATACTTTAGAACTGATTATATAAAATATTTAGCATCAATTATACAACCGATTTTAAATCTATGTGTTACTAAATATTTTAAAACTGATGCTAAAGGAGCTCTCGGAAGCACATGTGAATCGGCATTTAAAGTCGGTTATTTGAATAACCGTTCTAAAGGATTAACCTTTAGAGTCGGTTATGAGCAAAAAATTGGGTCTAAAGGTTAGAGTTTAGAAATGATTTTTAGAATTCTCTTTTAGAAACAATTTTCTTCAAAAATTGACTTTAATTCATTTTTCTAATAACATTTAGAATATGTTGTTGCTTAAAAATCAACATAAATTTTTTATATTAAAAATAAACTCTAAACGCAACCTTTAGAACCATATCTAAACATAGAAGAAATGGAACAATCAGAACCTATTTTTTTTATATTACTTCACTATAAGACAGATTGATATATTACTTCACTATAAAACAAATTGATATATTACTTCACTATAAGACATATTGATACATTGCTTAACTATAAGTCAAATTGATATAGAAGAACTATAAAAACTATAAAAATGATACTAAGAATAAACATATTATTCATTCAATAATTAATATGAAAGAAATATAATTATTAATTCAATGAAAAAAATATTTACTCAACAATACATCTTCCTCATATAATAATGTAAAAATCTATATAATTTCTAAAAAAAAATTCTAAAAAAAAATAAAAAAAAAATCTATACAATTTCTAAGAAGAAATCCCAAAAAAACTTTAAATATATTTTTGAGGGTCAAGATGATATTTTTGGATCCCAAAAATGATTATAACAGTGTCAGCAGTTAACTCTATAGATCTCATCATAAACTTTCTATGATCGCATATAACGTCTCAATTGGAGTTTTCTATCAAAAGTTACGATAATTTAAAGTTGAAATGATCGGATGTTGAATTTAAGTTTTTCAATCTTTCCTCTTTTCTCTTATTTTCTATCCCTCACATCTCTTTTATATATGAAACATGGATGATGGAGAGTGATAATCCATAAGATTTAGATTTTTAAATTTTAAATTTTAGATCATCGGATCGGGATGAACGAACGGTTAAATTGTCAAATATAGCAATTTGTGAGAGCAAAACACTAAAATTCTATTGGTTGATGCAATTATGTCAGAGAATTTCTTTAGAGCTAGTTCTAAAAGTTTAAGAGCTGGTTTTTTGCTCTAAAATATTATTAAAATTAAACATTTAGAACCGTATAAATAAAAAATCGGCTCTAACTCATTACTAAGAACTGATTTTAGTAAAATTTGGCTTTAATTAAGTTTTACAAATTAGAACCATTTTTTATTAAAATTGGCTATATTAATTATTTAGAATTGATTTTAGCAAAACTAATTTTATTAAGTTTTGAATTATAACCATTTTTATTAAAACTAGCTCTATTAATTATTTTGATTTGTATTAAAATCAGTTTTAATTAATTTTTTTAAATTAGTTTGGTTATAGTCAGTTTTTGTCATGTGTACAAAAATTTAGTGCTAAAATAGAGCTCCAAAATTGATTTTCATGAAAATCAGCTCTCTAACTCACATCTACCAATGATACTTTTACTTGATATTTTATAAAAAAAATAGTTCTATAATATTTCACTCAAATTACTACACCGTTATTTAACTTTTTTTAAAATAATTTTCTATTTAATCGTGGTAAATAGGCGTTTCTAAAAGTTTTTTTCTGATAGTTAACTGTGAAGTTTAATATCAGTAAAATTACAACATTATCATTTTGTTTTTGTTTTGAAGACTGAGGATGAAGAAGGTTCGTCTTTTAGTGGCATACAAATTGTATTTTAATTAATTAATTTATGTCGAGCACCAATTACTCAGGTAATGTGCAGAGCATTACACCGACTTGATAAGACTCTAGTCAATTCAATGATAGGACATTACTCCGACCTTTAGTGAATTTTAAACTCAATTCGCCCTAAAAAAAAATAAAATAAACTCAATTGCAAGTTTGCAATCGATATACTAAAACTATTTTAATCGTTAAAAATATGTTAATATCCTGTTATTCCGATTCAGATGTAGATCGATACCGATCCAACAATAATCATACAGCATTCTTGCTAAAAGTTAGTATGATAGTGATGCATTATGTAATATAAAAATGTCTTTTTTATTTGTTGCCGGTACCCTGTAATTTTCCATGCCCCTTGAGAAATTATTTAATTTTCTTCATGGCCTCCCATAGAGTACATAGAGTAACCCTCCATGTAGCGGGTTGTAATATTCTTTTAGCGACCCGCCATTCGATTATCACTACTAAAATATACGCCATAAGAAATCTAGGTTTAGTGGTTTTGTTCGTTCAATGATGCAAGGTGATAGGCAATTTAAGCCCAATCTGACCGAAAGTTGGCAGATCTTGACGAATGCTAGAAAAGAAAATTTGAAATTTGGGGAAAAGGCTTCGGACTTTTATGGTTAGTCACCAATTTTAAGCCAATTCGACAGAAAATGAGAATCGAAGAATGCTCCGAAAGCAAATTTGATTAAAATTTCGATTTGAAACTCCTGATTAGCCAAACATTCTAGAGATTTGGACAAACCCTTCTTAACTAGTATCAGTTTTGTTTTTTTTTAATAATAATTTGCAAGATGTTTGAGCTTTAGTTGTGTATTTCCAAAAAAAATGGATAACTGGACAACCTTAAAAACATAATTTTTAATTTTTAAATTTATCATTTAAAATGTGACAATGTAATCTTTACAATATTAATTACATTTTATATAAAAAAGGCATAATTCAATACATTGATCATACAACAAAATGATTTGAAATTTACAAAATACATAACTTTTTAAACAAATTAAATTTGAGATAGCCCTATTATGAAAAATCATTTTGACTTAATTTTAAATACATAGCCGAAATTGTATAATTAATTTAATGTCAATATATTGAAATTAACCCTATTATTTTACAGCATGATGAGCCTTTCCAATGGTCTCAATATTATTACCATTACATCTTTTTGATTATTTGGCTAGGGACAGATTATACATTTGCAATATAAAATTCTGTTTATACACTATTATTTTAATACACCATCTGATTGCCAATGAAAAGGATGTTCTGTAGTTGCGTTGTACAGCTACTTTTTAAAACGTCTTATCTTGAATTATTTTCATTTACATCACTTGTAGGCAAATTTTTTTTAAAGTGCATTGTACCTGTTTTGTATTTTAAAATGTAGGAAGACCCTTCACGTGATTTTTCAACGTAAAGGTTAAAGCTGATGCCTGATTGTAGCACCCAAATTGTTTTAATTTGCAGATGGCATCTAAACTTCAAATTACAAAAATTATGACATATTGAAGACAGACCATCAATGTTCATGAGTTAGATACTTTTAAGAATTATCACCTAGATTTATATCAAATATATTTAGAGGTGAAATAATATTGGCAACGATGCTCTCGTTTGGAATGATTTTTACAAAGGAATTTAAATACTAGTTTTTTTCATATATTTGCTTCACATAATAAAAAAGTTATATTTTTCTTTAGAAATTAATTGATCTATGATTTATGATCAGAATATTTTGCAAAGGCATGTCACTGATTTTTATAGTGATCTCCTAGATACTACTACTACTAGATCAGTCTCTTTGAATGAGACTTTTTAGAATATTTTTTTCTAAATTATCATTTGAATTTTTTTTATTTCTTGAGGCACCTTTACTGATATAAAAATTAAAAAAATATTTTTTTCTTAGCTTATAATTCTAATAAGACAACGGGTCCAGATGGTATCTTTTTTCAATTTTATCAATCATTTTGGGACTTAATTTTCAGAGATGTGTTCAAATTAGTGAAAGCTTTCTATTTGTAAGTGAACTATCAAAGAATCCAGTTAATTATAATTTTAAAATTATTACTAAATTTTTAGCTGATAGGTTAGCTTCTGTTATGGATTCTTTCATAGATCACTTACAAACTACATAAATTAAGGGGGTAGTTTGTTCATACAAAGTTTTGACATCAAGTTAGGCTCTCTAAAACTAAAGGTGTAGTTATTAAAATTGATTTTGAAAATCTTTCAATTGTGTTAATTGGATTTTTTTTCTAGTAGAAGCTTTGGGGATAAGTGGATAACTTGGAACAAATCCATAATAGTTGTAGCAAAATTTATATTAATTTTAATGGTTATTTAGAACCCTACTTTTATTGTCGAAGAGAAGTAAGACAAGGTGATCCCCTATCTCATTTTTTGTCTAATTTTTTTTTTTTTTTTATTTTGTCTGATTTAATTGTTGATGTGCTTAATACACTCTTAAATAATGATAAATAATTAGGTTACTTGAAAGGGTTATGACAAGTAGGATCATTTGAAGGGATACTTAATCTTTATTTTGCTAACGACACATTTCTCTTTTTAGAAGCTAAAGCCGGATATATGGAGGTTTTAAAGTGGATTTTAGTTATTTTTGAAGATTTATCTAGTTTAGAAGTTAATTTTGATAGATGTGAAATAGTTTCATTAAACATATTATATAACGAGGGGTCTACTTTAACTCTGCTTTTAGGTTGCAAAATTTCTCAATTGCTTCTTACTTATTTACTCTATATTATAAAAATCTCATAAAAGAACATTGAAATTTCTTAATTGAAAAAAATTGAAAAAAAATGCAAGGTTGGCAAAGTAAATTGCTTTCTATATATAGTAGAGTAACTTTACTTAATGTTGTGCTTTCAACCATCCCTATATATTGGACGTTTATATACAAGCTTTCAGTTCATTTTAGGAATTCAATCGATAAGTTTAGACAAAGATTCTTATGGTACAAAGGTAATGTTATTAAGAAAAAAATATTATTTGGTTGTTGGAAAATAGATTGTAAAAGTAAACAACAAGGTGAATTAGGTTTGATAGATCTTAAATTAGTGAGTACTTTTCATTTAGCAAAGTGTTTTGTACGGATGCTTCTATTACTGGTAAATGGAAGGATATTATTAAGGCTAAATATAAGACTAATATTATCTCAATCAAAACGCCCCCCTTTTGAAAAGCAATCTTATATGATAAAGACTTTGTAGAATTAGATTTTACAACAAATTTAGGATCGTTGCAGTTATCTCTTTTTGAAGAGACAGATGTAATGATGATTGTACTCTCTGTTGTATATATCTTTGGTGTCCAGATGGTTGGGCATTATTTACAAAAATGTATTCATTTGCATAATTTCATAGACTCTTTTAATTTGACTCTTATGGTACATGATATATGTAAATGGAGATAACATCTATCTGATTTTTTTTCAGTTCTTTTTTTATGAGTGGTTTGACTTTAGAGCCGTAATCAACTATAAATTTGATTAGTTTGGAATTAAAAAAATGCCATGCCTAACGAAATCTAGGTAGCAGGGGGGATTTGCTAGACTGAAATTCCCTGCAATTTGCTTATTTCCATATGAATCCAATCCGTTGAAGGATTCACATCCGCTATCATAGTAGTGATGGTAGAGCCTATCATTGAGTTTATGATAGGTGGGATCCATAAAATAAAAAATAAAATTTCACCTTCTATCATTTAAATCTGAGCCGTTAAAATTAAATCAAATTGTTTTCCTTATTTTATGGCAGAACCCTGTCATAACAATTATGACAGCAGATTCGGATCCATCCACTGAGTGTATTCGGCTCCTCTACATGACTACACCTGTACGAATTTCATTAAAGAATCTCAGCACCCCTTTGGTTCTAACATATAGGCGATTATTTAATTCCATAGTACAAGATAAAATATTGAAAAGAGCAATCGACTTGAGACATGGGTGTAAACAGATCGGATACGGACGATAATAATTTTACCATATCCGTTATAATTTTTTCGGATACGGACGGATAATGATCTTATCGTATATGTATCCATTATAATTTTTCAGATATGGATACTGATCGAATATTCGATGATATCTGGATACGTATCGGATATCGGACGGATATAAATACGAATATGGATATATTTTGAATATTAAATAAAAATATTATATGTATTATTGGAAAACAGTTACATACTATTTTTTTGCTAGAATCATTAATTATAAAAAAAATATTAATTAGAAAAATTAAATATTAATAATAATTATTATTAAATTAATAGTTCAAATATATCAATGAATTATAAAAAAAATATGATATACTAACACAAATTGGATATAAAATAAATTAGATTTATAATGTACATTAAAAATCTAATTAAAATATATATAATAGAAATATTTCAGATATTTATTAGGATAATATCAGATCGGATACCTTCAGATAGTGTCGAATATTAATGAATAATAGTTAAACGGTCGGATACATATATGTAATAGCCAAACAATAGCTTTATCCATAAAAGAATTTCAGATACAGATATGAATACAGATATCTCGGAATACGGATACTAATGAAATATTTTTTACTATTTCTAAGACCAAATTATAGATAAAATCAAATATTATTCGATCCGTTAACACCCTAGTCTTAAGTCATGGTTGTTAAGATGATTTGAATTTTTACCAGCAACTTGGAAATAACTAGATGCCACTTACAAAAGCAATTCATAAGAATTTCTTTTCATCCATTATTTTCCTAGGTAAAAATAAAAGAAAAGTTGCACATATGCATGTGCGTGCCAAAAGTTCTTAAGAATAGTAAATTGGTGCTTCATTGTGCTCTGGAAGATTAAAAAAACCTCCAAAGGCGTATTCTTAAACTTATATACTGTTTGTGCATTTAATATCAAAGATCATGAAAATCATATTATAATTTTTAATGATTTAAATTTAATAAATTTTAATGCAGTATCAAATAACATTCAGATTGTATAGAACTCGAAATGAGGTTATTTTTACTCAAAAAATATAAAAGGAAATATTTTAAAAACATCAAAAAGAGAAGTGTCGCATACCCTGGTGCAGCCAAAAGATGGAGAATACATCACCAGGTCCAGGGACGTCCTTATTATTATTAAAAAAAATTAGTTCTTTCTCTTAAAGTAAAGAATTTATTTCAGAAATTAGATAAAATATGTGAATTATATAGGATAAAATAATAAGAATTATAATATCTCTATTCGAGTTAATTGACAAAAAAGTATAGTTATTTCAATAATAAAACATAATTTTAATAGTTTATGGAGGTCATTTCGACGAATAGATAAATCAGGAAAAAAGGAGAAATGAAGAAAAAAAATTAAAAATGAGATTGGACTTCAAATAACTATAACTTTTGATAGCAGCATAATGAAAAAATGCACAATTATTTTTCAAAAACGACATAATATGATCCAAATGCGATTACTGTGCAAAGCCTGTAGCATACAGTTTTTAACCCAAAAAAACTTTTCCTAAGCTCTCTAATTTGAGGATTAAAATTTTATAAGTTTTCCTAATTGAATAACGTATTATAAATCTTATCATTTCAACCTATATAAATATTCACTAAAAATGATCTAATTTCTTAAATAAGTTCTTTACTTTAAAAATAAAAAAATGAGGACTGTATATTTTAATATTTTCTTTTTTTAATTTCGATTTTTATTTTTAAAATAATAATAACCCCTTAAAGTGTAATCACTATATAAATTTAAAAATATAATTGCAAAAGCTTTTGTATTGTTAATCTTTTTTAAAGTTAATTGTCAAATTATAAATTACTAGAACTATTACTCGGGCTTCACCCCGACCAAACAGAAATGAGTTTGTAATCATTCTGAATCACTAAAGACAATATAGTTCTCAAATAAATAATTAACAATATAAAATATTAAATATATTTAAAAAAATAGACATAATATTTTTAAATATTAAATAATAATGATAATAATAATAATTAATGTTATAATAATAAATATAATTAAACACATAATAATATATAAAGGATTATATAAAAAGCTAGATTATTTTAAGACTTAAATTTCACCTTAAATATATTACACATTACTTTAAATAAGGAGAGATAAACTATTTTATATGAATTTTTGGAGGGAGTGGGATATGTTCGCACCCCTTCGAATCATTTTTTTGGTTCGAGATTCGCATTTTCAATGATCGTTACAGATAGGCCTAGGATGGTGGTATTTAAAGGCTAAAATAGTGCAAAATTGTAAAGAACCTAAGGTAGAAATGTATAAACCGATTTGGGGCTTAGTGTTCAAGTGTAATGGCAGCAGAAGATAATTCAATTCGATTCAATTATCAAATTGCTTATATTGAAATGTATTACTATATTTCATAATTTTTGCATTCGATCCTTGATCTTGTTTCTCTTTTGATTTAGAGTAATTTAAAGTCTTAGAAAATTTCTTATATCCAAGACCCGACTTGTTGCTAGACATTTGACCTACAACCTTATTTAAATCCATTGAAGTGATACTTGTTGAAGTATATGAGGACTTTAGTGCCCTATTTTCAGTTTCTAAAGTTTGACTTTCACTTTTAATGTTACAATTTCACCTAAGTGCATTTGACAATTTTTTTCTAGATTTTATAATTTAGACTCATAAGATTGAACCTTTAACTCAAACTCTAAAATTTTATTTTTAAGTCTCTCAATTATCTTATTTTGAGAAGATGAATCATGAATAGGACTTTCTATACTAGATAAAAAAGATTCAATTTCAGCCTCATCATTCAAATTATTTACATTTTTAACACAAAATTCATCATTCTAAACAAAATCATTATCACTATCATCCCAAGTGGATGTAGTACAAGGTACTACTTGATTGTATAATTTAAATTTTTGAGAAAATTATACCTTAGGTGCAAATAAATCCATCTTCATAATCTTAGATATGACAATGTCGTGTAGAATCTCCAATGTGCACAAGTCGGTGATGTTGTTTCTTGCTACAATCTCATCAATATCTATCACAGGTGAGCTCTCCTCTACTTCCGCAATTAGGGCAAGATTGAATGAATTTTTTTATCCTTCTTTCTCTCAACATGGTTGCTTATAGCTAACATAGCACCAATTCTCTCAAACTTTTGTTTCTTCTTATGTGGGAGAACCAAGGAACAATCGTGTGTTGTGTGACCTTCCTTTTGGCATGAGAAGCATATGCACGTCATTCATTTCTCATCTCGCTATTTATTGTGCTCATTATCTAGATTGAGCATTCTTTCAAACATTTTTGTGATGATTTGATTGTTCATAAAAGATAAACTAAATGATGTCTTACTTGAATAGTAGCGCGATGGAGATTTTTGAGCTTGAAGTGCGGTTTCTTTGAGCTTTGGTGTGAGCTCTCCATTTTGTCGTAGGTTCTACTCAAAGCATAGAAGATGAGTAAACACTTCTTCATGTGTTAATTCGCCAAGAATGTTTTGCATTGCTTCTAGAGTGCTTATCATGCTCTCTCGTCTTGGTCTTTTCATCATTGCCCTAAAAATCTTACCTACAATCTTAGAATTAGACAAGGATTCTCAAACTTCATCAAATTCATTTAGAATATGCATTAATCTTGAATACATATTCTCAATTGACTCTCATTCTTGTATACAAAAATTTTCAAATTTGTACTATAGACCCATTAGTTTTATTCTTTTTATTTGAGAGTTGCCCTCAAATCTATTCAATAGGGTTTCACACATTTCACTAGCAATTTCGATAGTACCAAATAATATAGCAATTCTTTCACTAACCGAATTTAAAATAACATTGACAACATAATTATTTTGATATTTTAATTCTTTGACATTTTGTGTCAACGTGAGGTTGTTATGATCATAATGTGATATATAATCATGTTGGACAACATCCCAAAAGTCTAGTATATGTTGAGGTAGTTCACCATATATTTCTTCCAAAAGCTAAAATTTTTACAATTAAGACTTAGGGTTGGGGTTTTTTTATATGCATCAAAGAAGTAATCTTGAACCAAAAATATCACAAATAAAATAACTAAAACTGAGATCCTCCCTTGATACAAATTAAAATGATGGTATTAAATGTCAAAATAGTGTAAGAATATAAAAAACCTAAGGTAGAAATGTATAACCGATTTGGGGCTTAGTATTCAAGTGTAATGGCAGCGGAAGACAATTCAATTTGATTCAATTCTCATAAAAATATAGCAATCAAAAAAATGAGAGAAAAGAAAAGAAAAGATTAAACAAGAAAACAAGATGTAACATAGTTCAGCTTAAAAAAATGCTTACGTCTCCGGGACTCCCAACCTCTAACAATTGAGGTTGAGCTGAAACATTAAAAAACAGTTTTACACTTGTAGAACTTGGTCTCTTACACAAAAATGGGCTGTCAAGCCTATCGATAACAAGAGTGACAACACACTCAAGAAAAATGTGAGCACTACAACTCAAGAAACAAATTATAAGAAGATCACGAAGGATCAAGTTGGGAGAATAGAGAGAACCTAGATTGAGTTTAAATAAGGATTTGACTAATTGAGTATTTATATCTCTTGGCTTATCTCTCTCACTTAGTATATGACTAGTAAGCTCTCTCTAGTAATGATTTAGTTAGATGAATTAAATAATAATCAGTGAGAGAGGTGATTATTTTAAAATAGATTTTCTGAAACAGATGAAGAAATTATTTTCGGCCTGAACCGTTATAATGATTTAGGAATCGTTATAACGACTTGAAAGAATAGCTGTTGGATCTGATTGAGCTGAAACGTTATAACGATTCACCGAATCGTTATACGTTTCATAAATCGTTGCAACGATTACTGAATCATTACATAACGATACGGTCTAGCTTCTTTGAGAATTTTTCTGCCTTAGAATATTTTTTAGTATTGAGATGAACCGTTATAACGATTCACTGGGCAAAAGCATTTTTCTTTGTTGTTTAAGCTTAATTTATCTTAACTAATTTAACCCAGTTTGAGTCTAACTAAACCTAATCCTAATGCAGTCTTAATTAAGCTCTTGTATACCATCATTAGTCTTGGTTCTTGTGTACTAATCCATTTACATTTTAATCCCTACATAAAACTCAAACAAGGTAAATTATAAAATTCAAGGTTGTTTTACAAATTGACAAATCAAAGAAGATATTTAGTGTAACAGTTATGAATCTTGATGCAAAATTAACGGCTCACGCACCCTTCAAATCAAAAAATTGGTTCGAAGTGGTGCGAACGTACCCCGCACGCATTTTGGGATCTAAGTAAATGAAATAATTTAAATAAAATTAGTGATAAAAAAATGATGATATGACATACTTAAAAATTTTAAAAATTTAATCCTCTTTATTATATATTAAGAATTAAAAAGGAATTCCACCCATCATATATAAACTTCTCACGTGTTGAGATCAAAAGAACGCACTATCCAATAAATACGTAAATTAAAGAATTGGCCAATCCCTGCCGAACAGGCCCTAAAATGGCCGAATGCATCATATCTCACTTGAAGACTATAAACTAGATAAGATCATGAGGTACAAAAACCACTAAGCCATACAATACTAATAATAATAAAAAAAAAGTGTCCAAGAAGAATCCAAGCCTATAGGCACATAGAGCAGCACACCCCACCCTTTCCTCTTCTAATCCTAATTAATAATTACTCAGAGATAACTAACAACAAATTTATACCACATATATATCAAGACGATTATTATGTACACATGACATAAAAAAACTAAAAAGTCCTGCTTTAAGGTCCAGAGTGAATGATGACACGCCATGACCTTTATATGTGAATCACAGCTCCATCTTTAGTTGTTGGTTGGATTGGATAGGAGCTTCCACTACAAATTTGGGGAATCAGCCATCAGAAGAGAGACAAGAATAGTGATGCAATAAGTTACCAACTCTGGTGCGCCTACTTCACGCACAATTTATTTTGGCTAACATAATTAGATAATTTCACAAGGACAATGCTCTGGTTTTCCATTTTATTATAAAATAAGGTTGTTTTTTGTCTGTCTGGAACGATCTAAAACAAATTTATCAGATCAGCTAATACGTAACTTTAGATCGACAAAATTGAAACAAAAATAATAGAATTATGCTATGCCCATTCAGAAAATGCCAGCGCTGTACTAGTACTGCTAGTGGGAATTTACATGGATTCAACACCATGTAATCCAACCCAAAATTTACTTGGGCTAGAGATGAAATCCCATCAAAGCTCAAGACACATGCCCCACCTACTTTGTTATCAGGTTGTCTATCTTTTGACAAGCTGGGCCCAACAATGCAATAGGCCCAACATGTTGCAAACCAACGCATCAGCAAATAAATGTCAGCACAATTATACAGGGCAATAAGTGGTAGTACCACTATTCCTGGGACCCTGTATGTAGAGAACTTCGATCTTTTGGAATTACCAGAAAATATTGCATCTCAAATATCTTTTTGAGCCTGTTCTTGCGAATTGTGATGTCTATCAGTATTTGCAACACAGATAGACTCATCAGTATCTGCCACAGTGAATCAGGATTCCAAGCTTGGGACCAAGACCAACCCAATGGACAATGAAGCAAATGGGTTAGCCCGAGCTAATGATAAAGGCACAAGAGCAGGGCAAGATCTTAAAATCTTCTCTTGGAAAGAATCATTGATTGCAATTGTTTGTGTGTAGGACCCCAAACAGAGTGCCAGCTAGCCCCCAAATTTATCAGAGAGAAGTTTTGCCATCCAGAAAGAAAGATTCTCTTTTTAACTCAGAAAACATGGACTAAGAATTATTTTTACCAATATTGTGTCTCATCTCTATCCCTTTCTCAAAAACTGCTACAGAATAATTCGAGCTAGGTGTTGTACCCAAGTGTGAGTGCCAGTAAGTTACAACTGGGTAAAACTTGTTTCTTTACACTCAAGCAATCTGTTTACACTTTACATTATGTGACCACTGACCAATGATATTGGATTCTGAATTCTGACACCGACCCTAGACGGCAATGATGTGGTTAGGCTGTACAACACAACCAAAAATCTGGTAAATCTTAAAACTCCCTGCTGTAAAATGATTAAATGAAGAATGACGGTACAAAACTTCAAATATCGTTTCAAGAAAATGTGGTTGGAAATTGGAAAGAGAAACTGTGTAGCGCTCTTCACAAGGAGCACATGGAAATATTACCAGTTTTTCAGGGAGCGAATATTTCAGTTCACAACTCTTGACCAACTAACGTATAGATTTCGATAATAAAATGATTAATGAAAGGCTTTGCAAAATTATTTTTCCAAATTGTGTTTAATTTTAGAAATAATTACCGGAATTTATGCAATCAAATGCAAGCAGTGGCACAGTGCCAGGTCCAACAAAAGAGTGTTGTTCATTCTTCTGTATATGCGAGGCCATACCACCAGTGACAGCATCTCGCGACCACATCGACTGCTGCAAGTGGTTTTGCACATTTAGCAAATCGACATGCCAGAATTGCTGCAGTTGGTTCTGTGACAACTGGTTCTGTGGTCTTTTGCTGCAACTAGCATTGTTCATTTGGTTGGCATCATTGACTCCGACTTCAGACCATACAGGCTGTTGTTGTTGGTCGAGATCCGTGCTGACCTTGGCATTTCCTATTGTTAACCTCCCACACTGCATCAGCAAAAGTGTTATTACTTACCTTTTGATTTTTTTTTTTACTTTTGCTTTGAACTAATAAATCACATCTAAAATGTGAAAAAACTCGTAGTTTCAAAGTGGCAAAGCAAAAGGCCAGTAAATGTACATGTTCACAATCAATTTTGTTTTTGGTGTTTTATATATAAAAGTTGTACTCATTTGGCATTACAGATCCACTGTCGGGACAAAGAAAAATCATACTTTTATCCCATGGATAGAATAGTCCATAAGAGATCGGCTCTTAAATTCAGCCCGACAGTCTTTTAAAAAATCCGATCTTTATCCGACTCTCAGAAGTTTAGTTCGACTATTTTAATGATAAGTACCGGATTTCTCAAGAACCGGACTCAATATTTAAAAAACAAGGCCCTTATAACCTGATTCTTATTAAATCCGACTCTTACTTGATCATTTCTGAACTCTTTCTTTAATATTTTTATATTATATATTAATAATATAATTAAAAAATCTAAAATAAAAAAAACAAAAATAAAATTCCTTTTTTTCTTTTACTTTGGGCGGTAATAGAACCGTACTGGCCTATTCAACTTTATTTTGCTGGGTCACTCTCGTGCAAGTTACTTGTGATGCATTGTTTAAAGACTGTACAAATCAGAAATAGAGGCCTCTTAGATTCTAAAGTGTCAAGAGCCTAATAGACAAATAGACAAGCAGTCAAATATAAATCAGATGGGATGGTACTTGTATAACTTGTTATATCACCTTCAGGCTTTTTCTTTCTTCCTGATTTTCGAAATCTAATATGTATTTTTGTTATGTTATGCATCGTAAATTGAGCATCCGTGCCAGATCTGTGGTTAGATATGACATATCACTTAACTCCGTATCATCTGGTAAAACATCAAACATGCCTCTGACAAAAGTTTGATTTTTTTTTTTTTTGAGAAAAACAAAAGTTTGATTTCTTCTCATCACTCATTGATGGTACCGCTACACAAGACCGAGGTAGGCCGACGATAAGTATCATCTTTAAGGATCTGGTCTAATGAAACTACAAAAAAAAAAAAAAAAAAATTAAATAAAAGTCGGGTTTAATAAAAAATTTTAGAGGATTAAAGGATTAAATTTTTAAAGGATAAGTTCGGTTCCAGAGAAATTTAATTCTTATCGAGTCTTCTGGGCTCTAAAAGTCGAGTGAGGATAGTATAAGAGTCAACAAATAAAGGCATTATATACATATTTTTAATATTAATTTATATTTATATAAATATATTAAATTATGTTTCTCTCTTTGGACATTTTGTTTTAATTTTTTCTTTTCAGATTTTAAAGTATAATTAATATACAATATAAAATATTAAAGAAATAACTTAGGAAATGTCAGGTTTGAAAGAGCCGGGTTAGAATGACTTATTTTTTAAAGATTGAGTCTGATCCTTACCATTAAAAAGGGTCGGGCCTAATTTATGAAGGTCGGATAAGGACTGAATTTTTTAAAGGGTCGTGGGGCCGGGTTCAAGGGTCGAGTCCTTATGAGTTATGTCTAGTCGACAATAATAGGTTGAATTCACATCTTCTCCAGTACTGTAAAGTTTACATACTGCCGGATTGAACAATAAATGGCTCCCTCTGAATCTAAACACTGCATGTAATATTGTTCCCTTAACTGTAGTATTGTTCACACTGTCAAATTGTCCATTGTACGTTTACAATACTATAGAGGACATGCACTCCAATAGGTTGGAATTCATTTGGTATCAAATAGAATAGCAAAAAATAAAACAAATTTATCATATGTATTTTAGATTAACAAGAAGAGTGCAAAAGAGCGCTAAATTTTTATTTCAAACTATAGATAAAATATTGATTTAGCAATTGTAGAATAATGATTATTATTTAATTATATTAATTATAACTATTATATTATTATATTATGACATAATTATGATTATCATCATCATTTTATTTCATTATTTTATAATTATAATTATTATTTTATTATTATTATTATATCATAACTATTATTATTTTATTTTTATATTTTTATTTTCAAATTATTTTACTTGTTATTTAGTTTGATCTGGTTCAAAATTAGAAAATTTGAAAACAGGACGGGGGTGGGATCCGGTGAAATCTCTTCCGTGTTGGACCCACGCGGATACGACTCTCACGGTTCAAAATTCGAAAATTCGATCCGATCCGTGGACCCCGTGGATACGGGTCGACGGGTGGGCCAAGGGCCAGTTCGGGTGGGTCATTTTTTTTAATTTCGCAAAAAAAAACAACTGCCAAAAACTAAAAAAAATAATTTTGAATTTTTTTACTTTTTTTTCGGATTTTTTCCGATATTTTTTTGATTAAATTTGAATTAAAGTATAATTGATTTGAAACAAAATGTGTTTGATTTGAAATAAAGTCCATTATTCCATTTGGGTTTTCGGGTCCAGCGGTGAACCGTTATAACGGTTCCTAAACCGTTATAACGTTTTATACAATGCAGTCAAACTTGATCAAAACGTTATAATGCTTCATTGGTGATAACACTCAACCGTTATAACGTTACACAGAAACGTTATAACGTTTCTGTGGTGATAACACATTGTCAGACAGTAAGTCAATGAAGTTAAACTTGATCAAAACGTTATAATGCTTCATTAAGCGTTACAACGTTACAATCAACCATTACAACGGTTCATCCAAGTATTTTTAAACCATTGTAACGTTATCTGACAAGGGTATGGGGTCTGGCTGTCTGGGTCTAACGAGTATCGGGTTCGGGTATCACGGGTCACCCGTCCAGGTTACACGAGTTTTACCCGGCCGAGTAAGAGCAGCGGGTGAGAGCGGGACGGGTGAGAGCGGGTAACGGGTGAGAACAAGACGGATATGACGGTTCTGTTTTCAAAAAAATTATACCCGATCCTTACTAGGACCAAACCATTAACGGACCCGAGTCTACCTACGGATCTACCCCGGAGCAGTCCAAAATGGATAAAGATTGCGAATTTACACGGAGCAAGTCTATCCGTTCGGATTTTTTCAAACATCTACTATAAGGAGATGCATCTCGTTTATTACGCTGGACCTCTTCGCAACATTTTTCTCTGAGATATTTACTATAGCATTGGTCTCCTGTCCATTTCTCCGAGCTGGACATGTTCATTCACATCAGAGACAGAGCTCTTAAAGGATCAAGGTGGGCTCCAGTCCCCCTGATGTTTTGAAAATCAATATATCTGTCAAAGATTTTTGTTATTTTATAATGTAATTATGATAATTTTTTAATTCTAGCTCCTTCAAATTTGAAACATAGTATCTACTTTGTTTACAATTTTTTTTAGCCACCTCTAAAATTGAGTTCAAACTCCGCCACTGATTCTCACATTCTTGGCCTACCAATTAGCAGTTTCTCAAACAATCATTTCTGGAGCACCGAAGTGCAGACTAATACCAGCGTTTCCAGGAATGGAGGGATACTGGAGATAAAATGGCAAGACCAACCAAACAATTACATAATTGTAGAAAACTAGACCTAGTGGTCCCATTGTCGGAAAATTTAATGCACGCACGGCATGGATAAGTACAAGACGCAAATGCAGTGCATTTCTTCATACGAAACGGAATTTCATGGGGAAGAGAACAAAGGAAAAGCAAACAGAAAACAGTAGCTTCAATGTTGAATAAATAAAATGGATTACCCTGCAGGTGGCATGGTAATCAGGAACGGTGAATTTTATTGGAGTGCGTTAAAGTTCCTTCCCTAACTATCTAACTAAGGGTCTGTTTTACAAATTAAGGAATAATTTTGGAAGAGTGTTAATTTTAGAAGAGTGATAGAATAGTATTTTTTTTAAAAGAGTGGTAGAAGTGTGGTATTCTTGATTATTCGGAAAAGCGAAAATATCGTTTGACAGTTGTTACTCAGAATAGTTAAAATATGAATAATTATGATACTAATAATGATAATATGATGATGATAATGATAATAATAATAATAGTAAAATAATAATCATAATAGTAAGATAATAATAATAATAATAAAGTAATAAAAATTAATCATAATAAATAATAATATTATAATAGCAATATAATAAATATATAAACATAATCATAATAAAGTAATATAATAATAAAAATATTAATAATATAATAATAATAAGTAATCATAATTTTAATAATATAATCATAATCATAATCATGATAATAATCATAATTATAGTCATAATCATAATAATATAACCATAATCATAATCATAATAATATAATAATAAAAATATAATCATAATCATAAAAATAATTATAAATAATTATAATTATAATTATAATAATATAACATAATAAAATAATAATAAAGTAATAAAAAATAATCATAATAAATAATAATATTATAATAATAATATAATAAAAATATAAACGTAATCATAATATAGTAATATAATAATAATAATTTATAATTAGAATCATAATTATAATAATATAATAATAATAATAAGTAATCATAATTTTAATAATATAATCATAATATAATAATCATAATCATAATCATGATAATAATAATTATAGTCATAATCATAATAATATAACCATAATCATAATCATAATAATATAATAATAAATATTTAATCATAAAAATAATTATAATTAATTATAATTATAATAATATAATAATAAATTAATCATGACTATAATCAACATATAATAATATAATACAACATAATAAAATAATAAAAAGTAATAATAATCATAATCATAATCATCATAATATAATAATATAATAATAAATAATCTTGATCATAATAATAATATAATAATAAATAATTATATTTATATTCATAATATAATAATACTAATGGTAACGATAATATAATGATAATAATGATAATAATAATAATAATAATATAATGATAATAATATTCATAACATTAATATAATAATAAATTATGATCATAAATATAATATAATAATATAATACTAAATCTTTATCATATTCATAATATAATAATATAATATAATATAATCAAACAATAATCGCTATTCCGACGAGAGCTAATCCGGTATTCCACCTATAAGTTGGTATACCGGATTAGCACTCTTCTACTTAGTCTAAAATTCGTTTGGCAAATTAATTCGTCGGAATAACTATTATATTCTAACTTTTTGCTATTCCATTAAGTGCCAAACACTCCCTAATAGAATATTATCATAATGATATTTTACTAATATTTGCCAAGTTGAATGAGAATTTTATAAATAAAAAATGTAAACAGCCTTCTCATATAAGTAAATGATACAAATTGAGACGCAACAAAATTGGGTTTGGAGGAGAACGGGCAACTACAGGAGAAGTGTTATCAGGCGAAAGAGTCGAGCTTCAATTTAAAGGAGATTGGACATATCCAGTTAATAGCACCGGAGAACAACCCATATTAACTGTAATTACTGCACATTATACGGTTGGGTGATTGGATCAGACTCGGGGATTGAAACGGATCCGATAGGAACTTTCCGGAAATTATATTACAAATTTCTGACACGTTTCAGAGGTTTAACCTTTTAATTCACTGGGTCTAGCATTTATTCAAAGAACAGATTGGAGCGATGACCATATACCCTCTTCGGAAAAGACAAATATACTAGTTTCGAATCTTCTCCTGTTATTATTCACTGGAGACATCCTCACCATTCTATCAAATGGGATCAAAGAATTTTCTTAACTAATTTCCAAAAACTTTTCAAATGGAAAGATAAAAAAGTCTTGTTGAACTCAGTATGAGTGATATATTTTGAGATATTTTCATAAATAATAATACCTCCATTGTTGTAGAAGATATAAAGTTGTCCAGTCCACTGAAGTCTATTCCTGGATCAACTGCTGCTAGCCTCATTGATAAATACTGTGCATTATTACACACTATTAAAATCTGAAAATGCACTTTTGTATCTCAATTATGCCTCTACTTTTAAAATTTATAATAACTCAAATTTTGTAGCTGAAATATCGAAATAAAATTGTTTGATCTAAGTCATTTTATTTATGTATAGATTAAAAATTATGATTTTGAATATAATGTAACATCAAGAGTTTGTAAAAAAATATATAATTCTGATTAATTTTTGGATGTTGATTTTATAATTTGTTGATTTACATAAAATGAAATTGAAAAATAAATATATTTTACATGTAAGAAAAAAATATAATATAGGTCAAATCTAACAATTTTATTTTGATAATTCAATTTTAAATTTTGAGTTATTATAAAAATTAAAAAGTATTAGCATGATGGAGAAAAAAATTGAGGCATTTAAACCATCAATAAAATAACAAGATGTTCAACAAATGGCACTAACATGTTTTATGATAGTGTTGTGGCACTAACTTTTGTTATATTACGGGCAGCATTTCTTGGTTAAAATCAAAATTAAACATGCAAAATATGGGAAATAGTATAGTAAAGGAGAGGAAAATACTTCCACTTGGCGTTGTAGGCACTGTACATGGTTGATTATTTCATCCAACACCAGTGCTGTACCTGATATCTGCATTTTACATTTTGGAGTTTCAGTTACCGGCAGTAGATTATCCAATCTATGAATATTTTGACATGTATAGTAAAATTCTCTTTCATACACATCCGACAAAAACCTAGTACAATTCCTTCTAATATATAGTAAAAATTCTATTTGTCTAATGTACATACAATATTGAAAAGTGTTCCGTACTTAAAATAAGAGTTTTATGCATCTCTTTACACTTTCTAAGGAGTCTGCACCTGCAGACGCCACACCAAACATGGTATGATTACTGTTAATAACAAATTAAAGTAATCACATGAACTGTTAATAACAAATTAAAGTAATCACATGAACCTAGGTAGATTAAGTATTGCACTTTGGATTAGCTTACCAGTGGGATTTGTCCTCTCTAAAAGGGAAGAAGTTAGCGCAGACAAGAAAAATGATAACGGCAACAATATTTGACGAGACATAAAGTACTCTATCTCTATCAAGAGCAGTATTTTTTTTATATAAAAAATGCTTAATGCATAGACATGCTGTCAGGACCAAGGACAATAAATGCTATTGTTGGATCAAACACTTATTTTATGTACGGTTTTAATTTAGAACTTCAAGCTAGATCACAAATTTTAAGTATAATTTTTGGGTGGGGATCGACCGATCGTTTGAGAATGGGTTAATTTGATAATTTTGACAATGATGTTTAAATAAATATGAAAAAAAAAATTAAAAAAATTACAAATATGTTATTCTATCTATATATTGATGATTATTCAAATTTTATATAATTTAATTATCGTTTGATAGCACATCAAATTTTCATATAATTTACAATGATTTTAATTTAACGGTCTTTGATGAACTACCAAACGATAATAAAATTGTATGAAATTTGAATGACCATCAATCTATATATAGAAAAATACATCTATAATTTTTTTATTTTTAAGATTTTTTTCATATTTATTAAGAAGGTCCTTGTCAAGTTTTTCAAGTTAACCCATTGTCAACTGATCCCCGTCCTACTTTTTTTTGATACATCAAAGTCACATCGAAGGATTAACCAAAGCCATAGAATCAATTGACAGTTTTCAATATAGCTTACCTTTAGATGACAATAAACTAATTAATTCATTTATGACAATATTTTGTTAACAGCGTGAAAAATATTTTTAATATTTAGACATGCTAGATTTACATCTAGAGAGTTAGCTAGAACTACTTTTATTTCAATAACTTATCTAATTATATCTATGCTTGAACTAGACGAAGCACGCATGGTTCTATTCGCATAAAAGTCTTCCTAAAAATCATGTCTGGAATACTCTGAATTAACGGAACATCAGTTTCCAAAAAAGTACTGAACTCCTAGTTATTTATTCTTAATTCCCTGATTAAACTCGAATCACCTGTTATTCTTTTTGGGATAAAAAGATTGTGTTATCCCGATTAGAATTATCGAATATAAAACGAATGGGTCTGATTATTTTTTTTATTTTCTCTCTCTTCGAGAGTCATCTGATTCATTCATTTTTTATTTGACGATTCTGATCGGAATAACAGAGTCCTCTTATTAGGTAAAAGGCCATGGTACCCAGTCCCCACATAATGAGTGAATCTGTGGGTGGTGGTGAACCGGCCAACCGGGGAAGCCACTATCTTGTCCAGATCCGGATTGAATGTATAACAGGAGCAACAAGTTCATGAAAGGCCCACAAAATCCTTGTGTCAGCAAAACACTACTTCAAAAGGCACTTTGTGGAAGCCACAACAATTCACGACTTGATCTTTCCCCGGTACGAAAGGTTACCAAAAGTTGGTGGCATGTAATCCCAAAATAACACGAAGATTAGGATGCCAAATTAAATTTCAACCTGGTTCTCCTTTCAAGTTTTAACTGCTTAAGCCCAAAATCTAAATTTGAAGCAGAAAATTGGCACTTTTCCATCTGGTGCACCAGACCGGAGGACGGAGGTATACCTACTACCTTGCCACGTCTTGCGTCCAAATTAATTCTTCAGCATTAATTAATTTGAGGCGATATTTTTCAAATTATACCATATCCTTATATTCATGAAACTTTCGAAGAATTATGAGACCATACGATAACATGAAATTTTGAAATTTATAAGTTTGCGCAAAAATATACCATAGCATAATTATCACGGATCATTATAGAGGTAGGATTTGGAACCATATCTTAAATAGAGCGCGTATTATCTCCATAGAATTTTCCATAGAGAAATCTGAATGGATCAAGTTTATCTAAATGACGGTGAAAAAAATCTAAATATGAATTTTGATGCACATCTATTATTATTATTATTAAATTATAATCTTTAATGGATAATCTAATTATTCAAAATAAAAAAATCATATTTATGGAGCTTTTTCAGTACCGCAGGTAATGTGAGTTAGATCTTTTAAGTAGCTATCTGCTAAAGGCCATTATTTAATTTCATGAGAGAACAAAGATTTAGACTAATATATAAATAAAAAGAATACCTTACTGCAGCCGGGGACCAGATCTTGAAGAAGCTTCATCCGAGCATTTATCTTTTCCCTTCTAGCCTAAATTTTGAAAACAACAAAAACATTTTCTTAGCTCAAAAATAGCAAAATATACCAAACATGGACGCCACAGAAAATCCAGAACTGAAAGAGTAGAGACAGGTGGTGTGGTTACCCGCTCAGCAAGGCTGTGGCTATCAGTCGCCTGGCCACGGCGCGCTCTTACGTGTACATACGGAAGCTTATTCTCACCGTCCGTATCCTCCTCCGCCTGCTTCCCCTTCTTTAACTTGGCCTTCTAACAGTAAAAAAAATGATTTAATTAGAAAACTTATAAGGTAATAAATGACCGAATAAGTAATGGTTCGCGCTCAAGCCATCAGATCCCATGCGCCTTAATTTGCCCGAAATGGAAATCCTCGGTTCGTACGAAAATAATCATACTTTGGTAGACTTTGTCTATACGAAACGTAGATTGATGCATTTATTCAATTTGGCCCCTTCAATTTGTCATATTGTAAATCCATGACGTTCCTTGGATAATTGGACAAATTTGATGGAGCACTTTGTAGACAGTATCACACATTTCAGATTTTGAATAATCACGGAAACTATGTACTCTGATGACTACTTGACGTCTAAATTACTTATTTTCTCTATGAAATAAATAGTAAAAGTTTAAATTGAAGAGATTGTTTTGAGATGCATATTTTCAAAATAGAAAATACGAAAGTTATTAACTGTTCCTTCTTTTTTTTCTGAAAAAAAAAAAGAAAGTAAAAGAATAAGAGCAAGTTAAACGCACACACAGTATCAAGGTTGGAACAAAATTTCAGACTGCACCTTTAAATTTCATCATACTTGAATATTAAACTAAAGCCGAGCCTAATCGTATTTAATTTTCATGGTTGCGATGTTCATTTGAAATTCAAAAGTTAGTAAACCGAGATCATTCAAACGTCTGAAATCAAAAGCGGGAGAAAAGAAATCGCCATACCTTGCCATTGCTATTTCCACCGTCCTTTCTCTTCTTCGCCACTTCAGGGGGTGGGGGAGGGGAGACCTCCGGCGACGGGATGGAGGAGACGGTGGCGAAGACGGAGAAGCGAGCGGCGCGGTCGACCAAGGTGGGATCGGAGGGGAAGGTAGGCTCGTGAAGCAACTCGACTGCACGGCTGGGAGGGAGGCCGAGAAGCGCCGTGAATGAGGCACCGGAGGTGGCGGGGGTAGGGGAGGGGGCGGAGGAGGCGGCGGAGTTGAGGAGGGGATGGATCGCATCCTCCATCGGTACGAATGGCAGGCTTTGTATGAGGCGAGTCTGTATGGATCGAAGGCGCTGGTGTGTTGTCTT
The DNA here is from genome assembly GCA_037127355.1 of Schoenoplectus tabernaemontani. NCBI lineage: Eukaryota > Viridiplantae > Streptophyta > Magnoliopsida > Poales > Cyperaceae > Schoenoplectus > Schoenoplectus tabernaemontani. The sequence continues at coordinate 11,382,336 of CM073746.1, forward strand.
TTAAAATGTATGCGCGAGTTACCGAGTGTGGCAACTGGCAAGACAGGAGAGAACAAAAGGCTGGAGCTGGACGAAAAGGAAGAGGCCGTATAAAGGTTGGTACGTTGAGACTCGAGAGGGGAGAGTTCGATCCAGCTCTCTCTCTATGGTGTAGTGGCCAATGGAGTGAGAAACTCAGCTGTCGTGCTTTTTTTTTTACGACGGAGAAAATATGATATATTTTTTGAATTAATTTATACGATTCGGATTAAATTTAAGAGAGTATTATTGAGTGAATTTTATTATCAGTGATTTAATGGCATTGTTATTATAGTTCAACTATGACAGATAATGCGTTTCCAAAAACTGACAAGTGCAGAGTTTGCTAATCAAATGCGGATCCGGATATATCTTTTCTCAATCGCGAGCAGCGTCCAGCTCTACAAATTAGCCGTATTCAAAATATCAAATAATAGTTGTGCGAATTTCAAAAAAAAATGATCTCGTGCGGATTCGAAAAGCAAAATCCTATTTGTGGCTGAACTGAAAAGTACGAGATTTCGTTCCACCAATTGCCCTAAAAAATCATATATAGCATCACATATTTTTACTATGGGTCTCACTATCTCAACTCCCTTCCACCACTTTAATTGTTAGCTAAATTTATTTATATATCACTTTATTTATTAATTAAAATTATCTATTTATCAATTAATAACACATAAGTGTTAACTAATGAAGATTATTTATTTTTATACATTTCTATACAAAAAAAATACACTTTCTTAGTTAACAATTATGTACTTTTAATTAATAATTAAATTCGAACAACGAACAAATAAAAAATGGACAAGAGGTTGATAAGAAGTGAATAGCAAAAGAGGTTGTTTTCCAATGCCTAATGGAATGGTTTGATATCACCTACAGTGCTAAGGTACCTACGAGATCCTTGTGTTTCAGTTTCAATTATTTTGCATTCGGCCCAGAAGTGTTTGATTTGGGCTTTATTATAACTCACGGGTTCATAAAATATGAGTTTACAAAATTCAGTATGTATGTTATTATGAGTGATGATTTTTAAAAATATAAAAAATCAGATTTTCATGAGAAAAAAGAAATAAAAATTAAAATAGTTAAGTTATTGATATAAATTTTAATAATGAATATAATTAATATAAAAAATATAGAATTAAAAGAAAAATTAATATTTAGAATTTAAAGAAATTGGCATTCAAAATTAAGAGAAATTTAAGGAAAAAATAAATTAGAGCAATTATATTCCATCATTATGTATCATTTCATGCAACAATCAAAATTCAAAGTAAATTATAACTTTTGCACAAATAAGTATAGATATAGTAATATTATTTAAAGAATAGATAAATCTGATGGTTGATATTAGCACTGAAAATTCAACAAAAAACTAAAAATATTGCATGATCATGCACTTAGATCTTTAATAATGAGTAAAGATAACGATATATAATTACATTATCATTTACCATGGCTCCACGAGTATAAGAGGTCTCAATAGGTATAATATGGATCGGATGAAGATATTTTATACTTATATCCATCTGATAATAGTCTTATCCATATTCGATCAAAATTCATTGAATTTAATCTTATACCTATCTTTATCATTTAAGATTAATAATGGATAACAAATGAATAATGATAATTGCTAGATATTATAATTTAGTTTTTAAATAAAACATATAACAAAAAATAAATATATATTATTTTAAACATATTATACACGTAATATAGTGAATTAAAATAATTATAATTATTAAATTCATTATTTATATAAAATTTGTATAAATCAATGTTGTCAAAAAAATATTAGTTCAATTATATTATATTACATTTTATATTATAAGTTAATCATTCTCATAATAATAATAATTAAATAATAATAATAATAATAATAACGGTGATGATGATTATATATTATATAGTTAAATATAGAACAAACATTTTCACTAAATTTTCTTTCCACCTTTTCTTCTATAAAATATATCAAAAATTATAAAATCCTTTGTGTTTACCTCTCATATGAAAATAAATGAGAACCATAATTCAGTTCCAAACTTTTGAATTTTAAACATTAAAATACAATTTAAAAAGGTGAGTTTGCAATACAAAATATATATTTCTATGCGTCTTTAGGGTGTCAATCTTTTGACCAAATCCGACATGAAAAAAAAAATGTTCGGTATGGTTCAAAAATTTTAATCGGTCACTGATTGGGTTGGACATGGATTTTCCTAATCCATTTATTTATGATTTAATACTAATCAAAGTTTATACACATTAATTAATATTAGTTATATATTAATTAATATTAAGTTGCTCATAATATAAAAAATAATTAATAAATACTTAATTATTTAATTCGGATTAGATCAGATCGACTTGCGATATGTTTGAATTGAGTTGGGTCTAAGAAAAAATAACCCTATTTTAAACGAATCAGAACAAAAAGTAATAAAATAATAGCGACACAAAATAAACAACACCAATCCAAATCATGACACCCCTAATTGGAAACCTACTTTCACAAAAAAAAAATCAAATATAATAGTTATCTATTCAACAAAGACCTATTGTATGGTATAGGAAAATTGTGATTTTCCTTTTTGTTTTAAAACCTCACTCAAATAAAATGACTATTGATATATATATAGTGTGACTATGATGTTTTGTAAAGCATGGAGACATTGTGTGTTTTGCGCTCTATTTTTAATTTTAAGTTAGAAATAATCGATCTGAACCGTTCAATCTAATCTTCATATTAATATCTATTAGTAAACCAAAGTTTATATTTTTTAGAATTTTTTTGCTATTTTTTCTGCTGAGGAGAAAATGACTTGATCTGAGAATTCTGGTTCATCCAAAAATGACGATTTCCCCCTATCCAAAAAAATAGCAAATGGATTTCAAAAAATATAAAATTTGGTTTACTAATAGATTTTGATATGGAGATTAGATTGAGCGGTTTGGATCGATCATTTCTGACTTAAAATTAATAATAGATCGCAAAATACATAACACACTTGTACTTTGCAAAGCACCATAGCCTAATTATATATATATAGAGAGACCTTACGGTACTTCACGAAACAAAGAGACGTTTTTCTTCAGTTTCAAATCTCATATACTGAAAATTCAAAATATCAATCTAATTTGTCAATAATAATCTAGATATTAAAAACTTGTTGAATACCAAATTTTATTATTTTTGGAGCTTTGTATCTATTTTTTGGATTTTTGAAAGATGATAAATTTTTAGGTGCACCTATCATTATTTTATTATTATTATTGAGTATTTTTAAAAATCCAAAAAAAAAATAGTTAGAAAGTTTCAAATATAATCAAATTTGATATTCCATAAGATTTAAATATGTAGTTTATGTTGGGTGAATCAGATTAGCAATTTAAATTTTATTTTTGTGAGATTTTTTAGGCCGAACCAAAACAGCTTTTTAATTTGCGAAGCACCGTAAGATCTCTTTCTCTCTCTATATATATATAGAGAGAGAGAGAGACTATTGTGAAAACGTTTATATTTCAGCTGATATGCAAACACATCAAAAAATATATTTTAAAATTTCAAAAATTTTAATTGATAATTTTCATTAAATTCTTCATATGAAAACCTTGTGGAATATAAAAATTTGGAGTATGTTGAGTTTTTTTAGCTACTCTTTTGATTTTTTTTAAAAAAGCCCTAAAAATAATAATAAATATTCAATGTTTGTGTTATTTTTTTTAAAATTCAAAAGAGTGGCTTAAAAAATTAAAATGCTCTAAATTTTTGTATCCTATAAGGTTTTCATATGAAAAATTTAATGAAAATTATAAATTAAAATTTTTGAGATTTTAAAATATAGTTTTTGACACGATTGCATTTCGGCCGAAATACAAACGTTTTCACAATAGTCTCTCTGTATATTCTTTGAAAATTTCAATAAATAAAACAAAAAAATTACAAAGTTTGCAATATATGTGCAGCGAAAAATTGAGTTTAAACAACCAATCCGATAAGTGAAGTTTAAGAAACACTCCAGGATAAAGTAAGAACGCTAAAATTAACGCTTATTTCCGGATTGAAGTGCCATAAAAGAAAAACAGTATGAAAATAGCACTTCAAATATCTTTCTGGGATTAATGCAGATGGATTCGTATCTGTTGTCATAAAAAAAACAACCATCCGTCACCATAGTTTTTCGGATATTGAATAAGATTTATACGATCTGATTTAAATTAAAAGGTTGTATTATTTTAGTGAACGCACTCATCATAGACATAAAAATCTGTTGTCATTCACTGTTACAGAAAAAATATAAAAGCAGATGTGTTTCCCGTCCACATAATAAATGCATTAAACTTAAGTACTAAATATTAATCATCAAATTAATTAATGATTAATTTATCATCAAATTAATTAATGATTAATTTATCATCAAATTAATTAATGATTAATTTATCATCAAATTAATTAATGATTAATTTATCATCAATTGTCTAGAAATTAGTAGTTTTAAGTCAAACTGCACCAAACAACAAGCTAGGAAAGGCCAAACCTCCTAGCTAGTTGAATGTCACGTAAGTCATGATAAAAGAGTTATGTTGTTGTAAATAATTCTCAAACACGTATATTAATATTTGTTAGTTTGTAAAATAATCACATAAAGATATAATATTTTCTTTGAGTACATGCGTTGTAGGAATAAGACATCAATCGAAGAATATGCATGAAGATTTTAAAAAATATATTAGGTTAGATTTGTAACAAACAAAGATAATCAAATTACTTTTGAGATTAAACTTGTAGAATTAAAGTATTTGACTCTAACCGTTGCAACAGATTAAATGATTTCAATACAAACTTGAGCCAAAAACAAAGATCTATTTCTTTCTCGTTTTCTTTGAGTTGGCCAACGGTTACCCGTTATTTGGTGTAAGGGACCGAAAGTTCAAAGTTGTAAGAACCATTTTTTTAGTGACTCGACGCAATCCGACAGTTGGTGATTACAGGTCCCAGAGACGTAGGCTCTTCTAAACCGAACTCTATTACATCTCGTGTTATATCTTCTTTACTCTCTTTTATTATTTAAATTGTGGTTTAAATTCAATATTAAGAGTCCTTAAGAAAACAAGTTATTATATAAGGGTGTAAACAGAGCAGATAATATTCATTTCATTCGGCTATGTGATTTAAAATTATCTATAAATATATCATCTATATTCAAATATTAATTATCCGTATTGTATCCATAAAAAAATGATACGGATACGAATTTAATTCTAGATTCTATTATCTATATCCAAAATAAAATATATATTATAAAATTTTACTTATAAAATAGTTTAGATGTCAAAATATTATTTGTATATAATACTATTATTGTAAATATTAATAAATATATATATTATAAATACTTATTGTTAATATAAGTATTTATTTTATTATGTATGTATAGTTATTAGTAATATATATTAATTTCTATATCAAAGCTATCACAAAATCAACATATGTTGAATATCGGCTTCGTATCCGTATTTGTTTAATGCATATTTGATTTTAAATTTTAACATTCATTTAATATTTATAATCGTATTTGTATCCGTCAAAGAAGAAACAAATACGAATACAATTTCAGTACCATACGTTCCATTTACAACACTATTATTACATCGTACTAAATTATAACTGTCCAAATAAATTACTGATTGTGGTAACTTTGTTACAAAATTATGACAAGTAAAATCTCTCTCGCTCGCTTTCATCAGTTCAAACGAACCCTAAATATAGCCGTTAAATAACCATCAAAATTACCAATTACTACATCAGCAAGGAAATGTCACGATTACATTAAAAAAGAAAAATAAAAGAGAAAAATGCAAAGCTGAAGAGAATGTACAGTATAGGAAGAAAAGTGATTGCATTTTCCATCTCTGTACAAATCAAAGGTCAAAAAAGTTATTTGATTGTATATATACTCTTGTATATAAGAATACAAGAGGGATCTTTCTAAAGTAAAAAAATCCTAGCCGCCATAGAAGAAAAAATAACGATTTAGCTCAGTGGGAGAGGTCACCTCCAAATTTAGTCTCTCCCGCCACTCCTCTCCTTCCTTCATTTCTTTCTCTTACTGCTAGCCTCAATTTTGATGAGTTTTTTCTTTTTTTTCTCTCTCTTCTTCTTCGATCTCTCACCTCCTCACTCCTCTATCACCTTCAGATATTCACCACCACCTTCAGACCTTCACCTTTGAGAGGACAAAGCGCAGTTTGAATCGATGAGGTGAATAACTCACACTCGAACTGTTATGACCGTCGACCTCTCTCGCCTGTTGTGCTTGGGCCATTAACTCTCTCGCCCCTTGCTCTTGGGTTGTTGACCTCTCCAGTCATTTGCTTACAATATGGGACCGATATAATCATTGGTTGTTCATCATCTTCGACTTTGCTGCCTCATCGGTCATTTACCTTCCCTGGCCAATATATCTTTTGAACCACTCCAAAGCAAAATCAAGATGAATGAAATGCCATTTGATTGTGCTTATTAGTTGGTAGATTTGATCACTCACATTATTAAAAAATATTTTAATTATTTTTAGTTTTACTACAAATAATTAGGGTAGTTTTTAAATTAGTAGTGTTTGGAGTTAATTTTTTATTTAGTTGATTTTCTATTTTTATTATGTAATGTGTAATGATTTAGTTAATGAAATATCTTTACGGATTTCACAATATTTATACTATTATATAAAGCATCTAAGAATTGGAGGGTCTATTTTTTGTCATGGTAATTTTTTATTATACCCATTTTATCCCTCAATTAGCCGGCTAATATTTATTTTTGGTTGATCAAATGTATGTGATCGCATACATTAATCCCCTCTTTCTCTCCATTTCTTTCCCTTAAATTCTATTATTTCCATAATATTATTTTTTTTATTTAGAAACCTTGTGCATATTTGGTAAGAAATTAATGGTGATAATATATGTTAGAATAATTTACTTTTCTTGCCATAAAAATCATAAATCATTAACTCATATTGTGCAAAAATCTCATCCAAGATTAAATATAGTCTTTATTATAGGTTTTCTCTATAATTTGGTGAATTTATAATTTAATATTAGATAAATATGAATTTTATTTTATTTTATAATATTTTAATGTTTAAATAAAAGAGTCTGCTGCAACGCGCGGGTATATAGGTAGTATATATATATATATATATATATATATATATATATATAGAGAGAGAGAGAGAGAGAGAGAGAGAGAGTGGAGATACCGTGAGCTTAAGCTCACAGAGGCCTTCCGTGAGCTTAACTCAAAAAACATATCAAATCATTTTGAAATTTTAATTTATCATTCTCATTAAATTCTTTATATGAAAATCTCATGGGATGCAAAAATTTGGAGCGTTTTGAGCTTTTTAAGTTGTGGTTTTTAATTTTTGAAAATCAGCTCTAAAAAAATAATAATAATATATTCAATACTTGAACATCATTTAAAAAAATTAAAAACGGTGACTTAAAAAGCTCAAAACACTTCAAATTTTTGCATCCCACAAGATTTTTATATAAAGAATTTAATAGGAATGATAAATTAAAATTTCGAGATGATTTAATATGTTTTTTTGAGTTAAGCTCACGAAAGGCCTCCGTGAGCTTAAGCTCACGGTATCTCCACTATATATATATATATATATATATATATATATTCACTCTTGTATAAAATGGGTGTTTTGAGGTAGTAAGCATAGTAACAAGTTCGCGAATAATTTATTTTTCACTCATAATTGATGTTTCACGAAAAAATCATCGGTTTAATATACAGTGTGTTTTTTTATTAAAGAACATTTTATTCGTGAATTATTCGGAAAAAACATATTATATATTATTTTGTATAAATTTTATAGTTTTTAATATATTTTTAATATTTTATCATCATAATATATATTTTATTTATATTATATGAAATGAATTATTTTTAAATTATACTCATATTATATCTGAACATCAAATTTTTAACCTTATCGAATATTTTTTAAATCACGAATTTTTCATTTAGTAAGTACTAAGGAAGTATGAAGAAGAAGCGTCCTTTTTAAAATCTGGGTACTGACAGGTCCCTTTCTCTGCGCCAGTGTAGATCCGTACAGGTGGGGACCACTCCCCTTTCTCTGGACCATCATTTAATTCGTGGACCACGATTCCAACTAATCGTCCCCTCGTCGTTTCGGATGCTCTCTGAAGAACAGATATGTGAAACTGTGTGGTACACTGGTAAGTGGTAAATAAGTATTTCATTTTCACTCGCTTCATGTTTCACTGGTTATTGTCCGCCAGAGGATTTCGAATTCCTTCAATGAATGGTGGTTTTTGGAAATGGACCCCAAAAGTTAACGTCATATTATGTTGGGTTATTTATTTAATTTTGGTACCCAATATCAATCGCATTTTATGATTTATCCTCACATGGTCATCATTTTTATTGATTAATTTCCATGCGAGGTGAAACATTATATGCATTTCAATTTTCAAATTATACCTTAATTTTTAAATTGAACCGATTTAAGTAAAATAAACGAATTAGTTTGTCTTAATAATTATTTAACGAAATGTGTTTTGTGGAATTCCATGCACTAAAGGTTTTGGAACATTGAAAATTCTGCTATGAATTGTAATTTTTCAGTTATTGCATTTAGATGAATCACATACATTAATAATGACTCAATTTTTTCATCTATAATATAAATTCTGATCCCTAGTATAATTTGTCATAAAAACATGTCATTCTATATGATGATTCATGTTAAACAATTATGCAATATTTTTTGTCATGAAATAAAAAGGGTTGAGAAAGGCTTTTTTGTTTTAGGTGCAAAGAGGACGATCCTAACTATTTGTCATGGTTTCTCAAAAAGAAAGAAAAAAAAACAAGGAAAATTCTTATCTTAATTGTTTTTCATTGCTTTTTGTGAGAGGAATCTAATATAAGGATGGTCTTTGAAGTTCGCCCTACCTAGTTCTTCCATTTTCTGAAGTTTTCCTACAAAAATAAATATTATTGAATAAGATTATAGCGTACAAATAAATATTGCGGAGACGCGTATCAGTAATAGATGCCTATTTTCATGCATTGTACACTGAAATTAGATCTCAATACCAATATGTGTTCAGCGACTCAGTTTAATTTGACAATCAATTAATGTTATAAATAGTGCGTTTAGCGGCGTTATAGCGTTTTTCAACTTTAAAAGTTGTGCTATGGATTAATATTGTGTTATGTCAAGCGATGATCGCTATAGTGGTAATGGCGGCCGCAATAGCGCATAGCGCGCAACATTAAGATAGCGCACTATTTGACATAATTTATTATTTTTATTTAAAAATAATATTATATAATTTGAGAGACCCAAACTTATATAGTTATAATGTTGTGGTCATTTTACAGTTATTTAGATTATTTTGAATAAAAAATTTATTTAGTTTTTATGATACCAGTGATATTTTAAATTGCAACTTCTACTTTGTACTGATTAATTATAAATTTATAATTCCTTAATAAATTTGTCATTACTTAGTTAATAACTCTATGAAACTCTAGTAGGGGTGTCAATGGGTCGAGTTCGGGTCGGGTCATATTATTTTATTATTTTTCTTGATCCGACATGATTAAATTAGGGTTAAATTTTTTAACCCATACCCGACCCGTGTAAAATAATTAAATATTTATTAATTATTTATATAATTTTAAGTAATTAAATATTGATTAATTTATAATTAATCTTAATTACTATATAATTAGTGTATATTTAAGTTTTAATTAGTACTAAATCATAAAATTACTTCAAAAAATATAATTAATCGGGTCGGGTCGGGTTGATCCGAACCCGATCCGATCCAAACCCGATCCGATCTCGGATTCGGGTCAAAAAATTAAACCCATACTCATAAATTTCCGACCCATTTATCTTCGGATCATGATAATTCTATATTTAAAATTTTGAAAGCAATAATTCTGGATCGTTGATGTTTTTTATTCGATAATTGACACCCCTAAACTCTAATTTATATGAAAATCAATAGAAATATAACTCATAAATTTCAAATTAGAGAAAACGTAATGTATGATTGCATCCTTGATCAATATGCACATTTCTCTCCTTAATTACTCTTTCAAAATAAAGTTTTATTTATTACTAATTATGTAAACTGTATACCGTTATACGTAAGCACTATTACATTTGAATTGAAGCATAACCGCTGGTAGCTGGATCTAAAAAAAGTTTCAGAATATTCAGCAGACAATAAAATTTCGGCAATTCAAAACAAAGTGTTTTTATAGAAAATTTGAAATTTGTACTTATTTTTCCACTTTTCCTTGGATATAATTAGTAAATAAATTACGGAACAAAAAATAAAAAGCTCATCATCTATTGACAATTTATTGAGTTAAGAATTGTGGGGCTCCCTCCATTTCGTAGGGGCATAACATTTTAGACGTATTATATATACAGAGAGAGTAAAATATCTTGAGTTTAAGTTCACGAGTGTCTTTCGTGAGGTTAACTCAAAAAACATACTAACTCATCTCTAAATTTTAATTTATTATACTCATTAAATTATTTATATGAAAAATTTATGGGATGCAAAAATTTGAAGTGTTTTGAGTTTTGTAAGTCATGGTTTTTAATTTTTAAAAATCAGCTCTAATAATAATAATAATAATAATATATTCAATACTTGAACTTCATTTTAAAAAATTAAAAAAAGTGACTTAAAAAACTCAAAACATTCCAAATTTTTGCATCAAATAAGATTTTCATATAAAAATTTAATGAGTATGATAAATTAAAATTTGAAGATGAGTTGATATATTTTTTGAGTTAATCTCATGAAAGACCTCGTGAACTTAAGCTCAAGATATTTTACTCTCTCTATATTGTGAATTAATTAGATTGATATTTTGAGCTTTCAGTATATGAGATTTGAAACTAAAGTAAAACTTTTCTTTATTTCGTGAAGCACCATAAGATCTTTCTCTCTCTCTCTCTCTCTCTCTCTATATATATATATATATATATATGAGTAAAGATACTTTGAGATTAAGCTCACAGAGGCCTTTTGTGAACTTAACTCAAAAAGTACATCAAATCATTTTTAAAATTTAATTTATCATGCTCATTAAATTATTTATATGAAAATCTTGCGTGATGTAAAATTTTGGAGTGTTTTGAGTTTTTTAAGTCATTATTTTTAATTTTTTAAAATGATATTTAAATATTAAATATATTATTATTATTTTAGAGCTGATTTTCAAAAATTTAACCATGACTTGAAAAGTTCAAAACACTCTAAATTTTTGCATCCCACAAGATTTTCATATAAAATTAAAGCATGATAAATTAAAATTTATGATTTATAAATAATAGATTAAGAGTATTTTTATCATATATATATATATATATATATATATATAAATAATAGAGAGATCTTATGGTGCTTCGCGAAGCAAAGAGGGTTTTGCTTCGGTCTAAAAAATCTCACAAAATTAAAATTAAAATTGCCAATTTACCAAAATAAACTACATATTCAGATCTTATGGAATACCAAATTTGATTATATTTGAAGCCTTCTAACTATTTTTTTAGAATTTTTAAAAAATGCCCCCAAAAATAATAAAATAATGATATGTGCACCTAAAAAATTATCATTTTTCAAAAATCGAAAAAATAGTTATAAAGCTCCAATAATAGTATAATTTGGTATTCAATAAGTTTTCAATATCTAGACATATTTTTTTTTAAATATGTCTTCATCTTTTATAAGTTTGAGTGTATATATATATATATAGTAAAGATACCGTGAGTTTAAGCTCACGGAGGCCTTTTGTGAGCTTAACTAAAAAAATTATATCAAGTCATCTCTAAATTTTAATTTATCATGCTCATTAAAATTTTTATATGAAAATCTTGTGGGATGTAAAAATTTAGAGTGTTTTGAGATTTTTAAGTCATTATTGTTAAATTTTTAAAATGATATTCAAATATTAAATATATTATTATTATTTTTAGAGCTGATTTTCAAAAATTAAAAATCATGACTTAAAAAGAGAGAAAGAGAGATATTTTCTCTAGATTGATTATATATATCTAATCTAATCAAGAACAGCGTCGTTACCTGTAAACATCGCAAAAGTGTTTCCTGTCTTGCTGTCTTAAAACTCTGAAACTTTGTCTTTCTCCATGACAGGTGTTTCACTGTTCACAAAATAATGAAATATATTTTCCGAGGAATTAATCAGCAGTCAACATGACAGACAACATGCGACGTAGCAAATATTCAATATTCAACTCGTGGCCCGTGTTAAGAGAAATGAAATGATGATTGATGAAGCGGCAATAAAACCAAAGAGAGAAGAACTCGTGAATTTTAATTAATTAATTAATTAATTATCAATGCTGTTGCAGCTAGCTGCTAGCTAGCAACAATATCAACGTATGACATTGCCAAAAAGTGAGATTCTCACAGCTCTGATTTGATTTGAGTCCTCTCTGGTCTCCTTTGCCTGTCGTCAACTGAGGTATTGTAGGCTTCAGTCATTAATTGACTATCGTCTTTTTCTCTAATGAGGTTCAAGTCCAAATTTATTGCTAGAGGTATTATTTGCAATTGATAGCTAATTGCTAGCTAGATGCATTATTTCGATTGCGCGGGAGGATTTCCGATGTTTATGATTAATTGCATATATACGTGCTAAAGTTGGAGGAATACGTTGGAAAATTTTCATATTTAAATAAAAAAATCGATGAAAAAATTAATAAGCAAAAAATAAACAACCGAATATATAAAAATATTCGGAGTTCTTGGGAGCGATTCAAGTTATTAAAATTTCTTCGCTTGCAACGTGTGACCGTAATAGAGGTTGATATAAAATCTTTGAACAAACATAGCATTTTTTTTTATATGTTTTTGTGTGTATTTTTGGCTAAATGTGTGTTTTATATTGCTTTATTGATTTATAGCCTTTATCATATCACTTGTATACAAAAATCTCAAGTAAAGAATGCAAGGTGCTGCCAGTTCTGAATTGATTGGGCAGAAAGTTGGAACAAACAAGTAATGCACACAAACTTGCATGATTTTTATCTTTAGAAAAACATGCCACAAGATTAGAAGCACATTAGTCCATGAGAGGCTGACTTTGCAATGCAGATATTATGCAGAGAAAAGTTCAATCTTTATTCCATTAGAAACTTATGCAAGTGCTTCTTCTTCTTAGACTTTTGCTGGTATTGTCATGTGTGAGATTACATCAGAATTAACTGGTGGGATTATCATTTGTTCTTGTGTGGTAATAAAATTAAAAAATTCCTTTGCTTTTTTCATTGTTGGGTTTTCCTTTGTTTAGTTGTTTTTTCCCTTCTAAAAGAAGATCAAAAGGTGTTGGTGCTATGTGATTTCATTTGGAAGGATCTGATAACAATCTGGTATTTTTAATTAAGCTTCACTTATGCCAGAAACTGAGAAAGCTCCAATTTAATCCTTGTGCATCAGTTGACCTCTATTTGTACAATTATGTGTCAATTAGTCAATTTACATTACCATAGTGAAGATAAACCCGTAAATTGGTATGGTGCCAAAAATTGATTATGCAATCTTTGCTGCATCATATTTGTTTATTAGCCTAAATGGGTAGATGTCTTCCTGTAAGTATCATTCGTATCCTGATATTGCTAATAGTTAGTTGCTCTTGAATTGTGCAATTGAGCTTCATTGAGAAATTACAGAAATAAAGCTAAGATGCATAGTTCTTTTTATGGTCAACATTCACTTTGTTGTTGCTGCTCATGTTACTATTAACTTCTGTCTGTTTTTTCTTATTTTGAACATAGGAGGATACATGTTTGAGCATATATTTGAAAACTAGACATTCTTAACTAGTTAGTCGGCTGTGGTTGGAGTGCTCCTCTAGATGATCATTAAACAGGAAAAAAAAACTTTACATTAGTTCAATGGGGATGAATATTAAAGGGAATATAATAGTTACGAGAATGCTGTAGAATATTGTTAGTAGACTTAATTCTAGCATGTATAAGCATTATTATATAAATTTTTCTTGCTCTAGTAGGAGATCATAGTGTTGAAAATATAAATTTAATTAATGTTTTATTGAAGTTTATTTTCCAGTTAACAAATCTTAAGGCTAATTAATAAGTAGATTTAGAAGGCCATTTGAACTTAATTTTCAGTGAATGAACTATGGAATTAAAATTCTTTAAGTCTAATTTTTATTAGTTCAAGTTTCAAGTCATTTAGAATTTTCTAAAAGAACTTATGGCAGCACGACTTCTACTACTATCAGTTTCCATATAACAAATTTATTGAGCAAATTGTGAAGCAACAATACAGTATAATTGGCATCATACTCGGATATATCAAATAAATTTGTTAATTAGTAATTTTCATCATTTATATTGACATTAATAAAAAAAATGCATATTCCAAAAATAAAATAAATCTGGTCAAATAAATAGAATAATTGCTTCAGCTGTTAAATTCCCAAACTTTCAGTTGTGGTGTGTCCTTCCATGGACATGGCACAACTAGAGAAAAATAGATTCAACATACTAACTTACTCTCGATAGGAATTCAATACCCAATTAACAAATTAAACTTAATTGATACTGTAGGTTCCAACGAATTTACATGCTCTTACATGCTTATAATCAACTTATCACAAGTCCACCAAGCCTCCAAGCACGATCTCCATCCTAATAAAAAAACAAATTTTGTACTAGATCCAATTATATAACATTAAGTTTTGAAAGAAAGCACAAACACAAAATATAAAAAGATAAGCACTTCTGAATGCCCATTACAATGGAAAAACTTATTAAACGAAGATGTCAGATAAATCTATCTTTAGAATTAAAAAAAAGGCAAATCTATGATTTAAAGTTTAGACTAACTAATTTACTGTCCTTGCACGCCTCTTTCAGAATGGATTGAACATATTGGACTAGAATTTATCTGATAGAAAATAACAATAGTCGCTATCCTCTAGGTAATCCACAAAAAATCATCAATTGACTCTAAATTATACAATAATTTTCCATCAACTATCCGTAATCAAGTTTCACTTACCATAAAATAGAAGTAATAACTAATACACAAATATATTCTTGTCTTGCAGAAGAAGGAGAAAGTGAAAGCGAATTTTGAAAGTTTGATGCTTGCAAAGAGCAGTTGAGAACGAAGGAGCGGTATATGTCTCAAGAATTTCAGATCGGGAATGAGGGAAACACTGTATGCCTCTTATCTTCGAGAGAGGGATAGGCTTGTGGTTATGAAAAGAGGGAGACCAAAGGGATGAGATCATGAGAATAGGCGGGAAGGATAAACTAGGACCTAGGTGCCTTTCTAATTGTTTAGCGCATTTCTATGAAAATTTTGCGAAGTATATTCGCGCCTTAATTTTTCGACGTCTAGATCTCCTGTGGACATAATTTTGCAAAAATAATATCATTCCACATGACTTTTGCTTTTCGTTTGTATAATTTTCTGTGCCCAATTTTCAATTTGTGTACTTCTAATTTACTTTCGGTTGGATCTACTGTGACATACATACATTAAAGCTAATTACGCTTTCAAATTATGTCATTTGTATTTAAAATATACAGTTTTATATTTTATGATTCTAGATGATTAATAAACTATAAATCTATAGTAAAATTTTTACTTTTTTTTCAATAGAAAGAGACATTAATTTCATAATATTAAAGTTAGTGTTAAACCACAAATTTTAAATAAATAATAACAATAATTAAGATAATAATTTAATAATTTAACATAAATAAATAACTTAAACCAATATACATGATTAAATAAATAGATAAATAAAAATTGTAATAAATTATAATAAATTTATTATTTACCGATGACTTGAATAAGTAGATACAGACCCAATTCCAAATATATTAAAGGATTTTAATTAATAATTAAATAGATATATAAATTTAAAATTTAAATAAATAATAACTCAATCAAATTTGGAATGTAAATGAATCTAAATGAGGTTGAGTATCGAATAACAAACCCCAAAGATCAAATTAGAAAAAAAAACTTATTATTATGAAAAATATAAATTTAATTAATATCAAATTAATTAAATAACATAAATTATCTTGACCTAATTTTTAGTATACAAATTTATTAAAGAAATTAAAAAATATTTTGGTCAAATTGACATTGGGAATACGAATCAGATTATAGCTATAAGGCTTCAGCATATTTCTTTTGTAGTCTTGACGAAGGAGAGACCATAATAAAATTAAATGAACATCAAAATAATGAATTCAAAATTTAGGTAAATTAAATAACTTAAATTTATGCTGATAACTTAAATCTCTATATGGTGCTTTAAATCTCATACCTTATATATATTTATTATATATTATATTATTATTCACAGTTTTTTATATTTCGGGTTTATCTGTCATTGCATCACAACGAATTGTTAAAGAGATGCATTAAACTATAATTTTACTTATAAATAGATAATTTTTGCATTTAGAAAGTCGGTATCGGTATTTGGGTCTAGGCTCGATCTAAATCCATACTGAGTAATTTTGAAAATTACTCACGTTTCCATAGTGGTTGTGGGATCCAGGTTTACAGGTGCGGGATTGATTTTTGATGAGAGTGTTAGGTGCAGTCCTGCATGATATCAGAGGTGCTTCGCCGCATCAGCACAGTGAGGCGGATAGATGATTAGGATTTATCGGGTATCGGGTTTTTGTTTCTTTCTTTGGATTTTATTTGAGAGATTTTTGCTACCCATTCCAATGGAGTTAGCCCCGCCGGTATCACGCATTGTACTTTACTGTATATTCTAGATTGTTATTGTTTTGTATTATTATTATTATTTTATTTATTCCGTATTTAATTTATTTTATTCATTTAGTCTTTCGTACGCACGTCTCATCGTGCATACGTGGCGGGATTAAGCACCCCTAATCTGATTTATTATTTCTGAGGTGTGATAGTTAGTGCATGTTTATTTCATAAAAGAAAGCATTAAATTTCATATAATAAGGTTTTTGGCATGTTCGAAATAATTTCATGAGATTATACCTAATATCTAAAAATTATGTTTTGGGCATATCTATTGTATGAAGCTAGGGATTGACTAAGTATGATTTAATTTTGCTCAATGTACATGGTAAAATTAGTGTCCAGTTATAGTTATGTTGATTTTTAAAATACGACATGTTTTTTTAATGAGAAAATGTTAGTGATAAGTCGTATTTCAAATGACATGTTATGATCAATAATATTGTTAGTGTGATCTATCTCTAATTATGTGATAATTGTACTTTAGTTTATATATTAAGATGATTCATATATAATATATGTCATTTGTTCTCTTGAGTTAATTCATTATTTGTATATTTATATTGAGTTAGATTCAAATTGTGAAATATATACACTTATTAATGATAACAATAAAATATCTATAATTTGTTAATTCCTTAGAAAAATAATTAACTTAGATTTGTGTAAGTTAAGTGATGATAGTGTTTCATCAATGATGCAATGAGCGTTATTGGTTTCATTACACAAAGGTACTCCAAATTAGTTTATGATTTGGTTTTGGTTCAGATTTAATCAATTAAAAGATAGTTTTTGTGTTTAGTTGATTTTTTTTAAATTATGCACTAGTTATCAATAAAATCCTAACAAGGTGAATGCAGGATTATGGTCAGGAGTCATTAATCAGATTATAATAACTTATCAAGTTCAAACCTATTAGCTAATAAGGTACTGAATAAAAAATTCAACAATTTAACATTCATTCCTACCTATCATAAATAATATCCTTTTACATATTAAAAATAACAACAAGATACAATTCAAAATAATAGATAATCAAGTCAATGAAGAAAAGTTTCATCTAAAAGACTTTATATTTTGAAACATTTACATAATTATTTTATTATCCATGATATTAAATATTTTTTTCTCAATAAAAATAATTAAATAATTCAAAGGTCACAAAATCTTAACCCAATTTTTTTTTTCAAAATCCAAAAGAAGTCAGCTAACCTCCGTTCTCATCTAGGTCTGCCCCTTATGTTTTTGGCATATCTATTATATGAAACTAGACATATTACATTTATGATACATAATAGATGTCTTACTATGCACATTGTGTGATTTATCTTGCACATTTAAATTACTTGTGATAGAGTAACAATGAAGCATTATTAGACTTATAATGCAAAATAGACTTTTGATGCACATTATATGTCTTATGATGTATATAGTTCAAAAATTCATCTCTACATGTATTAACCGAATATAACTTTATCTCACTCAAATATAATCTGATTTGTTCGAGGATTTAATATTCATATCAAAGTCAAACTAAGTTATATTTAAGTCAAATAAAGATAAATTATGTCATGATAAGCCAAGTCAAACCATGTTTATGTTAAGGCAGATTAAACATGTTAAATCAAATCATGTTATGTTTATCAAACCAGGTAAAATTATTTAGTATTAACTTCAATAATCTCATGTATTATTGGTAGTGGGTCCTACCTTTCATATACTTTTGATATTAACTAAATTTATGAAAATTATGGGATTTAATTGATGGAGCCTGCTTTTGATAGTTATGCATGCTACCAATTTATTCCCTTATCTATATATGTCCCCAAACAAAATTATAATAAATTATAGTTATCATCGTTGTCGTCCATGATCTTTAAATGAGCTTCTTGCAAATTTTGACGGGAGTTTGACGAGTTCATGCATAGATCATCATGGCCATGAATATTATGGTCAGATTCACCTCTTTTTCTTTAATAAACTCATGAACATATTATTTCAAATAAATCGTTCTTGCTTGCCACCTTATTAAGTTTCCTTCAGTAGTCCAATTAATTAACACATTTTTTCTTAGAAAATCATGACATATTTTCCTCTAGATATAGTATCAAATTATTTGAAAATTGCATATTAAATTTTCAAATTTCTTTGGCGTGTGATCCATTAATTTTACAAATTTCAATTGAATAACTCACATTTAATCATATGAGAAAAGAAAGCTTAACTTAAAGCACAATTTCAATTAGATCAATTGGCTTAAAGCATAATTTTTTACTCAGACCCTGTATCAGTTCTTCATTTTTACAATTTGGTCATTAGAAACATCATTTTTTAGATTTGTTCGCTAAAATCAGCTAAAAAGACTTTTTTTTTAAACAAATATAATGCACATTCTCTCAGTCTTAACTCATTTGCATGCAGATCCTTCATTTTCATTATTTCTCAGACTTATAACTAAAACTATATAGGAAATTATTCCTTAGATAACAAAAAAGTTCTACTCATCCTGAGAGCAGAAAATGTAACTTTTCACAGGAGCAAATTGCCACTCTCATTGCATCACTAGATATGACAAGTGGCCATCAGTTAATCCTAATTGTACCTGTACTCCTATCAGTACAGGTGAGTATCTAAATAAGGAATATAAACACACACTGAAAAAAGAAAGAAAGAAAAAAAATGAGAATGATAACTCAATGTCTTGGATCAGTGAATGAAATACTTCATTTTATCAGAAAGCACAAAATCTCACACATAATAAAGTAAAGTCCAATATTAGAAACAAACTTTTAAGCAAACAAGGAAATACATAGAAATGATAAATCAATGGTACCTTTATGTGTATAAAGTTTGCACATGCCTCATTTACAACTGCTTTTAAATTTATTCTCAACTCCTTCAAATATAAACTAGAGAATGTTATATATTTAGAATATTACAAAAAAAAATTCTGATTTTTTTATTTTAAAAAATAAGTACAGCACAAATGATAAAGGTTTATTACATCCTTGACATTCTAAGAATTCTTCTTCGGCGCTGATTCAAATAGAAAATTCATTTTCCTTCATCTCTTGCTCAAAAAATTCTGCAGGTGGAAATAGTGTAAGTAACAGGATGGTGTTGCTTTTTGGTACAATATGCCAATTATTAGTTAAGAGTAACGAGACTGGTTTTTATTAATTCTCATAATTCGAAAGATCAATGTATAAAAATCACAATTACTAAACTAAAGCAGTGATTAACTCTACATCCTAAGTTCGACCATTGCAACACCAAGTACTGTTGTCACAACCCATAGCCCAAGAAATTTTCAGAATGAGTTTGAACAAAATTTCACCCATTGTAAAGAGCAGTAACCTGTAGCGATCAGAAAAAGGGAGCATCAACGGGAGATCTTTTGGGGCATTTGCGGTGGCTGTGCTTCTTCCAAAGTATAGATTCTTACGCTAGGCGGGAGGAGAGATGTGGCAGTGTGAGGTAGAGATAGAGAGAGGCGGAGTGAGCAAAAAAGAGGGAAGAAAAAAGATGATGGGATTTGAAGAAGTGAGGAGAGGAGTGTGGTTATAAAACTTTTAACGGAAAACGTGTGAATGTACTATACCATCTTACCATCCGATTTATTGCAAATGAATGGTTATTAGTTAATCTGATCCATAGCAGAATTTTCCTTTTTTTAAATATGTCTTCATTAATAGGGGAGGAGTCCCTTGACAATGGGTTATTTTGACAATTTTAATAATGAACAAAAAAATCTTAAAAATTAAAAATTATGACTTTTTCTAAAAAACATAAATATAATAATTTAATAATACTAAAAAAATACTACAAATTTGCATGTAATTAAATTAAAAGTGGGGGACATTGACACATTCTCCCGTACCGGATTCCCCCATGTTTACTGTAAACAATTTCCTTTAAGATTCTTACTTTCATTTCATACTACAAGAAATTATTATCAATCTGACTTAATTCCCAAACGGTACATTGATTTACTTAGTTTTTGGCATGATTTAAATATTTCAGAGACGAGAAACACAAATGAGGTAGTATTAGTTTACGAGGGACCACCGTGTTTATTTACTTCGGAAGACTTAAATATAAAGAATCAAAATTTAAGTCGGTCAAAGTACAAAATAGTGACGAAATAAATGGACTGCAATAGACGCAGTCATGAAACTTAGAATGGCACATGCATACGGAAACAATAGTGGGTGACTATGCATTTTCTGCGAATATAAAATGGCACACTAACAGTAAATAATTTAAAGGCCGAGATCTCTGCAAAGAACAATGCCACGATGTTCTGTGTTTGGGTTCTCTAAGCAGTGAATTACTGAATTTCTGAGACAATAGTGGGCCCCACTAAATATTGATGGTAGGTAAAATAGTGAGGTAAGATGAGATAAGAAGGTATTAAATTCTTTTTTTTTTTTTACAAAAGAAATTATTTCTCTCTTTTAACGTCGCGGTTCAGATTCATTTATCATGCCATGCACTTCGATCCAACAATGCTGGTACGACCGGCGAATCAATGATTTTTCTATTAAAATTTGAACACAATGTTGTATATCATGTTAAAAAGATTCTCAGCTAACTTATTCATAATCCAACCGATTTATATAATTTTTTACATGTGAGTTTTTATGAATTATATGGATTGATTTTTTTTTTGAATTATATGGATTTTTTTTTATGAGTTATATGGACTGACATTTTAATATTAAAAATATATTATATAATTCTTTGTTAATATTAAATATTAAATATTTTATTACTGACATCACAACTCAATTATAAAGATTTGAAAAATATAAACAAATAATGATAGTTTTACATTAAATATGGATAATGGATTAAAAATAAATATTTATCATGTGTTACAAAATATAAATATAATTAATAATTAATATTAAAAAGAAATTAATATATAAAATAAAAATATAACAAAAAATTACATGACAATAATTAAAATGCAAAGTAGAATTTTAACCTTTAAATGATTATATGAATGATAATCAATAAATTGTATATACAATATTTGAAAAATATATAGGATATATGATTATATGTTTGGATCCGGATTACACAAGTTTCTAAAAAAAAAATCATAATCCAATCTAATATAATGAATTAGTCAAAATCACAATTCGTTCCCAACTCAATAGCATTTCAATCCGGTAAAAAAAAGAATCAGATCGGATGAGTCAAATGGATTGGACGAATTAACAGATTTTTTATACGCCTACCTACCAGCTCTTCTGGTCCTTTCTTTTTGACAAACTAATAAATAAAATCTTGTCCTTTATTTCTGACAATTTTAAGAGATTTTCCCATATGCCTAATTAGCATTGCAATGATGCATGGTCATAAATTAGTATAAGTATTTGATTTCCAAGTGTTGACATCAAGCGGTTGAAATTGGAAGTCGTAAAAATGTGAAACGTGCAGTATATCAGTGAGAAATAATATACCAGCGTAGTATTGACAAAAAGGTGCATAAAATTAAATTACATTTTTTTTGAATGAAGCATGTAATTCTCATCACTGAACTCAAAACCTCAGTCCATGTAAAAGCTCCTGAATACACGTACTTGTTGAGAAAGAAGACCCGTTAGAATAAGATTCTACCAAAAAACCAATATGCCTATCAATTATCAGTCCAGTGCTTCAACAAGGCCCATGTATAGCACTAATAGGTCATCCTAGCCCAATCCGAACTATTCGTCTGATTGAATTCCAAAAAAAAAATAAAACAGTTCGTCTGAAAAGGCTGACGTGTCAGAAAATTAATATCACATGGTCATGATCTGGTTAGAGAATGAGAGAATGGGATAAATGTAATTCATATGTAATAATGTAAATCAGTGTTATTGAAACCGGAACGGAGAAGAATCCGAGATCATGACAATTTATCATTATAAAATTAATTCCAAATTCATTTGGATAAAATGATAATATTCATCTGATTGAAATTAAAACCCCGAAACCCCATATTCTTTATCTAAACGAAAAACTCCCCCAACTAATCAAAGCAAACTTCCTAGTAGTAACCACTTCCACCCCAACTCTTGAGAAATATTGTCGTAAACAATCAATCTTTCTCAGCACCCACTTTGAAATATGATAAATAGATAAGAAATATAAATGCAAAATCGGTAAAACATAATTTAACATGATAATTCTATGCCCCTCCCCCGAGAAAGAAATTTATCATTCTATGAATCTAATCTTTTTTGAAAGAAAGAAATCAACCAAAGTTATGCTTCCTTATTTGATCTTTTTCAATATAATCAAACACTCAAGTATTTAAGAGGTAATTTTCCTAATTTACGTTGTAAAATAGAACAAAAGCATATCTATTGATCAGTTGAGAGGGATAAGTTCAGTTTTGAAAAAGTTAATTTGTAACACAAGTACCTTGAAAAGAATAAAATATTCATCTAATTTTCTCAATCATAATTCTATCAGTCTTAAAAAAAAATAATCGTATCATCAACATATTGTAAATTAATAATCTTATAGTCAGAAGAGAGAATTGGACCTAACCCTTGAATATGATGAGCAAGCATTATTTTTTGTAATAGTTTATTTAAACCTTTAACAGCTAAAATAAACAATAGAGAGAGAGATGATCCCATGACGAACCCCGACAACATTCAAAAAAAAAAAAAACTAGAGATACCATTAATAATTATATTTACCCCCTATAATAATTTAGCAATCCAATTAATCCATAAAACAGAGAACCCCTCTGTTTAAAACAAAATAAAAGATAATTTTAATTGACATAATCAAATATTTTTTCAAAATCAACTTTAATCAGAACTACAAGTTCTTTTGAAACATGGACACTATGTAAAATCTCATGGGCAAGCAGTAGTGGAGCTTCGTGAAAAATGAAGGAAGGACCGGCTATATAGGAGTAAAATTATGAGAGGGCCGGTTATATAAGAATTAAATTGGATTTTATAATTTTGACTTAAAAATAATAGTTCTTTATGTAATTTAAGATTGGAAGGGGGGGAGGACACAGCCTAAAATGGTATAAAGAAGCTCCGCCACTGTGGGCAAGGACAACACATTGAAGAATAAATCAAGCCTTTAAAAAAATAAGTTGAGAAGACCCAATTATTTTGATAAAAGCTAACTGTAATCAATACCTAAAACTTTGAGAAAAGATTTTATAACTATAATTTAGTAAACTGATTGGCCTATATTCAATATTCAGAGAAGGATTTTGTACTTTAGGTACTAGACAAATGGAAGCCTATTCAATTTAAAAATATCTAGAGTACGATTGTAAATATTAGTGAAAAGCAAAAGTAAATCAAGTTTAATTACATGCCAAAAGTGCTGATAAAAACATATGGAAAAACCATCTGATCCAGTTGTTTTATATGAATCCATATTAAAAACTATATGATGAATTATAAATTTAGTAAAAGACGCTATTAAAATAAAATTATCTTTCAAAGAGATATTATTACAATCATCTCAAGTATCATCATTAAATTCCCCTCATGTCACTCCCTTTCCCAAATAATTTTTTCTTTAATAAAATTGGACATTATAGGACTAAATAGTTAAAAAAATTGAAGTATCATATCCATCATGAAATTAAGTGTTTTTTATAATTAGCAGAAGATACTTTATGAAAAAAACTTTTTCTTAACCCACTTGCTCCTTAGCCCGTTGAGCCCATCGAGATGTTTTAATATTTAAGTGTTAAATAATTTATTTTTAATTTTGGAGGATATAACATGGAGGATTTCTAGGAGTTGGTGATGGGATACTATGATTACAAGGAATATTGGGTCAGGTCCATCAAGCATTCAGTTATCCACTACGTTCAGAGGACTCTTGCACAGACTATCTTTGCACGAGGCGATGATATCGACAAGGTCACCATCGAGGAGACAAAGCTTCTGGATCAGATCTAGCCCGGAGAGTAGATTGGAGTGCTCTGACCTGATTTTCCTTATGGCACGATATTGAATGAAGATCTGAGATGAAACTAAGGAGGGCGGCATCATCACGTGCACTATATTTCTCACTGCCATTGCCCACATGCTAAAAATCAACATCTCAGGTTATTTTATGATACCTTGCTCTACATACTTCAACATGGAGTCTCTTATGGAGTGCAGATTCATTCGCAAGATATTTGGCAACGGACCCCTCGATCCAGATATATACTTGTAAAAATTAGAGTACATGTTTGACATGCGCCTCCCAATCTATACACTCATATCCTTTGACTGCCACGAGACTTGGAGGCTTGAGGTCATTGACTGTTACACTTAACATCTTCTTTGATTTGTCTGATTTGCAAAACAATCTTGAATTTTATAATTTGCCTTGTTTGAGTTTTGTGCAGGGATTAACATGTAAATGGACTAGTGCACAAAAACTAAGACTAATCTTGGGATACAAGAGCTTAATCAAGATCGCATTAGGCTTAGGTTTAGTAAAACTCAAACCGGGTTGAATTGGTTCAAGATAAATTGAGCTTAAACAACAAGAAAATGCTTACGCCTAAAAGTGAATCGTTATAACGGTTCAAGTAATCGTTATAACGGTTCATCTCAATACTCAAAAATATTCTAAGGCAGAAACATTCTCAAAGAAACCGGAGTGTATCGTTATGTAACGATTCAGTAATCGTTACAACGATTTGTGAAACGTATAACGATTCTGTAATCGTTACAACGATTCATGAAACGTATAATGACTTGATAAATCGTTATAACGTTTCAGCTCAGTTGATCCAATGACTATTCTTTCTAAACCGTTATAACGATTTGTAAACCGTTATAACGGTTCGGCCGACAAATCTAGAATCAATCAAATTGAGTTCAAAACAAATAAAAACAAACTAGATTACTCAAACCGTTACATAACGGTATATAACGTTGTACAACGGTCTAAACCGTTGTACAACAGAGTAGAACGTTGGGTAACACTTCAAGAAATTTAGTTTGTTTTATCTGGATTTTCAGAGAAATTTTACAGAACGTTGTGTAACGCTCTAGAGCGTTATACAACGGTTTGGAAAATCAAAGACGACAAAACAACGGGCAAATTTCTCTGACAATCCTACTATTTGAATCTTAATTCGTTGTATAATGGTATAGACCATTGTACAACGGATTAAGGTTAAAAGTGAGTTATGCTTGATTTTCAACTCTTTATAAAAGGGGGACCATCTCCCTTCTCCTACTACTGTTGAATACACTTGCAAAACACATTCTTACAACCACTATTAAAGAGTTTTGAGAAAACCTTGCTATACCTAGCTAAAACTCAAGATCTTTGATCTAAACTTGTTCTAAACACTTGTGAGATTTGAGTGATTTGCTCCATTGCTAAATCTACTCCTAGCTTTTGCTACTCCATTAACTTTAGGCTTTGTCTCTCATCCTTTGTGTGTAAGAGGGCAAAGTTCGACCTTGTACAAGACTCGTATTTGGTTGAATAGATCGGACCGGCTTTGTTACCGTTAGACGGGAAGCCGGGGACTCGAGGAGTAGGCGCATAACGCCGAACCTCGTTACATCGCGTGTCAACTTGATCTTTTGATTGAGCATTTCTAAACTTTTTCTCTTTACTTTATTTCATCTCTTTGGTTTAGAAATTGCTTATACTTGATTGTTGTAGAACTTGTTAAAATTATAATTTAACCCTTGTAGTTTTTACTAATTGATCAAATTAGTATCATTAGTGGTAATCAAGGGTTACATTGACATCACGTCCGACGAGGAGTAGTGGGTTTCTCTTGCATTTTGAGTTTTGACTAAGTTAGATAATGTTTTTTAGAGTAGATATAACTTTTTGATCTTAGAGTATGAGAGTTTTTTTTGGTAATTTTCTGAAAATGTTATTTTAATTTGGAATAATCAATTTGCAGTAATATCATTCTCATTGCATGCATAATTTTTCTTTTTAAAATTCATAATTTCTATTTTTACTTGTTTCTTTCACATTTGTTAAAAAAATTAAGCATACGATCCGTATGCATTTGCATACAGGACATAAGAGGAAGAGTTATGAGCTGAAATATCAAGAAATCATTTAAACCCGTTTTCACTCCCAATCCGTCCCACTCCCTCCTACCTTTCTTTATTTTTGAATTTTTATTATTCCCCCTTCATATTCCTTCTCTTCTCTTTCTCTTTCTCTTCACCCATTTTCTCTCAACCATATTTCTCATCTTACTCTCTCTCTCTTTCCATCTTGCTGCCGCTATAAGCATTGTACACACCTTAAGAGTAAAATGAATCAAATCAAGCCATAACTGTGAAAACTACACTGAATCAAGGTCCTTACAAACCGTTAGCCCCCATACCCGATCTAGAAACTGCCAAATTAAAGATGCCTCGGTACAATACACATTCTAGAACTTTTAGCCATGACCTAAGGACCCACAACAATAGTGATGAGTCCATTGATTGGAGTACCGTCAGGACCGACAAGGAGGAAGAGGTAGGGAACCGGGCCCCGATGCACCAGCCAAGACAGTACATCCCTAGCCAGTCAATGAGTGCAAGAGGAGGGTCTGTCGACTAGTACAACTCTGGGACTTACGTACCGCTCGGAGGCGAGCTCGAGCCGATCTACTACCACATGCATATTCGAGACATGCTTGATTACTTTTCACATCTAACATATCACATTTATGAGAGCATACACATTATTTCGTCTTTATCTTTCTACAGATGATTAGAGTTCGAGAGGATTTTTTTCGCCTCACGACCAGGGTTGGATTTACATATCCGTTATGGACCATTCAGGACAAGCACCAAGCACATGACACTATCATAGTCGAGTTCCTATCATCTCTCTAACTGATGGAGAATGACAGAAGAGGGCGGTACATCAAGTTTAGGCACCGAGGCACTACACAACGAGTCACTCTCGATCAGCTACATGAGTGGTTTCACTTTCATTCGAGCCCACATGTAGATGAGCTGACCTACTAGGAGATATTATTAAGGAGGATGTCTTTCAGTTTATTACTAGGAGAGAAATAGGACGCCATGAGGAGTTCAAGTTCAAACTCATCATCCACCTCATCTTACGATGCATTCAGAAGATAAATGGACACATGCTTTACGCTAAAGGTGAGTCGATTATCTGAGTGACTCGCGAGGATCACTCATCTACACCATGCTTCTGTCAAATCATCATTTGCAGCGGTCAAATCTGACATTGTGCACGATCCACCACTAGCTTGGGATTCGAGTAGACCTCAAGCCATCAGGCGTGATCTTTATGGGATCTTATGTGACCTGCATAGGTCATAAGTTAGGTCTTGATTTCGATGAGGATGACATGTGCCGAGTCTCACCCATGATCAATGCCGTGACGCTCCGCTCTTTACAATTCATACGAATCTCCAGAGCACCTCTACTTGGGTACATAGAAAGGAACTTTTGGGTCTTTTTAAGACATGCCCGATCGCGAGCTACCTATAGTTGCACCCATCTCCTTCCAGGATCACCACACATGGCGACTAAAGTACATCCAGAGTGAACCAGACATTGTTGCGCCTCTCCACATCTCACACCATAGGCAGACATGTCCATGAAGGACGTCCCGAGTACATTCACTCAGCGACCTCCCAAAGCTTCACATAGAGCGCACACTACATCCCTCACTCTTTTATACCTGACCTATAAATGCAGGACATTCTAAATCGGGGGAAGCATTTCGAGGATCGAGCAAGATTAAAATTATAAGCTGATCGACAACACAATACTAGTCAATTTGATGTTATTGACGGCCGACTTGATTCCCTCAGCACTAAGATGGCTCCGTATGCTCAGAGATGCAAATGTAGGGTACCCAGATTGACACATACGACACTCAAATGGAGGACTATGGTGCGTAGTTTGGCTAGTGGGAGTGGACAATGATGGATTGATTTCTAGGCGGTGACTCTTACCGAGCCTAGTCAGATCCCACTACCTCAGGGCCAGTGATCCCTCGATTTGTATTCCTATTCTCTCTCTTTTATTTTTATTTATCTTAGATCTCGTACATCAAGGACGATACATATATTTGCTTGAGGGGATTGGGACACTATTGTAGTTATGATCTTTAGAGGTATTTGTACTGATATATATTCTGTCTGCTTGGCCCTAATTATTTGATTGTTGTTTTGGTTGTTTGAGTGTGGGCGAGATGCCATTGCTTGATGATTTTGATGGTTTCATCAGTGTTTGTGATGATTGTGATTGTTTAGCAGGATTTTTTTGTTTTGTTTTTTGCTTCTATTTTTTTTTTCTTTTTCATTTTTTAGAGCATGTAGTGTGAATGTTAGGATTACATTTAGATATAATTTGAGAGCATATGATATATCAGGATGATTTTATATTAGTTTGATTTAATTATCATAATCACATAGATTAGCGTGTAAGATTGATGGTTAAATTTATAGCGTTTAGTCCCTTAGATGACCTCAATTCTTAAAATATAGACTTTAACTGGCTGTTTAATAATATTTTAATATGTCTAGCGCTTAAACTAATTTTATCTCTGAATAAAATGATTGACATGCCCACATGTTTGGTATGTCTTGTATGTTAGGGATGTCCAGCATTTGAAAGAGTTTAAACAGTAAGAGTCTTGACTCTATGATTCAAACAAATCATAAAAGTCCAACAAAAACTAATAAAAAATATAAAAAAATTTCTTTTCAAAAATTTAATAATTGAGTGATCGACACTCCATTAGCTCCTTGTTGAGTTATGAATGAATGTATGCAATATACACCTTGAACAATCTGGGTAAATCAAGCCATTGTGTATTGTTTCAGTGCAAGGCAAGAATCTGATTACTCAACCCTTTAATTTAAATTGTTTTTAATAAAAAACTGGACTTTTATATTTTGGTTTTGATCATAGAGACGAAAACCGATTGTTGAACCTACAAGGTCTGGATAGTCTTAACATACAAGGAATTTTGGTTAAGCTGTGATATTTATTGTTCTAGTTACAAAATGAATTTTTTTGACATGACATGATGAGATGAGCTAGAGTCCTAGGTTCCAAGGTTGGGTTATCTTTGGCTCGAGAGTCGCTCGATTTAACTTAACTACATTTCAACTCGTGTCCTATGAGGTGAAGAATGATAATTACAACTAATCTAGGTTGACCTGAATGATTAGTTTTCTCATTTCATTAGGTATCGGAAGTCTAAATCTAAATTTAGGTTGGTTTACACTACTAAGCTTAGAGTTTTTCTTTAGGACAAATAATATTTTAGCTTGAGGGGATTTGATGTCACACATTCATATATACATTTTGACTCATGATTGTATCTAAAATCAAGTTCAAACTTCCAATCTCATATTTTATTCCACTATATTTGCATATTTATTTTGTTAGATATGATTCTGCATTAGTTAGTTTTATATTTCAGGGAAATTTACGCAAAAGGGTAAATAATTGAGACTAGAACATAAATTTGCACACTTAGAACTAAGATGGAAGCATCACAAGCCTTAAAGCAGCCAATTATCAATCGAGCACTTAACTTACGACCTATAGGCACCTTGCCTATGAGCCGTAAGGAGCTTTTTTGAAAAGCGAGACAGAGAAGACAATGAGTTAATATTGTGATTCTCTTTCGATCTGGTCGCGTCCCCCTCTACAATAAACGTCTTTCAACAACTTGGAGAGTCTTATTCTTCTCTTCCTCCTCCTCCTCCTCCCCCTTCCACATTGCATTTGCCCAACCCTAGCTGCCACTACCATCTCAAAAGCAAATTGAGAGATCGAGGAGCCTAAGCATCCGAGAGAAGGCAGAGACTGGCACAAAATTAGCATATAGTGTTTGATTTACTCTTTATTGCATTTCTTTTATTTTTGATAACTTTTGCTATTATGTCTTTTATCCTTGCTCTTTGTATCTTTATTATTTTTGTTGTTTATGACATTAGCGGCTAGATCTTTTAGTTTTTAGGGGTTGAGGATGATGTTAAAAATTGATTTATGATGGTTTATTAGAAGTTTTTATTATTCTACGGTTGTGCTTTACATATGTCGAGTGATATCTTTATGCTCATTTGATTGTTGATAAACTGTTAGGGTAGGTCCGAGCCGAGGTCAGGCTCTAGGTTTGACCATCTAAGATTCAAGTAGTTTACTAAAGTCATTCTAAGTACAATAGGTAAATATGAGATCCGAGATGGTAGATCGGGTTGTGTCTGAGAGGTTGAATCCCGATCATATCGAGAGATCAAACGTGCCTATAAGAATCAACACTCAAACTAAGAGATCTAAGTCAACATGTAAGAGTTGAGATTTATGTGAACTTTGAAACCTAAACTGATCACAAACTAAACAAACAAACCACCATGCAAGAGTTAAGATCTATTGTTTAGGTATTGTTCAATTAGGTTTCGCAAAACCGGAGAAGAAGGGATCTTTGAGTGACCATTGTAACTCGTTTGTACTCCATGCAGATGAAAACCAAACCAAACCCTAGGAATACTATTTAATTTATACAAAAACCCATAAAAATATTTTTAGCTTTTTATTTATTTATAAAATATCAAAAATCAACTACTTGAACCAAACCCCTCTATTTTATTTTTTTATGTACCTCTAGAGACCCAAAGTAGATTAAGTCTGATGGTTTTAACCCGTCCCTGTAGTTCGACACCCAAACTATACTGCATGTAGGTAATGTGCTTGCGACCGAATTAAAGTACCATTAGAGATTATAAATTTTAAAGGTCAAGTGTGTGCTTTTTGACGCATGTCAATAAATTAATTTTAATTGCCACCATTGACTCTATCATCACGTCTTAAAAAAATCTCATTCCACCAAGTAGACACCAAATCATCAAAGCCATCAATTTATAACCAACAGGCCTTGGCGCTAAAAAAAGGATGGTATTTTCACTTCCGACTTACGAAATAAGTAAAATAACATTAAAAATAGTGATATTTCACCTACACCGGCGAACCGGCTCTCACTTATCCTATATCTCTTAAGTCATTTCACAAAGTCAGACTAGAGTCAATCTCAACAAGTCTTCTTTTCCCGTTAATTGTGCAAAGCCCGTTCTCTTGGCTGTGATTTTGATGGATAGTAGACAGGACAATGGGAATCTCGTTAATCCATCCATGCGCGTCTAGATCAGCATCCAAAACTATTGGTGCATGATCAGAAAAAGTTCTGGATAGATAATAAGAGAAGATCGAAGGAAAATGTGATTCTCGATCAGATGTTAAGGAAATTTGATCAAGTAACCTCACCAACCGAATATCCATTATCCATTATCACAGAAACCAATTAATAGACTCCCAGAAAGACCCAGTGCTGAAATACAATGCCAAAAGATAAAGGAAAGATAAAAAGCCTTTAATTGACGAGAAGGAAAAGCATATTTTTTAGTTTCTTACAAACATAATTAATTTGATGTTTTACCGGATGGATTTTGGTCCAATCCTATAACATTAATGTAAAAGGATTTATTTTTGCCACTCCAAAACTCAAAATTTAGAATTTACCACTCCAAATTTTTAAATTAGAAAATTACCATCCCAAACTCATAAAATTTAACAAATTATCACAAATATACACATTATCTACATATTTAATTAAAAATTCTAAAAATACAATAAATTTAGTTAGTAACTAAAAAATTCTAAAAATACAATAAATTTAGATAGTAACTAAAATACCTTGCCTCCATCTTATATTGGCCGTCCTTTTATTGAGCATTCGCATGGACAAAGCTGAAGAGGAGGCAAAGAAAGACTGATGGCAGTGGGACACCATCCAAACACCAATTACTCTTGCAGCAGCAAGAGCAAAATGTTGATGCAGATGCCACATCGATTGTGGTGGGTACCAATGTGGAGGAGCAACTTCAAGCTTCCAGTTCCAACTTCCCATCCAAGCTTGGTCGGATTGCGCTATTAGCTTGATTGACAACTACAATGCAAATTACAAAATAAAGCAATGGAGCAACCAAAATTAATTCAGAAATGAAACAGGGAGTTGCCAGTTTTTTTTATTTCCAACATTTCATAAATGAAGAAAATTGACACTCGCGAAGCAGTCAAATTAGGCATCATATATCCCAGAACTTGTTACTAGTGGATAATAATAATAAATTTGTTTTAGGACTTCACTATTTGTCATCTTATAATTACTTTTATTTTGGTCCAACAATGCAATCCGTAATGAACCATATGAGACCATACTGGAAAAAAGAGATATGTACAATTGTATTTAACAAAGAAGAAATCAAGAAAAAAATGTACAGCTAAAACTGAACAAAGAGAAAATGCAATAGAGGCAACTGTTACCTATGAGAGATTTCCACAAAGAGTTCTACGGGGCCAAATTTAGTTGGTTCTTGGAGGTATAGTCTCTCATCTTATTTGCCACTGCACACAAGAATTGTTTCAGTTGTTTCTCCATGTTGGAACGGGATTGGGATTGAACCAAACAGCGTTCCACAGGTCCATCGGTTATAATAAGATAGGATGCAAGATATTTTAGTCACTATCTAAATTTATTATATTTTCATAATTTTTTTAATTAAATATGTAGATGAAGTGTATAGTTGTGTCAAATTGTTAAATTTAATGAGTTTGAGGTGATATTTTTATAATTTAAGATTTTGAGATGATAATTTTCTATAAAAAAATTTCCTAATGTAAACCGTGTAGTTCGTATGGCTGATGAGTGATGGCTCTATTATCTAATCGGAACCCATCAAAGTCGGTCAACTAAAACAAAAGAGAAAAAGAACCGGTCAGAGAGAGAAAAACAATAACGCAAGTACAATTTATTTGGACCGTTAAATGAGAAACGAACGGTTCAGATCTTATTTAGCATCATATGTTCCGTCTCCCACTGGAGAGGAGACCCACCGACTCAGAAAGTCGTTCGTTCTTTTTTGATCCGTTCCAAGTTCAAACCTTCTCCCTTCGATCTTTCATTATTTCAATTCCATTGGCTACAGCCTACATCCTTACATTACATCATCGACTAGCCCTTTTTAATCTAGTCAAATCCTCAAAGCCACCGTGCGAGAGAGAAAGAGAGAAGGAAGGAGATGAATCAACGGGTAGATTATGTGTTCAAGGTGGTTTTGATTGGGGATTCGGCTGTAGGGAAATCGCAACTGTTGGCGAGATTCGCAAGAAATGAATTCAGTTTGGATTCAAAGGCAACAGTAGGTGTGGAATTTCAAACTCGAACTCTGATGATTGATCAGAAAACCATCAAGGCTCAAATCTGGGATACTGCTGGTCAGGAAAGGTGCTTTGTTAACTTCTTTTTGTTCTTTCTGCTTCTTTCCCTTTAGTGTTAATCTCCTTTTTAGAGTGTAAGATAGATTTTGTATGGATAATATTAATCTTGACTGCTGTTCTGATGTTGGTTGACTGCTAACTTGACAATTAGTTTTCATTTGTATTTGCGACTTTTTTGCGTAAATTAAATTTAGGCAAGTCTTAATTGGATTAAGGACGACAAAGTTTCACTTTTTATATGGTATTTTGGTAATTTGTATTTGTAAATTGACCGGGAGTTAAGCTGTAATTGACAAATGATGTTTGCAAAAGTAGAATATCTGCAGAATTCAAGTGGAATGTTGTTAAGCAATAATTAAAATTTTGTTTAATTTTGGAAAAAGAGCTGATTAAGTTCTTAACCAGTTTAGAAAATTCAAAAAGGAAAATGACAAATATGCACAAAAAGGGAAAGCATCTGACCTGTTTGCTGGTTCATACCCTTTTATGATGGACAATTTCTTAATGGTTGAATCAAATCAATAGCAATATCTGATACCACGTCCATTGATCAAACTTATTGTTTCAATCCCAAACTTATTTACATATATTTTCATCAGGTACTGAACCAGTACCTTTTCAATGTTGAAACTTTGTTTCTTTTTCTTTTCGCAGGTTTTTAAGTTTTGCATATTTTGAGTTAATTTCTAGCTCTTTTAATGAACTCATGCTTCAAGAGTTCAAGTACGGTACTAATGAAACTATTCTGGTACTCACGCATGCTGGTCTGGAATAGTACCGAGTAGGTAATCACTACTAAAACATCACTAGTATCCATTGGCTAGTTCACAATATTGTCTTGACCATCTAAATTCTGTCCTCTGTACTGCGAATATCAGATCTAAAAACCCATAATGTGCAAAAAAAGAAGCCGGAAAACTTTATTAAAATTTCATGTTTAAATTTGATCCAACTTCTTTTCTCTGCTAACATGTTAACAAATTGTTATTCCAGAAGTTCAAAATCAATAAAATCATACTTTTAGTAGGCTCTTAGCTTCACAATTCAAATACCCAACACAGGTACCGTGCTGTAACAAGCGCATACTATCGCGGGGCTGTAGGAGCCATGCTGGTATATGACATTACCAAACCACAGACGTTTGAGCACACCATGCGATGGCTCGAGGAGCTGCGGGGCCATGCCGACAAAAACATAGCGGTCATTCTTGTTGGAAACAAGTCTGACCTCGTAACACAACGGGCTGTGTCATTAGAAGAAGCCAACGAGTTCGCAGAAAGTGAGAACCTCTTCTTCATTGAGACATCAGCGCTTGAATCAGCAAATGTGGAGACCGCATTTCTAACTGTGCTGACAGAAATATACAAGACCCATTGCAAGAAGGCTTTAGCAGGCCGTGAGGATGAGCCTGAGGGTACCAATTTATTGAATGGTACAAGTATTGATCTATCAGACAAGGATCACACCGGTACACCTTCCAAAAGCACTTGTTGTTTTTTTTAGATTTGGTTACCCTTTTAGTAATTTTCTTCTTTCGTGCCTCCATTTCCTATTTTTGGTAGTTCAGATTAATTTTCAATTTCTTTCTGGTGAAGCTTGTATTGTAATTTAAGGATTTAATCCCAATGAGGCAGTGATCGGGATTGGGTGTTTTTTTTTTTTTTGGGGGGGGGGGGGGGAGGGGTTCATTCAACAGTCAACACAACACAGTGTATAGATAAAATGAAAATGAGTTAAGACAATGTTGTTTTGTGTACTTCCATTCAGTCTTGCTCGTTTGATCCTTGATCAATTATTAAGTCTAGTACTTTTCTGAAAACTATGGCAAACAAAACATATTGATAAGTGCATGTTAAAAGTATCATTCTCATTTGTTATATTTGTCTCAGTCTTATAGATGTGAATACTGAAGTTAACATTACCTGACTAGGATCAAGATAGAGTTTGCATTATTGTCAGCAACATGGTATTTTTTTTATGTAAGATCTCTATATTCTGTTATCAGCTATCATTCAAACGTACTTTATCATATCTTGAAAATATGTGAAAGATAAACACTAAGCATCATCTGATTGGAAAGAAGAGGCCAATGAAAATGGATTTGTCCAGAACAGAGAAGGCAAGTCCTGTCCAACAGTATGAATATCTTTTAGGAACCTGGCTCTCCTTAACTTTACTCCTAAGCATGAACGAAATTCAAGGGAAATTTAGTATATTGAAGCATCGTTTATCCATAATTTGGGTCCTGTGCTCAGTTTGCTGGATTGACTGTTAGCTCTTAGCTCATCTCTGACTGAGTAAAAACCATGCCTTGTTGAAAACAGTTCTCGAAAAAAATGCAGCATTATTTCCAGTACGTTAAATATATACACAAGCACTATGAAAGGCAGATCAACCCAATTGGTAGTTGCCTTGAGCAACACTTCAGGCATGAAACGTACAATTGGGAGTTGGGAGGATGATGAGCAAAAGTGAAGGATATATAACAACTGCTTGTACAAATTTTGTATTTGGAATTATAATAGTAAATCAATCCATAGAACTCACTTAGCTGCTATTGTTGTAACATTGTAAATATGAACAGTTAAATAATCTGAATAATTCGAGTCTAATAAAATACAATCCCTTTTATGAATTTGAACGGTTACGATTGAATTTTTTGAATCGCCCAGGGCTAATAATGCTTTTGAGGACTGAACAAATCTGGGGTCTATTCTTTTGACAGGGAGTTGCTTTTAAGGGCTGGTTTTGGTCTTCACTTAAAGGGTACCACAAAAGGTTAAAGGAGTTAAGTTTCCCATACTATTTTGTAAGACTAGTTCCCAATTGTTGTTCATTCAATTCAGGGTACACACAAAGCACCCTTGTTACCAAACAACTACCATGTTAACTCCATGATGACCATGGCCAACCAGATCTCTCTCTCTTTCTCTTTCTATATATATGTCCTACACTCATATCTTAAAATTTCCATAAGAATTGAAAACATTTCTCCACAATAATGAAATCCTTAGTTGCCAAGTGTCCTAGATCCAAGCTATTTAATGTACTCATGACAGTTCTTCTATTATCAAACTTTACGGGCCAAACAATGGGTCAAGTGTGCACAAGCACGTTTGTTGGCTCAGTGCTTCAACTGATGCCGTGTCGGTCAGCAGTTGCTGCTTTTGGTGCAGAGCTGCCAAGTGAGTCTTGTTGCACTGCACTAAAGGTGCTTGGTCAACCATGCCTTTGCATGCTGATCAATGGGCCACCAATTGCTGGTTTAGATCGCAGCTTGGCAATGCAGCTGCCAGCTAAATGTGCAGCTAATTTTGATCCATGTAAGTAAACAAGTCATCTTGCAATTCTTTAGAAAGAAAAACAGTTACTGTTCTGAAAAAGAGAAGGATGCTTGACATTAATTGTTTTGAAAAAGAGAGGAATGTTGATCACAAACTAACAGTTCCTTCACTCTTGCAGGTAGCATTGCTCTGTAGGAAAATAAATCATAGGAAATTCAAAGCTTTATTTAATGACAGAGTAAGTTGAGATAGAATAAGGAGAGACTTGATCAAGGAAAAGAGCTCAAGTTTTGTACTATTTTTCTAACAAACAAGTTTCTACAAGTCCATGTCAAGTCCCATTAAAATCAGTCAAGATTACAATAACAACAATAAATAAAGTATAAACTTTTGAGTATAGTACTACAGTTTTGATACAAGTCTAGAATTTACAGTGCATTCTTACAGACTTTTGTGTAGCTAAATCTCACTAATATGCACTTAGCATTAACTCATATATTAACCTAACTTTTCTTGGAAGGGAAATTTGTGTTTTCATACCCATTACCAGTATTTATCATCTCCATTTCATCTAAATCCAAACTCTGTGATTCAATCAAATCCCGACTTGCTTTGAGTTGCTCTTCAAACATTTGTTCTAACTTCTTTCCTTGTTCTTCAATCCTCAATTGCAAATTTTTTTGAACCTAATTATAACCCAACATGAAACTTCAATAATGGTGGACTTAAACTTGAAAGGACCAATCCTTTCAAGAATAATTGATGATAAAAAAGGAAACATTGTTCCTGTTGAATGCGAGGCCACAAGCCCATATTTTTTTAAAGAAATATATACCTCTAGTTGCTCATGAAGTCGTCTTTGTACCTCCAACTGGATCCTTAGCGCCTCTGTAATTTCTATGCCACTATGTGAATAAAAAAATTCAAAATTAAACAGTTCAAGAATAAAAACAATGTATTTTTTTTATGGAAATGAAAATTAATTAACTAAGCATACAACATTCCAGTACCAGTGGTGATAGATACCTATCATTAATTTGAACTTGCTTTTCCATTTTTCCTGAACATAAACAAATAAAGTAAATAATTGGAAAGAAGGATCAGCTGAATATAGGTTGACTTGTGATAGGGCCCAATTTATATTGAGCCTAACCTCGGCCCAGATCCATTAGCAAATTGGGTCTGATCTCGGCCCAGATCCATTAGCAATTCGGTATGGGATACCTCAAAGAGACAACAAGTATAAAACTTAACCGTCTGCTCGGATCTCAGTCCCTACATACTCATTTTCGGTCTTAAAGAAAGCCTACATATAGAGACCCCAGCTCTACGATAGGAGGATTCACACACTTATACTATCAACTTACACACACTTATACTAGACAATAGACTGTTAGACTTTTGGTATATTATACTTATACCGAAGACCGCTATCAACTTGGATTACCAATGGAGAGATTATAGTATTACTTCATTGCTTCTCAAATCATGTATAAGATTGTAAGAAAATGTGGTTGATATACCTTCTGCTGATTCTGGCACGTATTTAGCAGTACGGTACTTCTGTGAAAAATTAAAATAAAATCAGTTCATAATAAGAAAAAATAAATCATCCTTTGCCCCCTCTTTTGCATCAAATTGTAAGAATAACAGTTGAAACGTGTCAGCTTGCAAATGGCCTCTGATGCCTTATTGGTAATTGTATGTTGATCCTGCAGTCCCTCTCTTTTATTTAGGCAACTTCTGGCAACATCGCTTCTTGAAATCTTGGCATAACACTAGGTAGTTTTGAAAAGAATTAAGACGTACCTGCAAGTGACTCTTGATATGACAAATGGTCAATCCTTCCATGTTCATCAATTTCAAAATACCCTTTGGAGTTGCCTCTGCATCACAAATAATATATATTCTATAAATAAATGTCAATATAATATTACTTAAAAAGTACAAGTTCTACTCATTACACTATAGGAAAGAACAGAAGCTAATATCCAACGTGATCCAGATAAAATGCAATTAACGTCTGTTGCAATTGTAATTATGCAAGTGCATAAACTTA
Organism: Schoenoplectus tabernaemontani; assembly: GCA_037127355.1. Taxonomy (NCBI): domain Eukaryota; kingdom Viridiplantae; phylum Streptophyta; class Magnoliopsida; order Poales; family Cyperaceae; genus Schoenoplectus; species Schoenoplectus tabernaemontani. The sequence continues at coordinate 11,421,863 of CM073746.1, forward strand.
CAATATAAGCATATGCAAGAGGAAAATGAGCTTACTATCAGCACCCCCGAGCTGGTTGACACATTGAACAAACCGTTCATGAAGATCTTGGGTCCACCTAATCCGTGTTTTACTTGGCACGACAGAGGGACTTGTTAAAACATTCGGCGACACAATGGAGACCTCTATCGATGGCCTTGGTAACTGCTCCCTCTGGTGCATAAGAGTTGGTTTTCCTACCATAGAATTGAATGAATTTGATACATGCTGCATTGGGAAAGGAATTAAAAATAAAATTAAAATTTTATTCTTAAGAGAGATATTGAGTGAAACATGAGTTTCCTGTTACCAGATTTCAGCAAAGGAAAGAAACAGCGAACATGATAAATATACTAACATAAGGCTCATGAAACCCTTGCTGGAAAAACATGTGTGCATCTTCAGATGAAAACATGTTTAAGTAGCTTCCATTTCCATGCAAAGAGTTCTTTGGCACAGACTGGAGTGCATCTCTCTCATAGGACCTCATAAAGTTATCATAAACATATGGATAATTAACTCTATTTGTATTTGTTTCTGTTGGTTTTGGTGGAAATTTATTTATTGTAGGTATCGATCCAAATTGATGATCCAATTCGGGTATGGCCACGAATCTTTCAGGGGTGTAAGAGGCTGCACGATTGGAGGCATTATAACTTGAAATGGAAGAAACGGAATTTGTGTGAAACTTGGCATTGAAATTTTCATGAAAATAACCATCCAATGATTCGTAATTGGCTTGATCATACACCCTCATTTTCTTGTTGTTCATCTAAATTTGATGGTATAACCTCCTAAAAACCCTTTACTACAAATTATCTATATGTTTTAGAGAAGAAGGAGAGAGAATCATGCATGAGCTGCTTTATATAAGGCAAGAAAATAATAACCTGGCAATTTTCACGGTGTGTTGAAGGAATATTGTCCCTATAATTCTTGAAAGTCTTGAAAGTGAAGCCTGGAATACTATGTGCACATTTGACAATAATTTCGAATTATTTCTACTGCAGATAGTGATGTGACAATGAGGCGCACCTTTCCACAAAGTAATCAAAATAGGTGAATTGGCAATGAGGGTTTAAGAGGAAATGGCAAAATAGTCTGAGATGTGCTTTGCAAAAATTCAAAAGGGGGTGGTGGAAGATCATACATGCCCTGGCTCTTTAGCCATGCAACCCCACTTGCAGGAAGTAGAAGAAGATGACAGCATCTTATCCTATGGACAATGGATGGAGAGAATTTTGGAGGCAACTTGGGGGTTGGGATCTTTCAAGAGAGATAAGACCGAAGTTTGATCTCGCACAAGGATTTTGCTTCATCTTATATGGTACAGGCATCATGGCATGGTTCTGCATGCATCTAGGTCATCAGTTTCGATCAGATGATTTTAGATGAATTATTACCAGTGACCTTAAAATTTGGGAGTTTTACAGCTGTTCAATCAGAAATCATCTAAATGTCTGGCTTGAAATGTACTTAAAACTAGCAGTGAAGTCTGTAGATTTGGAGGGTATCCGAATAATTGGTGGTACAGTTTCACACATCATAAAGGTGGGTATCTTCCATCAAGCAATAGAAAAGTGAGATAAGATTGCCATAAGAATTAGATTATCCAGATCACATTATGCACACAAAACGGAAAGTGCTCTTACTTTCATTATATTCTTTATGTTGCTCTTTTTGTTTCTTCTGCAGCTGTCTGTAATTTAGGAATTACTGCTGTTTATGAGCAGGAAAGGCATCTTTTTTTTTTTGGTGGGGGGGGGGGGTCAGGGAAATTTACTTTTTTTTAGTCATTTATTGATGTAAATTAATCACAGTAAACAGTAAAGTTATAATGTAATATTTAACGGATAAAACTTACAAGTTGCTCCGTTAATCTTCGTGCGGAAGCGGTTCTGACCAATACAGCACTATCACTGGTTCTACAAGAAATCACGAGCCGAAGCCGGAAGCCTTGCGTTTTCCACAACCTAAATTCTTCAAGTCTTAACAGAGTATCTTTTCTCTTTCTCTCTCTCTTTGATAATAGTGACAGATTCGTTTTCTGATCATCTGTGAGAGAGAGTATACTAGTGTATATTTATAAGCCAACGCATCTGCTCAATACACTTGTTCAATGCACCTCTAGCACTGTTCAATGCACCTCTCCAAAGTGCATCCGTTCAATCTTATAACGGGTTGGGTTTGGATTCGGGTTTCCCATAATGGGCGTACTGATAATTAAATCCAACATCTCCCACTCGCACAAAATGGAAGACCCGATATAAACTAAGAGAATATATAATTTCTTATCTCTCGTTAAAATTCATACAAGAAAATAGGCCGTGACCAAAGCATATTTGAATTTGAGAGCATATGTTGTTATCCAACTCGTTAGGTATGTATAACAACATCTAAGTAGAGTAAATATGCAAGTATTCAGATCATCTAATCATATTTTAAGTATAATATGATCTCTTTTATTTATTGATACATCCATACTTATATATTCACAATCATGTCACATAAACATAATTGGTGCACCAGTGAATATAAATAAATATGATACTATAATGATCTTTTTCTTTTATCTAAAATCTCTTCATTCCAAAACAATTGTTATCCAGATATGTTTCATTAGACCGCATCAATCATGATCATTGATAACATTCTAAAATAACTAATTGAAATGAAACTTCAAGTATTTAGTAAAAAATCAAAGAGTACTATGAGATTCTTTTTATCTCACGGGTCTCACACAACAAAGAAGCAGAGATCATATCTTCTGTTACCCTATTGGTCAATTGCACATATGGTATGAAACATATGCTATGGTATTATTCTCCATTTTCTTATGGAGCGTATGTCTAAACTAAAATTTAATACCATACAAGTGATAGTTCAGATATATATAAAATATCTAACTTGAGTCCACAACTCTACTTACTTTTAAATACAATAACAAGACTCCCACTTGGCATAAGACAGTTAAGGTAAATAGTGGGTATTTCACCTTCGGTCATAATTGTAATTCATATGACCTCATCTTGATTCTTTATCAAGGCGATATTATTTTAAGCACTTTGCTCTCACGTTTTGTATCATATTTAGCTTAAAACTAATCTCATTTCTATGTACTACAAAGACATAGAAGCGATTGCCTGTGTGAGAAGGCCAATCAACTGTCTGACATACCTTTTATTTTATATCTCATCTCATGTGTTATGCTAAATATACTGATATTAAATAATTTATAACAATCATCACATAAATGAATTAAGAAAATAGCATCCATTGCATTTATCCCATAAATATAAATATACATGATATATTATTCAATAAAATATAAAATCATAATCTACGTAACCCTAGAGATTTGACATGACCAACAAACATATCTCTAGGTATTGCCTTTGTAAAAGGATCTGCCACCATTTTGTGTGTAGATATATACTGCATGCAAACTTGCTTTTTCGCCACCATGTCTCTAACGAAGTTATACTTAGTATCAATGTGTTTGGTTTTTGAATGATACTTGGGATCTTTTGTATAAGCGATCGCTGCTCGACTATCACTATGTACTAACACCGGGTCGGCTTTCATTCTCAAAGAAACCCAAGTGATTTAAAAATCTTCTAAGCCAAATCGCTTTCTTGTATCGTCATTGAAAATGCCACAAATTCACCTTCCATTGTGGATAAGGATATACAACTCGTTTCTTACTACTCCAAGAGATGACTCCATTATTAAGTAAGAAAACATAACCAGAGGTAGATTTTCTTTCATCTAAATCTCCTCCCCACCAAGATTCAGATAACCCATGAGTTGTAGATTTTCTCCTTGAAAACATAATGAATAATCTGCAAGACCTTTCGATACCTAAGTATTCTTTTTATCGCTTTCCAATGGGACTGTCCCGGATTAGCTTGATATCTACTCACCATTCCAACGGCGAAACCGATATCCGGTCTAGTACACATCATAGCATACATAAGATCGCCTTACAAGACTTGAGTAAGGAATTTTTTTCATTTGTGCTTTTTCATCCGGAGTCTTTGGACACATTCTTAAGCTAAGACCTTCGCCTTTTGCTATAGGAGTATCAATGGATTTACAAGCCTTGCATATGAAACTTTTCAAGTACTTTTCTCGATGTAATGCTCTTGTGATAGAGCTAACATCTTCTTGGAACGATCTCTTTCAATCTTCACTCCAAGAATATACGCTTTGCTTCACCCATATCTTTCATATCAAAATTGGAGGATAACCATTCTTTGATAGTTTTCACATACTCCTTATTGTTACTAGCCAACAAGATGTCATCCACATAAAGTGATAGTATCACAAATTTATTTTTGGATCTCTTAACATACACGCAGTTGATCTTCATCAATCATTTTAAAATCGAATGATATGATAGCTTGATGAAATCGAATGTACCATTGTCGGAAGATTGTTTGAGACCATAAATAGATCTCAATAATTTGCACACTTTGTGCTCTTGACCTTCAACAACAAAGCTTGCAGTGTTGTTCCATATATATCTCTTCTTCCAGATTGCCATTTAGAAATGCGGTTTTGACATCCATTTGATGCAACTCCAAATCTAAACCTAAGAACAATAGCTAGTATCAATCGTATAGAAGTAAATCTCACAAAAGAGAGAAAGTTTCTTCATAGTCTATCCCTTCTTGTTGTGTATACCCTTAGCAACAAGGCGTGTCTTATATCTCACAATCGAGCCGTCACCAGACGTTTAATCTTGAGAACCCATTTGTTCCCAATCGCCTTACGTCCTTCGGGAGATCAACTAATTCCCAAACATTATTTGATCTCATTGACTCCATTTCTTCTTCCATTGCTTTCATCCATTTCTCTTTAGCGGGACAAGTAAGAGCCTCTCGAATATTTGTTGGCTCTTCTTCATCTTGCATGACAATCATGTAAGATTCATTCTCAATGGAAAATGACGTTTAGGAACTCTAGCACGGTTGCTCGCCTAATTTGTGATTGTGCCGAGCTTGCTCTCGCATCATCATCCGCTAATTTTCTCCCACTTGGATGAGATACTGCTGAGGTTCAGAATATGCACTAAACGATTTGCAACAATCAAATCATTTTGTTCATCTACCTCATATAAAGAAAAATCCCGAACTATCTCACCCTTTTTTTGGAAATTCATTTTCTAAGAAAATGACATCTCGTGACTCAAATTTCGTTACACTCCCACTTGATTGTTCACCAATGAACACATAACCTTTGAATGTTCGTAGTATCGTATAAATATACTCTTTTTACCTCGTGGACCTAATTTACCATGTCGATGAGACATATCATGAACAAAAGCAAAGACATCCCCAAGGTCTCGATTACTAAGATCCGGTTTTCTATTATTCCAAAGTTCGTAAGGAGTAGAAGAAACAGATTTAGAGGGTACACGGTTTAGAATATAAAAATGTTATCAACAATGCATCACCCCAAAAAGTGATCGCGATTTGCTTGAACCATCATTGACCTAACCATTTCTAAAAGAGTTCGATTTCTCCTTTCAGCTACTCCATTTTGTTGTGGAGTATATGGTATGGTCAATTGCCTAAGTATTCCTTTTTCTTCGCACATTTGTTTGAATTCATCAGATAAATATTCGCGACCACGATCCGTTCTTAAGGCCTTAACCTTTCCGTCTAATTGATTTTCAACAAAAATAATAAACTTCTTAAAGCATGCAAGAGCTTCAGATTTATGAGATATCAAATAGACATAACCGTATCGTGTATAATCATCAATGAAGGTGATAAAATATCTACCTCCATGTCGTGCCCTCACATTCATTGGTCCACAAATGTCTGAATGAATTAATTGCAATGGAAATTCAGATCTAGTTCCGGTTCCAAATGGTTTTCTTGCCATTTTTCCTTTTAAACAATTTTCACATGTTGGTAGACTAACCCGTTCAAGATGGCCTAGTAAGCCTTCTTTGGCTAATCTATCCATCCTTTGTTGTCCAATATGACCTAATCTCATATGCCATACATTCACATCAGTATTATCATTAGCATATGTAATTAAAGAAAAATGAGTATTATAAGAAGTCATTATATTAACAACATCTAAAATGATAAAACCATTCGATACATATCCATAACCATAACATACATCATCCAGATACAACTTAATACTAGTACCGCACATGTTCAAAGTAAATCCAAATCTAAGAAGAACAACAAATGATACAAGATTTCGTCGAATTTCAGTGCAAAGAGAACATCATGTAAGAGAAGGGTTCGACCATCACGCATATCCAACTTGCATGTGCCTATACCCTCGACCAGTACACGAGAATTATTTCCTACATAAAGCCATTTTGATCCTCGAGGAATTCGACGAAAATCCACAAACAAGTCACGATCTTTGGCTACATGGTCTGTCATTGCCCCGAGTCTACGTCCACAAAGGATAAGAATCACCCATAAAACAGAATCGGAAACATATGAAAAATATGAAATATTTTCTATTATCTCGTACCTTCATGGGCTCATTGCATTCACGAGCATAGTGACCTTTCTTGCCACAATTGAAACATTTGATCTTGGCCTTGTTATGCTTCTTAGAACCGTTCGAGAAGCCTTTCCTTGCCATGATTCTCGCCCTTATACTTTTTCTCTTGCTTTCCCTTTCCCTTGCCATAATTTGACTTACGTTTCGACCTTGTCCTCCATGAGAACTTGAACCGCCAAATGCACGTAGTTTCGCTTTCCGAGGTTTTGATGCCTCAATACGATCTTCCTCAAGTTCTAAATGCCCGACAAAGATCGTTGAGAGTTTTAATACCCTCATTATGAGTTAAATTCACTTTCATGTGTTCCCATGTATAAGGAAGTGAACGAATCACCGCTTGAACTCGTTGTTCATCGTCAAAATATGGCCAAGCATCCTTCAACTCACTAATCATATTCGACATCTCCCCGAGATGTCGACGCATGCCGTGATTAGGACGCTTCTTGTAAGTGTCAAATTTGATGGTGAGTTGTCTCGCTTTGGTAATGTAAGTTCCACCAAACTTCGCTTCAAAGCAAGCCACATCTCTTTGGCAACTTCATGTTCTCGAACTCACGCATCACATCATTTTCCATACTGCTCAACAACGTAATGCGAGCAATGGAGTTCTTCTTTTTCCATGATTCAAATGCAGCACTGTCACTAATGTGCTTGGGAGTTGTACCTTTCTCTGGTTCAGTTAGAATATGATCCAGGACCGTAAGAACCTCTTGTTCTTCCAGGACATACTGAATTTTCATGGCCCAAATTTCATAATTTTCGTCATTCAGTTTTTCACCCTTATTAAGTTCTGCCACAATATTTCTAGATGCAGATGCCATTTTGCTAAGAAATTTAAAAAAATTAAACTAAGTCAGAACATAACACAATTCTGATGACTTAATATAAATTATTTAATACTTAGCATAACACATATAGTTTTGTAACAAACTCAAAATAATTTAATAATAATAATATTTATAGATTAAAATCGAAAGATCATCAAATTTCACAATCATCTTTTAATTCTATAAATTTTATTAATATTAATTATTTTAAAGTACAAAACTCCCACAAAAAATTGATAAACAACAAATATATAAATAATAAAAAAATTGAACATAATAAAAAAAAATTCGAACTTAAAATAATTATTAAAAAAAAAAAAAAATTCCGAATTTAACAGATGTATATATATAAATGAATCACTATTCTAACACAAGTTGTAGTATGGTGTAGTGGTAAGACCATTCTTACTTTAGAGGTCATGGGTTCAAGCCCCAAGTGAAAACAATGTTTCTTTATTTTGCGTTGTTCACATCGGATTTATATAGACCAAGTTCATTTAAAAAATAATTAAATGAATACAACCAAATGGTCCCCTCTTCCTCTCTCTCCAGAAAAAAAATAAGAAAAGGGACTTGGGATTTGGTACAATTCGGAAGTATAGAAAAATATCCTTCCCAATCAAGAAATTTGGAGCAAAAATTTTTTCTTTGTATGGCTGTGATTTATTTGGATTATAAATTTGTCCAACCCAGTTGTACAAGATCCGAAATAAAAGTGTATGTTGATTTCTTTTCACTATTTTGCTATGGATCTCCAAGAAATGCACTTATAAAATCTCCAAAAATAGTGAATTTTATAAATATCTTAAAATAACTAAGATTTCACTGAAAAATTTTCAGATTTATAAAAAATTTGCGATTCAAATCTGAAATTTATATTTATTTAATTTCGGAATTAAAAAATAAAATAATTATTTTTTTATCAAAAATTATCTTATGTAAAACTAATTTTACATATACATAAAACTCACTAAAAATAGTGATTTAATAAACCAGAATATATGCTATAAATGCTCTGATACCAATGTAATATTTAACGGATAAAACTTACAAGTTGCTCGTTAATCTTCATGGAAGTGTTCAATTCCACAATACAAAGACTATCACCGGTTCTACAAGAAATCACGAGTCAAGCCGGAAGCCTTGCGTTTTCCACAACCTAAATTCTTCAAGTCTTTAAGAGTATCTTTTCTTTTCTCTCTCTCTTTGATAATAGTGACAGATTCGTTTTCTCGATCATCTCGTGAGAGAGAGTATACTAGTGTATATTTATGCCAACGCATCCGCTCAATACACTTGTTCAATGCACCTCTCCAAAGCACTGCTCAATGCACCTCTCCAAAGGCATCCGTTCAATCTTATAACGGGTTGGGTTTGGATTCGGGTTTCCCATAATGGGCGTACTGATAATTAAATCCAACATATAAAAAAAAAGTTCCCTCTAAAGAAAAAAAATTAGAGTGGGGGTAATCCTACAAAACATCACCTAAGCATCCTGGAATCTTTTAGTAACAAAATTGGAATACTTGCAGTTGTGATCTCCACCAGAAGCTTCCTGCTAAAAGGAGATGACATGAAATGGATTCTCCTCTCATTGACAAAGTGACATATGTAAATAAGTCGTTACATCACCATGTGGCTTGACAGTAATGGATTCTTTTCTTATTGACATAGTGCACTCTCACAAAATCACTTTGTTTCACTAAGTATGCACTTTCAATTGGCAAACAACTTTTTAAATCTACTAAGTACCAATCCATTTTACCTTATATTATTGAGGCCTTGAGGGTATCTTTCAGATTTGAATGCATTTTTTTGGTGAAAATTTTGATGCGTTCTCAATAGTCTCTATGTGCCTGTAGTAACAATTAATATATAGTAGATGTGCTTCTTTGTGCCCGTAAATGACTGGAGCATGAACTATGTATAGTAACAAGTAAGAGCAGCATACAAACCATACATACTATCAGTTGCTGTTATCTCTTACCTGGGTGTTAGGTATTGAGTAGAAAATTTTCTTTTTTGCTTTAAAACAAAACGTTTCAGTATGCAATTAAGACCGTTTGGTTTCATAACTTGTCACTACCGTGTATAATTGTTCTGAAATTCAAATTCTTTTGATATGGGGAGTGGAGAGTGGAGAATTTCCACTTTTAATATTAGTTAATATTAATCTGAGGTTGTGTTAAGTGTTGAGATGAAATTTGACAGGGCCATAGAAACTCAATGTTGTGAAACTTGAGGAAAAACTTTTGAAACTGTTGAAGGGTGAGAGATATAATCGACAAAAAACCAGGTTTGTTTATGCCAGGCCTCATATGAATTGAACCGTGCCTTTGCTGGCATATCTTCTTGATTGTTGTCATGGCCAATCCAAGATAGAGATCTAAGTTCTGTAATGTTGTATCAGGCCTGGATATGACATGCCAGGCACAAATTATGTGAAATTGATTTGCTCTATAGATTTTTTTAAGTATTAATAACTTTTGTAAAGTAATTTACTCTGTAGAATTAATTAACAAAAAAATACTCTATAGAAATAATTAACAGGCAAATCCTATATAATGAACACAAACAGGTATGATCACGTAGTAATAGTTGCTAGCTGTACAGAAGAGCATCTAAATGTATATCTTACACATATCAAACTGAATCAGCTATAATGCAACTTGAGCAGTACTGATGAAACTGCCATGTTTGATTCTGTCACTTCACACGCAATAAAAGAACAGAATTAGATGCTCTTGAAATAAAGCGAATATAGAAAACTATTTAACAAGGTTGGCTAAATTGGTGGATTTCCGTTTCCCACAGTTAATCATATATTTTGAGTAAGCTCCCTACACTGAAATGCCCATGCATCAGGAGAAAAACGATATAAAGAAAAAAAATAGAGGGGGTTTAAAAAGTATAGAAAATAATGAAATTGATTGGGACTGATTCGGAAGGGAAGAGTTCGTATGAATAATTGTTGATATTTTCCTGTTTAAAAAAATATTGCCAGTTCCTCTCTATTTATGGTTGTACATCTTATATATGATTCAATCATGTAGTAATTTTTTTTTTTTCAAACAAAGAATCATCGGCCTCCAGCTGAACTGACACTATTACAGTGATAATTGTGTTCATTAATGAAATGGAAAATTATTCAGAGGTAATAAAATGATCTGTGGTATTAACTACTCATGAAAACACAAACAAAGGAAGAAAAAACAGAGAAAAGAAATAACTGAAACATCACAATGGTATGTTGATATCTAAAAGCAAATGTGAAGGCTCTTTTTCTTGGAACTTTGGCACAATATATTGCAGAAGTCAAATGACCCTGTTTGTCTTTTCCTAGAATTCTTTTTCTTATTTCTAGGACCACCCAATATTAAATGTCAAGAGGGGCGTGTAGATCATTGGAATTGTACTAAAATTAGCTTAGAAGTCGTTTATGTGTAAACTATTTAAAGAATTTGTTGATTTTTACTCAATTATTGACTCCATATATCAGGAGAAATGTGCACAAAACAAAAAAGGACAATATCTGCTGGTGTCCTTTTAAAGCTTAACATTATCTTAGAACAATGTGTTTTTTCTTTAATTTTAAACTTCCATGCATTGTGGAAGAATAATTCCTCCACTGTTCTCTATTTTGATGGGAAAAACCTTACAATTAATATGGCCCTCTTTTAGATGGTTTAGTTCCCACACGGCACTGCAGATCTTTTTCTAGTAAGACAAACCGACATAGCTGCAAGTTGCTCTAATATTGTAGCATATAAATATATATAATATATTCACTGTTCCTAGTTTTCTTGTAAATTTAATATAGATGTAGCATATATACAATAAATTTTAAAAATCAAGATGTTATGTGCCTTCAATTGGTTTGGTCAACTCATTTTTGTTCCAGCTTACAAAATCGTAAACCCAACTTGAATAAAGAATGAAATGTTTCAATTGTGTTTTAAAAAAGAAATAATAATGGAGTTTGGATTAAAAAAAGTATATGAAATAGTTCGATCCATGCTAAGAAATACAACATTATTGGAGCAAAAACAAAAAATAAACAGAGAGAGATGAAAACCACATAAAAAAGGGAACAAAAATAGATACATCCACAAAACCATTGAATAGGAACAAGAAAAGATAATAATGTTACTAATTTTCTCTTATTTTCTAACTCAAATAAACTATTTTTCAATTTGATTTAATAAAATTTACACAGTATGTTATTCGCATGCTACCTTAAAAGATAAATTTGATAATAATAATAACAACAAATAATAATAATAATAATAATAATAATAATAATAAAAATAATAATAACAACAACAACAACAACAACAATAATTATAATAATAATAATAATAATAATAATAATAATAATAATAATAATAATAATAATAATAATAATACTTCGATGGCTGAAAATTAAGGTAAATACTCTTTGAATTACTGGTTGGCCGTCTTTGTATTCTTTCCAAGATTCCACTGAAAAAGGCGTTAACGTGTCAACTTGCTATTAATGCTAAGCCTTTTTATGGGCGGCTCTCATCGTGCTTGGAAGTTTGTTTGCAAAGTTATTCTTAGGAAATAAACAATGATTTTTTTTTGTTATCGAGCAAATTCATATCATGCTTGTCCATTAATAAAAGCACGTACGTATGTGTCATCTTTATTAATTATTATTATTTTTGAAAATTTATACATGACACTTGACAGTAGTGCAATTGACACTTGTTATATGATACGTTTTTCCTTTTTTCCCCTAATGGATGACGCTATTAATATCGAAAGAACCACTTGGTATACCTAAGTTAAAACTTGGGCAATTTTGTTGGTTGTTGTTTCTTTAATAAATCTTTTTTTTTTAAGAAACAGGGCTCGTCTTTTTTTTTCCTGATTTTATTAAGGAAAATGTTATAGAGATATTTTTATTAATATCTTTGTTGATACCGATACGGACTATATTATATACTTTAAACGAGTTATTGTTAATGATTTTTTACGGCTCATTTTATACAGTAATTCTATCATTCAACTTAAATACATATAATAATAATAATAATAATAATAATAATAATAATAATAATAATAATAATAATAATAATAATAATAATAATAACAAGATCTGTATTGATGACGGAATCCACAGCTATGCATCAACTCTCTTTAGTAAATAAAAAAGTGAGGTTAATTAAATGGTATTTATTATTTGTTAGGTTATAAGTTTTATTCATAGCTCGTGGTTCATTCATATTCGATTCAAATAAAGTTCACAATTAGCTCATTTAATTTTAACTCAAATTGAAAATGAATCAAATCCAGTAATAATAATAATAATAATAATAATAATAATAATAATAATAATAATAATAATAATAATAATAATAATAATATAATATAATCCAACTAATAATAATGTTATTGACAATGAGGTTGTTTTATTAATTGTTAGCTATTCACAAACCGAATCGAACTCAAACTCATTTTTTATATTTCGAACTGATTTGATTAGAATCGAACTCAAATCATGTTAAGGCTCGCTTGAGTTCAGTTCATTTACAACCCTAATATTTATAATGGCAACGTTAATTAAGAAAAAAAAAGGACAAAACAAAGGAGAAGCAATATTCTCCTCTGCAAACTAACTATAAGAGATGAATCCGATTCATTGATTCCAGATAAATCAAACTAAACTAAACGCAATAAAGTCTAAAGAGCGATGTGTCACCACTCACCAAAATTGCTGCAATGGCCTCAAGATATGGCGTTCCCATTTAAACTGTGTTACAAATATTTAAAAAGAAAAAAGAAAATATCAGAAAAAGTAGATCCCTGTGAGCATATTATACGGCATAAATTTTGCTTGTTATCAACGAATTCGATTTTTTAGTTAATGTTATGCATTCTTCCTAACAAGGTACAGCGATGAACGAGATCACAATTTGTACTTTTTTTGTTTTAAATGGACAAAAAGAAAGATAAATTCTAATTGATGCTGTTATTTCTGTAGCTTATATATAAGCTTTAACTGAATCCTGTGGGTTATTTTTATATATAAAAAATAAAAAATTGTTAAAAAACATTTAAAAAAATTGCAAAAAAAATGGGTCGCAGACTGGAAATGACCCAAAAATAGTTGGGCCGCAGACTCTTTTAACGCTCATAACTTTTTCATCGTGGTTTGTCGGAATTTAAGTTTTTATATTTTTTTGTTAAGATAATAAAGTGTTATATAATATACTAAATTTTCATCAATAATGGAGCAACCAATTTAGAGAAAATACTTTGAAATACAAAAAGGTCATTGAAATTTTAGTATATTACTTTGAACATTTATGTATTTCTGAGCATTTTTCTCTCAATTGGTTGTTACAATATTCATGAAATTTTAGTATGTTATAGAGCATTTTGTTAGCTTTTCAAAAAAAATATAAGAGCGTTAAATTTCGACAAACGACGAGAAAATTATGAGCATTAAAAAGTTAAAGCTGAGACTTAAGCTGTGGACTGAATCTGTGACCTAATTATTTTTGGGCCATTTTTTAAATATTTTTTCTTTTATAACTTCATTTCTTTTTTGTTTTTTTTTATATAAAAGAGCCCGTAGGTATAATGGGAAATGCATCAGTAGGTTCATTCAAGCCTTTTTCAGATTTGAGCCCGGAGTTTAACAAAATCTGGCCCAAATGAACCCCAAAAACAAAAGGTTGTATGTTTGTGAGTTGACCATCTCATTTCATTACAAATTGAAAGGCTAATATATTAGGGGTCGGAGTATGTTCGCACCCTTCAAATCAAAAAAATTTTTTGAAGGATCGTGAGCCGTTAATTTAGTATCGAGATTCGTAACGATCATTGAAAGTGTAAATTTTGGACTCAAAATTTGTTAAAAGTATGAATCTCGATGCAAAATCAATGGCTCGTGAACCCTTCGAACTAATTTTTTGATTGAAAGGGTGCGAACGTACTCCAACCATAATATATTATGCCATATTGCATGTTATGCATTCGTCTCATTAACTATGTTTTTTTTCCTTTCAAATTTGTAGATTTAAGCAAAAATAAAAATAAAATTGCCAATGTCTGACAATGATGACAACAATTGTCATCAAATCCCTCTCGTTTATTTAAAAATTAAAAAAAAGAATAGATTACCAAAAATTTTGTAATTTTGTAATTTTAATTTATCTTTTCATTAAAATAAATAAAAAAGATTTATGAAGAAGAATGTATTAAATTTGAAATGTAATTAAAATAACATCAAGACTTACAAATTTTAATTGAATACTATCAAATAAGTATCTTAGGAGCACAAATGAAGTAAAACTTGTATAAGAAAATATATTTAAACATATTATTTGCATAATTAAGATACATATAATTTTATTATAGAAATATATGAGAACAATTAAGACTCACCTATATAGTATTACAGAGGATTCAAACTCCTTAGTTGAATTGGTGCTCGGCCACAATATATTCAAAACGAACTAAAAATTTAACCAACTTTTTTTTATAAAAATATAAAAATCAATTAACAAATAATTTTATCAAACGATTTACAAACCGATTAAATAAGTCTAAATTCAGTTTAGTTAAATCAATTCCATAAAAATTTATAACCTATAAATAATAGTATCAGTAGTAACTTATTATTTTATGAATAAATATATATTTTCTAATACTACACTAACACAACATTTTGTGATTAATACTATTTCCGTTCATTTGGTAATTTATTCAGTTCATTTGGTTTGATGAATATCAAAATTAAACCGTAGTTCAATTGAACTATATATTATAGCTGTAAACTGTAAACCAAACTGAATCAAATAAACCAAATAATCAAAGCATTTAATTTATTTGGTCATGTTCTATAAGTCACATGATCATATCCTCGTTCACCTCGTCATATTTCTTATTCATCATATATATATATATATATATATATATATATATATATATATATATATATATATATATATATATATATATATTTGCATTAATTCTTCCCTCTGTTTTTGAAGGAAATATATCATTGTATCTATATAAAAGGGTGGGGATCACTTGACAATGAGTTATTTTGAAATCTTGATAATGGACTCTAAAATAAATATTAAAAAAACTTTATAGATTTATAGATATATTTTTTTACTTATAGATTGATAGTGATTCAAATTTTATGTAATTTTATTATCATTTGATACTTCATCAATGAGCATTAAATTATAACCATTGTAAATTGTATAAAATTTTGTTGGTCTTTGATGAAGTATCAAACGATAATGAAATTATGTGAAATTTGAATCACTATCAATCTATAAGTAAAAGAACATATTTATAAAAAAATTTCTATTTTTCTATTTTTATTTTAGAGTTCATTGCCAAAATTAACAAAATAACTCATTGTCAAGTGATCTCCATCCCGATATAAATACTCAACATAACTCTTAAAAAGTAATAGTCTGTGTATTTCTTCAAAGAAATTGTTTTCAATTAATTACTTTAAAATACATGTTTTGTGAACGGAGCTCGAGAAAAATCTAGTTTAATCCATTGATTATAAAACCATCCAAAATAAAAATTAATTTTAATGTTGTTTTGAATTTTGACAGATTTTAGTAATAATAAGTTTTATTAAATTAATATTATTAAAAATAAGAGTGAGAAACGTAAAATTTCAAATATATGAATGGCGTACACACAATCGATGATGTGGACGAAACGCGCCCATTGCGGTGGCGCGTTTCGTCCAAACCCCGCGCAAGTGAGATGGAGAGGCGCGCGCGTTTATACATAATAAGCAACGCGCGTCCTTTGGCGAGTGGCGCGTTTCGTAAAAATAATGAAACGCGCATCGCCGTGTATGTACGCTACGCCATTCGTATATTTGAAATTTTACTTTTCTCACTCTTATTTTTGATAATATTAATTTAATAAAACTTATTATTACTAAAAACTGAACTTTTGATGATCAAGATGGGAGTGTGTATCGAAGTACAATAAAAATAAATTCAAGTATCTATCAAATGATTCGAACATGCAATGGTCTGTCATAGAAAAATCGTAACAGGTAAGTAGGTAACCGAAACAAAATTTCAAAATTTTATACCAAATTTTAATTTACAAAAAGTGTTAAATGGATGTATAATGATAACGATATTTGCATTAATCCAACACTTCCCACACACACACACGCACAAAATATTTACAATTTTTCCAAGAAAAATTGTCCATTTTTTCTCAACAAATACTCGTACGGAATCGATTGATATCTCTTACCTGGACCCCTTGTCAAGTTATATCCAAATGATTGGAAAGATGAGGTCACTGGCGTACATGAAGGGCAGCTCAACCTTCCTCGCTTGCTGTAACTCCTTCTGCATGTCATTCAAAATGCATGAGTCGCCAAAAAGGAGCCTTGAAAGAGCTTCAAGCAACGGTACTTACGCACCGATGTTATTAAAGGAAGCTTCTGTTGTCACAGATTCAGTGGATGTGATCAAATTATTAAGGAATCAACTTTGTGAATCTTCAAGGCCTCTCACTCAATTTTATTTGAGAAAGGTGTATAGTCATTGTCTATCCAGTGTCCATAACGCGGTATATGAGTTTATATATTATACTATAATAAATATTTGTTAAACTGAAAAATCTTATTTATTAATTTTAAATAGCCATCTCTCAGAACGAATTGTATATTAATTATTAAAATTATGTATATATTTGTGAAGGCTCAAATACTTTTTATTAAATAGAATCTTTGTTTGTTGAAATGAAAGAAATATTTTTCATAATAAATTAGTTAATTAAAGATTAAATATAAATCATATTATTAGATACATGGCTTGATAGATAATACTTATTATTTTCAATAAATTATTATGATTGACTTAATATATATTAACGTAAACTCGTTATATGTTAAAATTCATGCATATTTATGATCTCATAAAAAAATGTTATTTTTTTAAAGATATTTATTGTTATAATTGACTTATTGATATTAACATAAATTTATTATATTTAGCATTCATGCATTTGTTAATATCGTGATCTCATAAAGTAATTTACCTGATATATATTAAGGGAAGAGATATCTTGACAATGGCTTATCTTGACAATCTTGACAACGGTTATTTAAGTAAATATAAAAAAAAAATCTTAAAGTAGAAGAAATTTATACATATGTTCTTTTAACTTATAGATTGATAGTGATTTAAATTTTATGTAATTTCATTATCGTTTTATAGTTTATCAAAGATCACCAAAATGTTATGTAATTTATAACGGTTCTAATTTTATAATCTTTGATGAACTATCAAATAATAATAAAATTATATAAAATTTGAATCACTGTCAATCTATAAAAAGAAGAACATACCTATAATTTTTTTTTTATTTTTAAGATTGTATTCATATTTATTTGAAGATTCATTGTTAACCATTATCAAGTGATCCCTTCCTATAATTGATACGAGCTTATTTATAGTAACATGTATACCTATTTGAATTCAGGTTGGACACCAAGAGGTGAACTGCAGATTTCGTAACGCCTCATCGTATTAAAACTGCTTGAACCTAGTACACAGGGGTGTTAATTATTGACCCGACCTGACGGGTTAACCCGATCCGATCTAACCCGATTTGACATGATCCGAAGAAAAATGGGTCGGGTATGGATTTGATTTTTTTGATCCGAATCGGATCGGGTCGGGTTCAGATCAACCCAACCCAACCCGATTAATTATATTTTTTGAAGTAATTTAGTGATTTAGTACAAATTAAACCTTAAATATATACTAATTAAGATTAATTATAAATTAATTAATATATTAATATTTAAAATTATATAATCTTTTTTAATAAATATTTAAATATTTTATATGGGATGGGTCGGGTCGACTCGTGACCCATCGGGTCGGATATGGGTCAAGATTTTTGACCCGAATTTAATCGGATTAGATCAAAAAAATAATAAAATAATTTGACCTGATTCGACCCGTTGACACCCCTACTAGTACATCATTTGATATAGCATATATATTTTTTTAAATAAGGCCCTATTAGCTCTGGACATATTTCTTTTTTTATATCATTTTTCGAATTTAAACATACATCGCAGTAAAAAATGAGATTTATTATCATTTATACTAAGTATGCGGTTTTATCATTTAGTATTTAATAGTAAAGAAGCTCTACAATCTTTTTTGAATGTATTTTTGTTGTATATGCAATATTTTTACACACATTTGTTGATTAACTTACGCATATTTAGTTAAATTTAAATCATCATAATAAGGTATAGCACTTCATTTTATTAATTTAAATTATTCGAAATCATTGGTCACTTGATTTTGTTACCATCATCTAGATTAAAAGTATATTTAAAAAACCTCTTTTTTTCCAAAGATAATTATTCTTTTTTTTCTCTTTTCACGTGACCACCAAAATAGAAAGATTAATCTCGCAACACTACCTGACTTTAACTCCTTTTCGGTATGAGGCCACATATAAAGGTACAAGAAATTAATTTTGTCACTTACTGTTACTTTCTGGATCTAATTATACAATTTGATTTAGATTGTAATTAGTTACTGTTTCTTTGAGCTGCGTGGTTCTTCATGAAGTAAAAACGTATACATTATTTTAGCTAAAAATTATAATATTCGATATTTGAACGGCCAATTTAAACAAGTCACTACGTTTGTTGACAAGTTGACAAAAAAATCGTAAAATTCGCGTCCTCTTTTTATATTTCTTATAAGGAAAAAATGGTCGATATAAGGATATTGGATCTTCCAATACCATAAGTTTCCTCACTATAAAAAAAATAAAAGGTAAGAAAAATAAGTAGAATTATTAGTTCCAAAGAAATTTCAATATATAAGTTAAAGCAAGCAGCTTGGCTTGAAATTGGTCGTTTGTTTTTTAAATATTAAAAATTTGAAATTGAAATAACGGCATAATTTTATTTCATGAAACACCTCAACGCTACTCTTATTACCTTTATAAAACGATCAATTAAACTTTGACAATAAGACAAGTTGAGTAGTTTGAGAGACAAACAGTTGTTGTGCCATTCTCAATTTCGATAAGTACAAATTTATTTGATACATCAGGAAAATTTTACGATAAATTGTTCTATGATTATTAATATGGGTACCAATACGTATCTGATACGATAGTGATAATTAATTTTTACGTAACTCTAAAACTACGAGGAAATTATTTATTAGCTGTGTACTGATCTGTTGACCCAAAGTAAGAGAATGATACGAAAAAAAAAGTTACTCTTAATTCCACATCACAAAATTTTAATTTATATTTACATACAGTTAGTATACCAAAAGAACCATTTTTATTTTTAGAAAAGGCTAAATTAATATCATGGATATTGGAATTATGACGTTTTCCACGACGCAACAAAAAAAATCTGAAATTTTATCTTTTTATTGAAAAAAGTCATCATTCTAATATCTGTAAAATTAATTTAACCTTTTTGTTTAAGAAAAAAATGCAATTTCTTCTGATATTTTACTATTACGGTATTACCACCCACAATGACATGGGATTCTAGATTTCTTACTGTGGTCCCTGGTCCCTGGTCCCATGACCAGCATTAAAAGGCCACAATACTTCAACATACAAACCCTCAGAACTGGTCCAATTGGATGGTTCATATTTTGGACCTATTTGAATTATTGCCTCAAAGCTGGGTGGCAAATTTTAAAAGAGATAAGTGTCATGTCCCATTCGCCTTCCCCATAATGGGTCCCACTGGTAGTCAGGTAGTACTAGACACCTACATAAGTTCTCCTCAAAAAACAAAAAGAAAAAAAACACCTACATAAGTATTAACAACCTTCAGATTTCCATTTTACAATTTGTATTGCGCTTATTTAAGTTTTCAAATTACTGAATTGCTGTAAAAGCTGCCACAAAAGAACTGGCAGAGGAATTGAGATTCTTTAGCCAAGCTTAAATTTCTAGAAAAACAAGCAATAGTTATAGGACTTGCAGTAAATGAAAGAAAAATTTTAGTCCGTGAAACCTCTAAATAGAAAATAAATTATTTTGATCCATGCTATAATCTTTCAGAGAGATATAATCTCGTTGATCACTGAATTTTTTAAACCTTTTAGTGATTTTTCTTTAATCCGATGGAGCGATTGAGAGGACCTGGTACAGATAGTTTTCGTCTTTGTC
Organism: Schoenoplectus tabernaemontani; assembly: GCA_037127355.1. NCBI lineage: Eukaryota > Viridiplantae > Streptophyta > Magnoliopsida > Poales > Cyperaceae > Schoenoplectus > Schoenoplectus tabernaemontani. The sequence goes on from CM073746.1 coordinate 11,442,454, forward strand.
TGGAACTCTGTCTTGAGAGAGATTCGGATTTCTGTTGGAAACGAAATGGTGTCCAGAAAATGTAGAATTGAAATAGTTTCGAAAAATAATAGTCTTCTTGTATATAATGGATGCCAATAACTGAACCACCAGTTATTTCTTAGCGAGTCAATATCAAATCCAAATCCTCTATTGACGATTTCGTTGCTTAATCAGAAAACTATCTATAGTTGTGCTCTCCAGAAATCAATAGCATAATTATATTATTATCAAACTTTATATAATTTAGACTATCACTAAATCATAAAGTTATTATTACGCATTCTACACATTAAATGGTCTAGTTCTCATGACACATATTGAACCCGATTAACAATATAAAATTTGATCACTTCATAACGGATATAATTTGACAGAACATTATATAATATATACTTATTATATATAAGCTCATACATATTGTAATTGATAATAATTAATTCCAACAGTAAATACTCTCAGCAAAAGCAAAAATAAGGAAAAAAAATGACAGAAACACATCTCTGCTCTAGTGCTGATAAGTCAAGACATTGTTTTGTCTTTTAACAAAGGCTTTTCTATTTATGCACCTCTATTTTTTTAACACAAAAATATTAATTGAAGCTTCACCTTTCTATTATGCTGGAGGATGAAATTGTTCTCTAAAAAAAGCAAATTTTAAGTGGCTGATTCTAGTGTATTTCAAATTTAAAGGTACATCCTATCATTGCACATCCAGTACTTCAAATTTAATTTTAGAAATGTAATTTTTTTCGTTTTATCTGGATGAAAATAGTAATTTTGACGGTGTATAGTCAGTATACTTCGAAAAAGAGGGAAAAGTACCTAATATCTGTCATTTCATGTTCAAAATAATTAGTGAGACAGAATATAATGTAGAAGCTAAAAAGAGACCCAGTTTGAACACTGAATTTCCATGCAATTCAATGGAAAAGGAAGAACGGGGGACACAAGGCAGGCAACCGATATCGTTTCCTTTCTCGTGTTAAAATTAATAAAATGGCATAAAATATATGCTGCTTTACATTGTCAGATATAACGACTCTGCTGACTGAGTTACTGCTGCCCCGTCCAAAAGGCTGGTTTGGTTTATGGTTGCTTCCTAACAATTAAAGTTGTATCTTTTTTTATGAGTTCACCAAATTTCTCATGAATATCATGCAATCTTCCATGTAAAGAATCTATGTATGTAAAAGTTAAGTTAATTTACCTATGTTTATTTCAAGTTGTAAATCTGTAAATGCCTTCGGTTTATTTCTAACAGTCAAGTAAACGTTTTTTCAGCTTGTATTATAAATATTTTAAAGTATATTTGAATTCATTTATTTGAATGATCAAATATAAATAATAATTTCACTTCACTTCTAACATTCAGTAGAAATCAGCCTACAGATATTCCAATGCAAAATTTTGAGATCTATATATGTCAAAAGAAAAATGAAGAAAAGAGAAAAAGAAGAAAAATTTACTGCTGGTGCATTTTGTATTTTACATTTGAACATATATAATTGCATAATGAATGCTATTTTTAGCCATGATAAACCATTCATATACCCAATCATACGATTTTGTTTATTCTCCCTTTATTTGGGTATTCATCTTCCTACTTTGCATATATTTATTTTGTTATAAAAATATTTTGCATATATTTATTTAGATAAATTTTGAATAAATATTTTTTTTCAGAATGAGATATGAGAAACAATTTTAATATTAAGATCTGAAAAAAATCTACATATAAATTGATATAATTCGGGTATGACCCGACACGATATAATTTCTTTCAAAAAAATAAATTGATTCGATCTAATCCGCTCAAATCTAAACCCAACTCGACACGCCCAATTAAACCTCTAAATCTATCAGTCTATTACCGGCAGGTAAAAATACAACGATACTCACTTATCCTTCAAATTCACAGTAAGTAAAGAAATCGTCGATGCCTCATTTTTTTTAAGTCTGCTTGAACAAAAAGATTATTTTTTTGGTTATTTGACAAATATACAACTTCAGAATTCGAGATACGGTAATGATTTATGATTGATTGCTGGCATCGTGCTCCAGTTGTTGCGAGTCCAAACTTCTTCCTTGGCTATTTTTGGGACAAAGGACATGTTTTCCTTTCGTTTTTATTTTATTTTATTTTTTTTAATAAAAGGCTTCAATTAATTGAGTGATGCACTGATGCTAAAATAACCAATAAGTCTAATCAAAATCTTAAATTCTAGTGGCGAACAAACATGAAACATATATATGACCGGCCTTTGTGGAATATTTACTGATAGTAATTTTTTTTTTAAATTTTTGTAGAGATTACAAAGACATGGATAGGTATTGAATTATCAATTTTTAAGTAGAACAACACTAGTAATTTTTACTAGTCAACTGAGTTATCATTCGTTTCCCTACATAGTCACTTGGTCAAAAAAAAATCACTATTTTTCTACTCATTCTCAAAATTTCAAATTATTGATATTGATTGATTTATGAAATTTTAAGACATATAATTTCTTAGACAAGCCAAGTGTGCTGGATGTGGAATTTAAATATAGTGACTATACCAGAAGTCCTTTCTTAATTTACACATAATTACATATCAATCTAGTAGTTTAAGTATAACAATGCTCAATTAATACTTAATAGCTGTCTATTATAAATTATTCTTTTACCATTTATGAGTTGTTTATTGACAATACATATCATATTGAATATCAAATACTTTGATTTCAGTGAAAAAATTAAAATAAGGTGAGACTATTTTTAGTATCGACAAAAGATTGGGACTGAATGTTAACATGATGTTCCAAATAAGAAAAACTGGAATTGGACCATATTAGATATAGTATTATGAATAACATCAATTAATTGCGCTGTCATGGTTTCAAAATTTGATTCTGATGTTTTGATCAGCATGATTGCATATTAAAAGATTGTTAAAAAAATTACATGATTTTAGGTTTTACTTAGTTATTAATTGGATTTGAGGAAAAAAATAATCTTATAATTTTTGGATTGTCTAATCTCCAAAAGGCAAAATAGTGAAAATCTCTAAAATATAAATTTAACTTTTGACAAGTTTTTAGTATACATATTAAATTGAGTGGGATAACAAATTTATTCCGTACTTAAAAGTCCGGAGAAAAACAATGTAAAAAAGCGGATAAAAATAGGTTAACAAGTTTATTGTAATTTTATTGCCACATAGTGTAATATATTTTTTTATGATTTTTCAATCAGAAAGAGATTAAAGAATAGAAAGTGTGCATGTTTATTCTCAGATCGACATGCATATCCATTGTTTATTTGTTTAATTCGGACCAAACCGACTTGGGTCCAGATCCGGTTTATACTTTTCCAAACTGGCGCGGATATGTTATGATTTTTAACTTTATGGATTTAAATTAAAGAGGGTATAGCTACTACTGCACAATATATAAAGGCCCGCCTTGAGGTGCTCTTTCATGAATTCGATAGAAAAAAATAAAAATAAAAAAGTTCATGGCTACCAGGGTGCAGTCACCAAAACTCCTTCCTTCTTTCAAATATTTCAAATTCAAGAAAGAAAATCCAAATTCGCACAAACCCAAGAAGATCAAATCCTTTCTCCACAAAAATATCCTCCCACATGTAACCCATTTTGCATATGCCCTCGTAGATTTGAAATGCATGGTGTTTGATCTCCTTAGCAAGAAAACGTCAATCTCCAAGTTGCCAAAATATCAGAAATGTGCGACTACCAAGCAAAACAAGCTAGTTAGTTTCATCAAATTACACCTCAAATGGAACCCCTCTCATGTCACACCCATTACAGATTCCAGTCAAGTGTACAATTACACCTATTCTGCTTGTGATTTGGTGATTTCTGCGCAAGAGAATCACGGTGAAGAAGAGAGAGAGACCGAGTATCTGGAATGGTTGGAGGAGAGAGAAACAGATGAGAGTGAGATGAATGAGATTGATCGGCTTGCTGAGGAGTTTATTGCAGACTGCCACCGGAAGTTTCTGTTAGAGAAACAAGAGTCTTATAGAAGGTATCAAGAGATGATGGCTAGAAGTGTATAACTAGAGAAGGAAGTTCAGCTAGCTTGCTCGCAGCAAATAATGGACAATTTGAGGGGTTAATTGAATAAATGCACAAGAGAAGAGATGGTGTTTTCTTTCTTCTTTGTTAAATATATGTCATTGTTTAGTTTGGCAATTTAAGATGATGTTTCTAAGGAAACTGATGAAGGCTTTGGGAAATTGTTTTTAGTTCAGTTTCAGTTGTAGTTGGTGTTAATTTTGTGGTGGATGATTGGTATTAGATTCTGCTACAGAATTTGTAATTAGATATTTAAATGTGTTGTTCTTTGTTTTTCGAGGATATGTTGTAGCGCTAGCGCATGTAAAATTCTGAGATCAATTCACTCAGACGGTTTTTACTCTTAATTTTGTAAGAAGAAATTGTGACGAGGCAGGTCTGATAATTGAATGAAATATGTTCTTGGCAATTTGGACAGAAGTTCAGAATAGTTTCTCAGTCAGTACTGAGTACTGGTAAGTTATCTTTTTGTTTGGTTTTGGAAAACAGCACATGAATATAGTTTGTATCAGTTGTTAACCAGTCATATAAAAATACGCTTGTTCAAAAGTATGAAGGTCTAATTCTTTTTCCGTATATAAGTTTCATTCTTACCTCTTTCCGAAATGTAAATACGCCTTTCTTCATTTCTCTTTTTTTTTTTTAAAAAAAAAAAAAAAGATAGGCAGGGCCAGGGTTAGCAGATTTTGAAAATAGATAGGCGTGGAGATCTATCAAGAGCCCATCTACGGGGACAGGCTCGGTTTACAAACCTAATTTTGGGCTTCGATCGTGAAACGTGCACTTGAACTCTGATATGCATGGAAGAAGTATCTAAATAAACACTAATTTGCCAACATCAACATATCTTATTACATTAAAAAAAAAACTAACAAATAGAGAGTCTAATAATTTTAACAAACCTTTTTATTGATAAAAACATTCTCTACATATTTTTGCGGTTGACCTTAAAAATTAAAATAAAAATTGATTTTCCACTATTTTTTTCCATTTTTTTTAATTTTTAAATAGATGTACCTAAAGTCTAACGAGATTCTATATACAATATTGTTCAAACTTAAAAAATATATAAATATCACAAAATTTATGTCTATTAAATACAACATCTATTAAATATTTTTTTTTGTTTCTTCTAAGCTTTCTAAAAATGATATAAAATAAAAAATCAATTATATATATATCGCTTATGCACCTTTCTACTTTAAAATATTAATTTTTGTTAAAAAATATTATAAAATATAAGATTCTGCACATACATTTGCACTTAAAAACAAAACTAAAATGGCATTACTAGAAATTACGGGAATAACACTTTGAAATTATGTGCCTAAATGACAAATTGAAGTGGTGTTAGTTTGCTATTGTTTGTATATTACTTGGGGAAAAAGAAATTAAAACTTATCAACCGAAATATTTTATCTATCGATTATATTTTTTAAGGAAATTTTTTAAAGAAATAAAATTCATATTTTCGTATCTGAACAACTAACGATCAGATCTCGAAATATAATATTTTTTTAAATTAACAAAATATAGAAAATTAAGATTATAAATTTAGTCTCCTATCCACGTTTGATCATAATTAAAAATAAATTTCGCATGCAAATGCAGATGATTAAAAAGTGATAAAAAAATTTAAAACATAACAAATAATTTTTTTATGTGATAAAAATATTTTTCTAAAACAATAAGGATGGGATGCTGACATCAACAACACAAAGACGCATGTATATGAATTTAATTTTGAGGAGTGATAATTTTTATTATAAACACACTTTTTTTTGATGAAATGAAATTCTGAAGTTACCGCCAAATGCATATTTACCTTAGTATCACTGGAAAGTGGGGCCCATATTGTGCATATCTAGAGTCTACTTCACGAGCTCCTTGGTCGCTGCGTTGGCGTCGCACATGCACCAGGCGTAGAAAGATTCCTTCACACCGGACCCGAACCCTAAAGTTAAATTTGGCTATATTCCATCTCGCGTCCACCTTCCATTTAATAACATCTCCACCTTCACCTCTTTTCCTTCTTTCCTCCTTTTTATCGAATCGACTAGACTCGACTCTATCACCGCTCGTCCTAAACCCTAGTCTCTCTCTCTCTCTCTCTCTCTCTCTCTGTACATCTCCACATCTCTTGGAATCTTTTTGCCATGGACGCGTTACGTAAGAGAGTAAGACCTCAGACGAATGGAGGGTTCGGCGGTGCAACGAAGAGGAGGCCCAAAGGTGTGTTTTTTCTTCCCAGTTTTACTTGGATCTTTGTTTTGTGTTTCTTCTTTCCTGTTCATGGTAATCTGTTTAGGTTGGCGTCGGTATTCATATTAGACGCATGCTTGATATAGTGTCTCTAGTAAACGTTGCAGATCTAGGGTTTCGTGTGCTACTCCATCATGTATTTCATTGTCCTCCGCCGTGTTAAATTTAGTTTCCAATTAGCGATTCTCCTTTATATGCTTGTAGTCCGTAGAGTATGGATCTAGATTCTCATGCTTCTGTGTTGAGGTTCTATTGTTTACTATCCTAGTGCTAACCTACTCAATAGACATTATCTTTCTGTCTTCCCGTTTAATGTTTAAAACTACTTTCAAAACAATTAGTAATATTAGTAACCGTTGAAGGGGTGGAACTTTTGTCATTTGAATTGTTCTAATGCTGATTCCAAAGTATTATTGGTTCACCTATTTATTAGTGAAAGTCATTATTGAAGCAATTATAAGGTATGGAATATGATCTAAGACTTTCTAATGAGGCTATTAGTGGAGTTCAAAATTACATCAGGCTGCAAAAAAATAAATTCTTGTATGAAACAAAAACAGGATAAAAATTTGATTCAATCCATTTGTTGACTTGACATTTAGAAGGAGACTTTTATAGTGGTTGTAGGTTGTAGATGGAAATTGAAACAAAACAATTTGCTATTGTCTAAAAGCCATACAAATTGCTATTGTCTAAAAGCCAAACAATTTGCTATTGTTTAAAAGAAAAAATGTTTAGTGACATGCTAATTCAATCGAATTCATGATGTTTCCAAATAAAGAACAGAGATTTATTTTTTAGTCCAGATCCACCAGAAATTAGTTCAATATTGACAGCATGTTGCCTTTTGGGCCAAGTTGCTGGAAAATTGAGGATCTGAAAATTTATCAAAGATGTTAAAATTTGTTGTGAACATAAACTGAAAACTAGAAATTAATTTTATGTAACAGAAATGGACTCGTTCCAAACTGGGGTAGGAAGCAAATCGAAGCCATGCACCAAGTTTTTCAGGTTAACAATCTGAACTTTCTATATGGATAATAAATAATAATGAGCGTCATAACGGTATTACTCTATATTTCTTTTCTATAATTAATGTTTTATGAAATTATCATAATTTGTAAGGCTCTCTTTAGATGTGGGGTATAATGATGATTAATTATACCTTAGTAGAAGATTAGCTCAGAATTGGGTTCCACATAATGGTCTTAATTTAATTCATTTAAATTTGGTTTAGCCATATTGTTTATATCCTACAAATAAAAGGGCCTCAAACATTTAACTTGTAGTTTTTAAAATTTGTGATTATTTTTTCAGGTACACATGCATTTTTTTTTCTGGATTAAATACATGTAAAATTTGGAGACTGACGGATAATTATCCATATGGGTCAATGTAATGCAATTAAAATACAAATCTGTTAGAGATTATGAGAATCATAATCATGAAATGTACAGTTGGTTAAAGCAGCCAAATCTTGTTCGGTACAAGGAAAATTTTAACTCATTCCTTGTTCTGAAGACTAAATATTTGTCTTCTTATTTTTTTTCCTGGTTTCGGACGGAGGCTGTTATATTGTTTGGTGTTTCTTATGAAGTTGTGATTTTGAGGCCACTTTTGTTGAGCAACCACAATATTGTTTGGTTGCCTGTTAGTAGGATGTGGAGCTTTCAATGTGTTCTATTACCTGCTTTTACCTTTTCCTATTTTTTAACGTTTCTACTTCAATTGTTGCATGACTACCAATTTGTATCTTATGCAGCACTACGGGATGCCCATTTGGGGATACCTGTCATTTCCTGCACCACTATCCTGGTGGGTACCAAGCTGTCTCTAAGCTCATGAGCCCAGCGATGGCCCCACCACCTCATGCAATGGGTCTTACCCACCATTATTCCATGCCAGATCCTACCTCTGCCCCTTCTCCTGCTGGCGCTACTGTCAAAACCAAGCTATGTACCAAGTACAACACTGCTGAAGGGTGCAAATTTGGGGAGAGGTGCCATTACGCCCATGGTGAGCGTGAACTTGGAAAACAGGTACCCGGTGGTCATTCCCATTCTAGTCACATGCAACCTGCGCCACCAACATACGGAATGGGTGCACCTGGTGGATTTTCCCATGGCGGGAGGTATGATCACCCTGCAGCAGGACCTTCGCCTGGCAGCTTTGGAGCATCCGCAACTGCTAAAATCAGTGTGGAGGCATCTCTAGCTGGCGCCATTATAGGTAAGGGAGGTGTTAATACAAAGCAGATTTGCCGTGTTACTGGTGCCAAGCTGGCTATTCGGGATCATGAATCTGACCCGAATATGAAGAACATAGAGCTTGAAGGTACTTTTGATCAGATCAATCAAGCCAGTGCTATGGTCAGAGAGTTGATTGTTAATGTAAGTGGAGGGGGTGGCCCCCGGGGAGGGAGAACTACTTCTGGTGTAGCTGGCGGTGGTGCTGGTCATGGTGGACCTGCAAACCATTTCAAGACCAAGCTGTGTGACAACTTTGCTAAGGGATCATGTACTTACGGGGAAAGGTGTCATTTTGCACACGGCTCAAGTGACCTGCGCAACACAGTCTGATAATTGAGATTTTGAGTATGGATTTGTCCGTGTATGTGCAATAATTATTCAGTTTGTTTTTAGATGTTATCTGTTCGTCTCTTGAGATGAGGACTTGTGGGTAAAAAATGAGAGCTAGCTAAGTAATTGTGTTTGATGCTTTTAGCTTGTTGGCGTAGACAGGTAGTGTTCTTTTTCATGTGGGCTGTATTCCTTTGTATTCTTATCCCTATTTAATCTCCGTTTGGTGTTTCTAGTGACTTCCCTATTTGTAGAAACTTTTTTTTTGTTAGAGTTTAGATGGTTGAAATGAAAATTTTCCGGTCATCCCCGTTGTTTTTAAGCTGTGTGCAAAGCAGGAATATTATAGCCCTTTGTCAATTGCATAGAGGAGCACGAATTACATAAATATTTGGTACCTAAAAGTGTTTCTGTTGTAGTTGTCTCGTTGTTTGGCATATGATGAAGAAATACGGATGAAGAATCGAAATTGGGCCGAAAAATGTCAGTATGTTAGAATTAGAGTTGGTAAAATTAGATCTAATCAGAGAAATTTGTCTAATCTGTCCGGATCTGAATTCAATTTGATATGATTTTTTACAAAAGTCAAACTAATCTGAACCTGACTCTATCTGAACCCGAACGACTCGAAACTCGAGATGATCTGAGATCAGACGATCCGAAACCTGACCTGATCTGAACTCGAATGACCCGGAAACCTAAGATGATTTGAGATCAGACAATCTAAAATTTGACCCGATCCGAACCTGAATGACCCGAAATCCGAGATGATCTGAGATCAAATGACCTGAAATCCGACCCGATCCGAACCCGAACAACTCGAAACCCGAGATGATTCAAGATTAGACAACCCGAAACCTAACCCGACTCAATTCGTGCTGCATATATGTATTAAATACTTTAAAATTATACTATATAAATATTAAACTTCTCTTTATAAATTCAACTTGTAATTGACGATCAGTTTATTTTGATGGAGGTCAGGTTAAGCACGGGTTTAGAGGAAGGACCGGGTTAAGCACGAGTTTCATAAACAACGATGAACCGTCCGTTTATTTTAACACAAATTAGAATTTTTTTTTATCAATATAGCACGTACAAATAGTTGCACGTATAATTTTGATAATTTTAATTAAGAAATTACCTACATACATATATATATATATATATATTCAGAATTTATATGGAAATGAAAAAATTACATTTCAAATCATAATAATAATGCCTATTAATCAAAATTTATATGTCATAAATTAAAATTATTATAAATAAATAATGTTTATTAATCAAAATTATCATAAGTAGCATGTCTTCAGTTTGTTAATAAAATGAATGAAGTATATCAATCTGAAACAGATATGACTAGACCCAAATTAATTAATCATATACATATTATTTGAAAAGTCAAATTGATTATAACATAATTGATAATCTAGATCTAATATTGTCTAAAATGAATTTCTGAAAAGAAAATTAAAGTCTGACGATCCGAAATTCAACCCGATCTGAAATTAGATCCGGCCCAAAATAAAACATAACAAAAAAGAACCCGACCCGGCCCTGCCCGACCCGAAACCCGAGATTATCCGATATCAGATGATCTGAAACCCGACCCGATCCGAACCCGAATGACCCGAAACCCGAGATGATCTGAGCTACTAAGAACCCGAAACCCGACCTGACCCGACTCGAAATAACCCGAAACCCAAAAAAACCCGACAATGTTCAACCCAAAACCCGATCCGACCAGGATCAGATTGACTCGAACCCGACCCTGTTACACTTAACATCTTCTTTGATTTGTCGATTTGCAAAATAATCTTGAATTTTACAATTTGCCTTGTTGAGTTTTGTGCAGGGATTAATATACAAATGAACTAGTGCACAAGAACCATGATTAGTACTGGGATACAAGAGCTTAATCAAGACTGCACTAGGCTTAGGTTTAGTAAAACTCAAACTAGGTTGAATTAGTCAAGAGAAATTGAGCTTAAACAACAAGAAAAGAAGTGCTTCTGCTCAGTGAATCGTTATAACGGTTCATCTCGATACTAAAAAATATTCTAAGGCAGAAACATTCTCAAAGAAACCAGAGTGAATCGTTATGTAACGATTCAGTAATCGTTACAACGATTTATGAAACGAATAACGATTCTGTAATCGTTACAACGATTCATGAAACGTATAACGATTTGATAAATCGTTATAACGTTTCAGCTCAGTTGATCCAACGGCTATACGGCAGAACAACAGGTAAATTTCTCTGACAATCCTACCGTTTGAATGTTAATCCGTTATAACGATTTGTAAACCGTTATAACGGTTTTGTAAACCATTATAACGATTTGTAAACCGTTATAACGATTCAGGCCGAAAAAGAGAGTTATGCTTGGTTTTCAGCTCTTTATAAAAGGGGGACCATCACCCTTCTCCTCCTGTTGTTGAATACATTTGCAAAATACATTCTTACAGCCACCATTAAAGAGCTTTGAGAAAACCTTGCTATACCTAGGTAAAGCTCAAGATCTTTGATCTAAATTTGTTCTAAACACTTGTGAGATTTGAGTGATTTGCTTCATTGCTAAATTTACTCCTAGCTTTTGCTACTTCATTAACTTTAGGCTTTGTCTCTCATCCTTTTGCCGTACAAGACTTGTATTAGGTTAAATAGATCGAGGACACGAGGAGTAGGCGCATAACGCCGAACCTCGTTACATCGCGTGTCAACTCGATCTTTTGATTGAGCATTTCTGAACTCTTTCTCTTTACTTTATTTCATATCTTTGGTTTAGAAATTACTTGTGCTTGATTGTTGTAGAACTTGTTAAAATTGCAATTTAACCCTTGTACTTTTTACTAATTGACCAAATTAGTATTATTAGTGATAATCAAGGGTTACAAAGTGGTATCAGAGCGCGTTGAGTTTGATAATTAAGGAACACTTAATTACAAGCCAAGGTCCTCACTATGTCGAGCACAAGGCATATCAAGGAACCACCGATTTTTGGGTCCGGTTGTAAAGGCTTTACCTATTGGAAGAAATGCATGACCAACTACCTAAAAAATATTGATTTGTGGGATATAGTTGAAAATGGTTTTACCATTACCAATGATGCAAATGACAAAATTGATATTGCTTGTCTTATGAAAGTCAAACAAAATGACCAAGCGGTTAATGTCATACTTGCTTCCGTCCATGAATCAATTGCACTAACTTTTGGGGAAGCAATCAATGCCCATGATATGTGGATAGCATTAATTAGAAAGTATGAAGGAAATGATATGCTCAAAAAAGTTAAAGAGGAAAGATTGCAATCTATATTTGAAAGCTTTAGAATTGATGAGCATGAATCTATTGAAGATATGTACACTAGATTCATAATTCTAATTAATGAGTTTATTGATGTAGGTGATCCTTTGCCTACAAACAAAATAGTCTCAAGCGTCGGGAGGGTCTGTTGATGAATGCTCATCTTGTCTCGCTTGTTTTTCTCCATTTGGCGAAGTAAGCATTCATGATATTTTATATTCACTTTGTGGGCTATCAATGCATCATAATTCTCTCAATAAATTTTAAGTTGACCATTTAAAATCTTCTTGGAGAAACCTTGATTCACAATTTTATTGTATGCATCAATGTTGAGAGAGAGTTGGAGATGCTTCAATTTTATGATTAGAAATATAACATTTCCTTTATTGCTAGACATTCGAGTCAACACAAAGATTATTTTTTTTATCTTGGTGTAGTTGCATGTGTGTATTCCATTTTAATGCCTGACCATACTCCATAGTCTCGTCACCACATTTAACACTTATATATCAATATTGAGAGTCAGAGATATGTATGAAGTGAATTGAATATTTTGTTCTCTAGGTTGAGTGGTTCCTACTACCTCTTTCTCTCCGATTTCTTCTGACATTTCGGACCCTTCATCTTGCGTCCGAGATTTCTTTTCAAGCATTTCTGAAAACCTACATTGACTTCTTAAAAAGACGATAAATTCTTGTGCAAGTTGAGTGAATTGATTTTCCAGCACATTACTTTCATTTATCAGCATGTCAATTATACTCATCATGTCACTATTAATTTTCTCTTGTGTTTCTATGAATCTTTTCATCATCAATTCCAAATTTGTTTTTGAGACTTGTTGTTGCTCTAATTGACAATATGAAAATTCTAGTTCATGCCAAATTTGATTGAGATTTTGGTGGTTCTCCCAATTACTATAGTATGTGTCGGTGGTGGGATAATGTCGAGACCAAAATAAATTATTTAAAATGTTTACTTATCCTTGTTCAATTTTGTTTATAAAATGACACTCACTTGTAATATGATCGCTCTCACCATAGATCTCATATTGATATTGTCTTTTGACAGCAAAGGCTCTTGCTTGCTCCACTTTTCATTTATGTGCCTTTACCTTAGCTTTAGCTCTGAGAATAGTCACCTCGCTTACACCGTGTCTCCCTACTTGATACATCCTTGCTTTAGATTTTCAAATTGAAGAAGATTGACTAGCATTCTTACAGAAAAAAAAACTAAAAAAATAATGTAAAAAGGAAAAATAAAAGTTTAGTCTAATTTACTAAGTGAAAACCTAGTACAAAGTGCAATATCCTAAGAAACTCCTTACGCTGTCCTCGATAATGACGCCAAAAAGGTTGACGTGTGTCAGGTGCTAATAAAAATACGCCCTAAATACACCTAAAATGTCTGGTTTACAAGCGTATAAACCTAACAATTGCAGTATAATCTGGGGTCGATCCACAGGAATAACTTTTGATACTAGGTAATTCAAGGTTCAATTATCGAAACAATAATGAATGAAGTTGGTAATTTAAAATAAATATAATCCTAAATTTAAAGGAAGTAAATTAGGAAAATGCAGAAATATAAAAGTTTTAGGGCTTTCAGATTATAATTAAATATAAATGCTATTTTAATTTCAAATCAAATTATTATTTTCTCATGCAATTATAATTGAGGGTTTCTCAATCCTAATTTAGAATTTGCCCACTTTCGTGGTGCAGTCCCTTATCTAGCGTAAATTCTACTTTGTGGCATACCCTAAATGCGTTAATTTCTGTGATTGGCCGGGTTATATACTTAAGCCATCGAATCCCCTAATGGACTCAACAACATGATTCAAATATGGGGTCCTCGAAAGTAATAAGACATCTATTGAAACCATTTTCCTAAGTCTTAGTTTAGGTCAGACAATCGACGTCTCCTTTCAGTACTTAGTCTCAAAGCTATGGCTTTGCATACAATCAATAAGTTGGTCAATTTCTACACAGGTTCAAGCATTTATAACTACTCAAACATACAATTCATTATTCAATTATCATATCATACACAGATAAATCATAAATAAAGATCAAAACAAAGCAATCATTGAAATAATGACATAATTCGAACTAAAATAACACAAGTATCAATTACATGTCCTAAACCCTAGAAGATGGTAGTTTAGCCTTTCATGAGGCAATAAATAACAGGAGAATCAAAGAAAAAAAGGTAAACATTAGAGAGAACAAGGGAGAAAGGTTGGAGAAGAAAGAGAGAAGTTTCTTGCCTCTTATTCTGAATTATCCAACTCTTCTCTATTTTTTATCTATTTCTAAGTATCTATCGGTTATGATGCCTTAATGGATTATGTTCTTCTCGTTGTCAGGAGCGAAATGAGTTAAAGAACACTGAAAAACTCCAAGTGGTTCTCTCAGAAAGTGTAAATAATTGTCAGGACGTCAAGCTGAAACCGTCCTGTCCCAGGCCGCGTGCAGCTCTGAACAGGGTCCGCACGGGGCTCCAGATAGCCTGAAAAATCTGTATTTTCGCCGTTTCTCATCCGTTCTTACACCAAATCGCGTCTAATTCACTCAATTTGTCTTCTCCTACATTAAACATCAAATATTGGGCAATAAATTAATTTAACCCTATTTTAATGAAATTAAAGTATTTTGGTCAGATTTTCTAAGTTTAACCCTATAAAATTATCAAATAGTTATATGTCAATTTGGCTCTTATCAGTTAGTTCGATCAAATTCGATTCATTTGCACCTCTAATTTTAACTTACTAAAAAAATTGAGAAAATTTAAAAATAATTATAAGTTTCACTAATTTTATTATAAATGAACTATATATTTTATTTTAGATATAATTTTTGCATAGATCAATTATAAAATATAATAATTTTTTTTGAATAAGACTTTTAGTTTCTTTTTTTATAACAAAACTTATAAATAAGTGTTGTTTTTAATTTTTTTGTTGTATTTTTTAAACCTTCTAGTAATGCATGATAAAAAAAGAAATGAAATGAAAAAATAGATTTGATCAAAATCTGATGTATCCTTTTTATAAAATCAATTAATTTCAATCATAAATTGAGATTTGAATGTTTTAATTAATACACGTTAGCCAATAACATTATTGAATGAATCCACTACATATACTTTTCATAATAATATAGATAAGCTAGTTGGTATAAACAGGGACATCATTTGTTTGTTAAAATATCGAGGAGGATAAATGTGAAAGTTCCATTCCATTCTCCAGGAAACAACTCCGTAATTGAATCCACGCCAATCATTTCCATCCTACTGCAACGTCCTTCTAATTTTATGTGCATCGGGTTTTATGGACCATGATTCAAAACAAAATTATTATATTGATGAATAATGGATCCCACTTCCATGATCCACAAAATCTTTTTTTCTGCACCTGGTTTTAGTATTCGGGAGTCGGTACCACTGTACCAGTGCATTAATTGAAACATCAAACAAGCACCGCTTCGGCACCTGCGGTTCTTTTGCGATTTGCACCGAGACCCTCTCAATTAAAGAAAAAAAAAATTCAATCCCATGGCTGTTGCGAGCATTTCTCCATGCATTACTCTGCCGTGGTATCGTCGCCGCAGCGTGAACCGGCTGCGGAGCGCTACAATGGTTTGCAGAGCAGCTGTACAGCAGGAGACCTACAAAGCCGGTCCAGGTGGAAGCTACGCGCGCGAGATGGAGCGTCTATCTGCTAAGGAGTCCCTTATCCTTGCTGTTCGTTTCTCTGTTTTTCTTATTTTTTATGTTTTTCTCTTTTATGTTGTGTTTTTCTGGTCCGTGGAAGAGTCGATAGTTGTTATCTTCTACACCTCATTAATTTTGAACAATTGGGTTCTCGATAGCAGAATAAGGTATTTAAAGCTGACGTTAATTGAGATCGAGGAGTTCCTAGTGCTCCTTGCCTCCTTCTAGTACTATCAATGCTACAGTGCCATCACAATGTGACTATGTTTTCACACAATGATGGGATTAACCTCATTTCTGTCAAGCTTACCAGATTTAGCATTAGATAAGTCCTCAATTGTGGAAGTTTGCAGTGTGTGAGCTTCAGTTGAACCCAAAAATAAATTTACTCTGAATTATGTATACTATACTAAAAATAGGGAAGATGAAAAATAAAAGGCTGGACAATTTTGGAAGGTAAATATGTAGTAATCTATCTAGAGGAGCAGGAGTTGATACCCATCAAGGCATATAATTGTCAATTTGTGCCCTTTCTAGATGAATGAAAGGGTGGAGATTATATCCACTCAATGAACAAGTATGAGATTATAGTAGTACCAGAATAGAACAGTAGCATTATGAATAACCTATAAACTGGAACTTACCACATGAGTTCTAGGATGTTCAATTCATTAGACCTACTGAGCTTAATCGGGAGGTCGATTGCACTATGCCTGATCCTGCTCGAACCTGTTACACACCACTTTAATAATAAAACACATTTAGAAAGTTGCAATGTGAGCAATTATAAACAAAACTCCACTGCCTATTCACCTTGCACTGTTTCCCTAGAAGATTATTTTTTATCAATTGTCATTCTTCCTTTTTTTTTAAGTAGAATGCAGTTTCAATTCAATTTGATCAACTGGAATATACAAATATCATGCTGATAGTGGAATCTAGGCGCCAATCCTTATTCTTGTAACAACAAACAAGTAACATGTGGTAATGCAGTTCAAAGATGCTGGAGGCTTCCAGTCGTTGGTTAGTGGGAAGACAACAGAGATGCAAAAGATAGATGTCAATGAGAGAATTGTTGGTCTAGAGCGCCTCAATCCCACAACTAGGCCCACCACGTGACTTTTTTTTTCTCTTATCTCTTTTGTAATTTCAAACTTGAATTTATTTTCTTTATATTTTACAATTGATTTTGAACACAACCTTTTGCACCAGAAGCTTAAGGTGGTTGAAAATGATACTTACATTACATTTGGTAATGCTCCTGAAATAAACTAAATGTTCATTTGAACACATCCATGGACCAGAAAGCAGATAGTGTTCTTTCAGGTTGAAATGATGTGAGAGATGGAAATGATTATTTGGATTTTTAACACAAGCTAGGAAATGATTTAAGTGTCCCAAAACAATCATAATTAGCTTCATATCGGACTGACCCAAAACAATCATACAGTAGCAATGACTACATTGATTCTAATCATATTTGTTTCCACTAATTTACTTCTACCATTTTTTTTATAAAGATCACCATTTCTAGAAGGAAGGTGGAATTTTGAGTGGATTGGGGACACTAGCCCAGAATCTTTCATAATGAGATTTATTTTTGAGTAGGTACCTCGTCAGTAATTGCATTTTTGTTTTTGATAAATTTCATGCTTATACCTTGCAAACATTCCAATCGACTCTGGTCTCTTATACATCTTCAAAACATGGATTGCCATTCTATCATACCAAATATTAAAAATGCCCTTTGGATTACTTCTTGCCATTCTACCTCTACTTGTAGTATTTGCATGAAGACCGACACTTTTTTATACTAAACCTAGTCTTAGACTTGGTGGCAAAAAATGACCTAATTTTATTTGTTTCTCGCAGAAAACTAATTTTGTCTATTCATTTACTAATGCAAAATGCGTGTCTGAACAGGCGGGCTCCCAGCACAGTTGCAAGTCTATTAGGAATTGATCTGATGATAAGGGATGGCTATTCTAAGATCAAAGCAGACCTTAAGTTTCTCAATTCGGTACTTCTTCCACTTAAATGATGAATATTTTACAGGTCAAAATTCTTTTTCTAGGATTATCAGACAGATATCAGCACCAGCTTAGTTTCCAATTCAGCCCTCAATGAAGCCTTGGCTGTACATCAATTTGACTAACATATATTGACTCAACCTTAATTCCGCAGTTATGCCACCACCATACACACAAATTGTAAAATACTAAATTGAATGAGTAAAATATAATGTTATTTGAAAAATGCAGATGCTTGGTACATACCAGTAAGATGCTAGATTGATTTGTTTGTGATGACCACCCCCTGCTTTTACGGGCTGAGTATTTTTAGCTATCCGCAATGAATTAACACTATAAGCATTATTGGATACATAGTTGGATTTACTATGCTAATCAGATTTGCCATCAATGGGATACCAAACTGGGGCTACTGGAATAATGTTATTTACAGTTGGCATCCATTTGTTTCCTTTTTGTCTATTCATTTTTTTATTTTATTTCTGTATCTCTCTCTTTACATTTTACTTTAGTCTGGTATTGACAAAAGTAAGAAATTAAGAATCATGTGCTAAATCAATAAAGGTGAGGTAGCTGTACCAGAAATGTATATTGGAGCTGCAAGGATATAGTCTGCAATTATATTTCTATATATGATTGGAGACAGAAGTCATTCACCTTCTAATTATTGGTCTTTATAATTGTAGATAGAAAGCAAGGTGATACTGACAACCAAGCTGACCGTAGAGGGACCGATGCGAATGAGAGAAGAATACAGTGAGGCGCTTTTGGAGACCCCTTCTTTTAGCCCTGAATCTCTTCCTGATCAGCTCAAGCCTGCTTTGCACCAAGCTGCTGGGACCCTCCAGCAGTTACCTGCCCCAGTCAGGGACATTTTTTCTAACGGCCTCAGTTTGCCCCTGAGTAAGAAGATATTTTCTTTCTTAATTTCTTGTTTATTCATTTACTCTCCTATCAGAATAACTCATTTGTCTTTGATCCTGAAGAAGTGTGCTTCAGGCCATAGCCGTAGAGCGTAAGGTTGTGACCCACTATATGGTGATTCTAAACAAAAGTAGTAAACACATTTCTGTTCAAGAGCTGTTATCCGGCAATTGGATATACCAAAGGCACCCCAAAAGTCTAAAAAATCTGATAAAGAAATGTGCAAATGAACAAGTTAGGTGTATATATATGGTCAGAGCATCAATGTGCTGGGACACCCTTTTGGACGTAGTACAATCTTCTTATGTCAGATTTTCTCATTTTCCCTATTATTTTTGGGCTTCTGAAGTTCAGCCAGATTTTTGAGTTTACGTACTTATAGTTCTTATATTTAAAATGTGGCAGATGGATCTTTCCAGAGGTTGTTTATGATTTCTTATCTGGATGAGGAAATTTTGGTAACATTTTCATCCTTGGTTTTACTTTCAAGTCTACCCCTACATCTTCTGAAGAAAGATGACAGTTATAGATATCTAAACTTCTAAAGATTTACATTTATTCTTTTTCTAAATTTATTTGATAGTGAAGAGTTTAAAAAAGAAAAATCTAAAAGTTCTACCTCTAATGCTCTAACTTGTCTGACCTACTTTATCATGCAAAGTTCATTTTAATCCGGGGCTCAAACATATAAATTGTTTTGCACTTTTGCTTAATTTTAGTTCAATTTTAAAATATAGAAAAAAGTAAACATTACTATCAAAATCAGAACTATCATTTCTAAACCTAACAGATATCTTTTTTTTTTCAATAAAAGAAGCTGTCATGTACATATCTCAATATGGTATTAGTTAGAAATTGGGAAATAATACTTATTTCTTGACAAAAAGTTTGATGCCATTTGCAAATAATTCGTAGAAAAACCATTGATCCATGAGATTTATGGAATTACTAATTTTCTTATAGATTATAAGGGATGCAGTTGGTGCACCTGATGTGCTAACTAGGTTAGAAAGCACACCGGCTTCATCTCCCTCCGGTGAACCGATTATAACTGAATATGAAAGTTAGTTTCCATTTTCATGACTTAAAATTTTGAATCTAAATGTTATATATAATTGTATATTGTGTTATTTTCTCCCTAACTTATGTATGAGGTCCCAATAATAATTTCGCAATGTTTTTCCCTATAATAATTCTTTTCCCAATAATTGGAGGATGATGCTAGTTGCTAATTTCGTTGTTGTTCTTTTTTGCACAAATTATTCTGTGGACTCACCCATAAGGAATTTTTCTATGATGACGCAATGCCAACCCATTTTAAAGTTATGGGAAGGGATCACATGGTTATCTTGATAATCTTTATAATGAATCTTCAAATAAATACAAAAAAAATCTTAAAAATAGAAAAACCCTTTAGATATGTTCCTCTACTTGATTGATGGTGATTGAAATTTCATATAATTTCATTATCATTTAATAGTCTATCAAAGACCGTTAAATTGAAATCGTTGCAAAGTATATAACATTTTAATAGTTTTTAATGGACTAGTAAATAATAATGAATTGTATGAAATTTGAATCACCATCGATCCATAAGTAGAAGAATATATTTATATTTTGTTTTATTTTTAAAATTGAAAATCCATTGCCAAGATAACCCATTGTCAATGGATTCCTTCGCTTTAGTTATATACTTTCGGAGCAATTACCAAAGTTTACAGATGATCATATGTAAATACAGTATCACGATTCTTAATTAATATTTGTGTCACGTCAATTCTTATATAATATGATATTACAAATAAATTCAAGATTGGAATTCAATATTGAAATGTGTCATTCTTACAATTTTTTTTCTTGATTCGAAAATAAACCAGTAAACTATGATTAACTCCTTAATAATAAAGGACGGTGATTCCTCAATAACTATTTATTTTAAATAGACAAAACTTGCTAAACATACTCTTAAACTTTTAGATTGATCGTAGTGCAAATGTATTGTTTTAACAATGGGCTCAGAGAAACATCACTCTCCCTTTTTAAATACGGTAATATTGAATAATATCCTCAAATACATATATGTTATATAGGTAAAATAAAAATCTCATTCAGTAGAATTCAAAGCATAAATAAAAGAATATGATGACGCTAAACATAATTCATATGATTTATGTTGTGAGACTGATTAGTCCTTTTCATATAGTATGTGCAACACGACTTTGCTTTAATTCACATACTAATATTTTATTAGTCAATTAGTGTTTCTTAATAATTATCAAAATTAAGATATTTCAAAGTATTTATTAATTTCTATATAGAATTCTACAATTCAAGTTCTCAACTTGAATAATCTATAAATAATAAAATACTAGAGAACATATTATTTATTTAATCATTAAATTTTGTGATAAAAACTTCGACAATCAATTATCGAAGTGGTTGTTTTCTAAATCACACTACTAACAAGTAACAACCATTACCACCATCAATTAAGCAATTCATTTAAATTAATATAATTGGGTCAAACAGTAACGACTTGACTTGATCCTTGGTATCTTGTCGGGGTTTCCGTATCCGTCTCCACGATGATAAATACATTGTGACATGCGTGAGATATTTAAAGCAACATTTTTGAAGTGCTTTTGGAAAGAAGAATTGCCGATGACTTCGCCATTGTGTGATGCCCAATTTTTCCAAATTTGTTCCTTTATTTCTTGGCGAGCAACGGATTCTGTCACAGTTTTGCTGCGCATGCAGCATCGAACGGCTTTGTCAATATCCCCGCATTTCTGCTCACCCTAAAATTAGAAATGAAAAAAAAAAAACTGTCTTCATATTCTTCAGATGGTTAAGAGTATATATCCAAATAATAGTACAGACATTTTCGACTTTATCTGGGCAATTACAGATTGTTTTCTAAATGCACTTACACTGGATGTTACCAAGTCATTATAAAGCCGAAAGTTCATGGATGAATATCGAACAATGTCAGGATAACCAGTTGAGAACAGCTCCAGATCATTAGCTGTAATATAATCGTTGATACAGTAGGCATATGAAAGAGCTACGTTGCCTGCAGCAGAGACCCAAGCATTCTCCAGGTATTCATCCAATGTTGGTGCACATCCATTGTGGTACCACCTTGCTTCCACCATAAATGCTTTGCATAAATCATTCCACTGCCAAATCATTTAAGACATTATGTGCTACATTCTTTTTCTTATTTCAATTTTCACTAGCATATATATATATATAAATAAAATTAGCATGCACCAAGAAGCATGAAACTCCTATATTATTCTAGCTCAAAAAAATATAACAAATCATGTTTAAATTTTAATTTATCACTCTCATTAAATTCTTTATATTGAAATCTTATTGGATACAAAAATTGGAGATGTTTTTAGTTTTTTAAGTCATAGTTTTTAATTTCTAAAAATAATGTACAAATATTGAATAATTTATTATTATTTTTAGAATTGATTTTCAAAAACTAAAAAGAGTGACATAGAAAAGTTGAAATACCTCAAATTTATGTATCCCATAAGATTTTCTTATGAAAAATTTAATTAGAGTAATAATTAAAATTTAAATATTATTTGATGTATTTTTTAAGTTAGAATTACGAAGGGATTTTGTACTCTTAGGAATACGCTAGATTTACTCTCTCTATATATATAGTATAGAGAGAGAGAGAAAAAAAAAGTTTGTCTAGTATACTTCCATTTATATTTCTACCCGAAATGCTAAAGAGTTAAATTTTAATTTTTCATATTAAAATTTTAGTTTAAGTAGGTCAATAAATTTTTATATCATAATCTTATATAATATTAATTTTTATCATGTTTAAAATTATTTTACTATGCTTAATAATATTTAAAAAATGATCCCTTTCTGACCTATAAATTTTAGTATTTTTCTATTATTTCAGGGCTATCTTTCAAAAAATATTAAGCATAGTGAAATAATTTCAAACATAATAAAAATTAGTATTCCATAAGATTATAATAAAATTTTTATTGAGCTACTTATGTTAAAATTTGACTCACTAGGATTTCGAATTGTAATGCAAATGAAAGCATGCGGTAGCACGGATGACTCTTGTGCTATGGATCGGTTCTTCATTTTAAAGTTCTAATATAGTTTCGACCGTCTAAAATGATTTCATATAAAAATTTAGTAGTACACTAAATTTTATATTTTTTAGATATAAATTCACTTTTTTTGAATGGCTCATAATAATTAAATCAAGTGATTTTCTAAATATCTAAAAAATAGTTAAAAATTCTAAAAATTATAAAATTTGATCTACAACTAGATTTTCATATGAAAAATATTTTGAACAGTCGGATCAACCATTTGAACTTTAAAAATGGAGAATTGATCCTTAGCACGCGTACCATCTATGCTAAGCACGTAACACCGTAGCCAAATCTCTCTCTCTCTCTATATATATATATATAGAAGAGAGAGAGAGAGAGAGAGTAAAGATATTGTGAGCTTAATATCACGGAGGCATTCCGTGAGATTAACTCAAAAAATATATCAAATCATCTCCAAATTTTAATTTATTATGCTCATTAAATTCTTTATATAGAAATCTTATGGGATGCAAAAATTTGGAGTGTTTTGAGCTTTTTAAGTCATGGTTTTTAATTTTTAAAAATTAGCTCTAAAAATAATAATAATATATTCAATACTTGAACATCATTTTAAAAAATTTAAAATAGACTTAAAAAGCTCAAAACACGTCAAATTTTGCATCCCACGAGATTTTCATATGAAGAATTTAATGAGGATGATAAATTAAAATTTGGAGATGATTTGATATATTTTTTGAGTTAATCTCACATAGAAAGCCTCGTGAGTTTAAGCTCACAGTATGTTTACTCTCTCTCTCTCTCTCTTTATATATATATTAAAACTAGTGTGTGCCTCCGTGATTCTAGTTCAAAAAATATATCAAATCATCTCTAAATTTTGATTTATCTCTCTCATTAAATTTTTCATATTGAAATCTTATGGGGTACAAATATTTGGGATGTTTCGAGTTTTTTAAATCACTATTTTTATTTTTTAAAAATAATGTCAAATTTTAAATATTTTATTATTTTTGTAGAAATTAAAAAGAGTGACTTAGAAAACTTGAAACACCCCAAATTTTTATATCTCACAAGATTTCATATGAAGAATTTAATGAGAGTGATAAATCAAAATTTTTAGAGCATTTAATATAATTTTGAGTGAGGATCAATGAGGAGCTCTATGCTTCTAGGAGCACGTTAATTTTACTATATATATAGATAGATTTTACGGTGCTTCGCGAAACAAATAAGCGTTTTGCTTCTGCCTAAAAAATCTCATAAAATTAAAGTTTAAATTGACAATCTAATTCACCCAACATAAACTACATATTCAAATCTTATGGAATACCAAATTTGATTACATTTGAAGTTTTTTAACTATTTTTTTGGATTTTAAAAAATGCTCTAAAATAATAATAAAATAATGATAGGTGCACCTAAAAAATTGTCAACTTTCAAAAATAAAAAATAGTTATAAAACTCAAAAATAATAATGTTTGGTATTCAAGAAGTTTTCAATATTTAGATTATTGTGAACTAATTAGATTGATATTTTGAGTTTTCGGTATATGAGATTTGAAACTAAAGCAAAAAGTCTTTTTGCTTCACGATTATATATATATATCAGAACAGAGGTGCGTAAAATTAATTAAACTAATTACCGCTCTCCTTAAATATGGAATAACATTTAGTCCTTTCTTTTCCAAAACTTCATAAGCACGATCTTCAACAGATTCAAAGAGAACTAAACAGCACATCTGCATGTACTCAGGAAGTGCCTCAGTGGCAGTAATATCCCACCTTCAATCAGTAAAAATAGTAACTAGCTTTACCAGGAAAATTATACGGGTAATGCATGAATTTCCTAAATTACATACAAATTAAAACTAAATACTTACTGCTGTATGGCATCTGTAAAGAGCTCAAGTTCATTTAAAGAACCATAAACATCATAAATATCATCAATTGCTGCAACCAGGCAGTTGGCCTGTGTTTGTGCTATTCTATAACTTGTATGTCCTGGCTCAAAAGCCAAGCCTAAACTCCAGAGGTAGTTCTCTACAAGCCGATCACGAACAAATGGTAGTTTTTCACAAAGCCCTAAACTTTTCCACCATCTGTAGATAAGAAAAAAAGAAGTTTAAATCAAATAGGAATTAGTAAGGAAACATAAAAGAAAACATGCGTACAATCAACAGCACATACCTCGACCTTTTTTGAGTACTTGACTGCTACAGTATATATTCTCATTCATATATATATATATATATAAACTATAAACAGTAAATAATTTGAATTGTCCCTTGACAAATACTCGAGTTCTTTTTTCTTTGAATTGAGGCCTTACCTTGACAACTGCTTTAGTTCGTTCCTGTATGAGTTTTGAATTGAATTAAAATCCAAAACAGCCAGTTCCCACAGTGCAGGTCTGTTCTGCTCGTCGGTCTTGTACTGGTCGATAAACCAACGGGTGTGTAGTCTTTCCATCCTCCAATTCAGTGGGAACTCCAGTGCATAAGCAACATGTTCTTTTAGCCTTGAATTATTATATGTAGAGCTCTCCAAGAAATCTGTTAGGTGTTTGGTTGTGAAGTGCCTGGCCGTTTCCAGCATCTCTTCTCCTTCTTTTGCGAGATGGGAAGCCTCGTACAAACCTAACATCCCATCAATGTCTGAAGATAGTTCTTCATTGCAGTGTCCGTTGCTGTTGAAGTAGCTTTTGAATATATCTGGTCAAAGTACTTTCGAACTTAATTTTCACGTTTTGGAATCTGGAGCAATTCTCTGAAGTACTTTTTTATTATTATATCTGCTCAAAGTCGAGTTTGACATTATTCTGTTTCTTAAATTAAAGTATAAAGTTCTAAAATAACTAAAAGATATAGAATTGATCTCCTTTCACTTGTAGATATATCCCAATTTCTATTTCCAAACAATTTTTTTTTGTGAGAACGAAAAATAGATATTATTTTATACTGAAAAACATTCAAGCATTTTTTTATAGTGTGTGTGCGTATATATGTATACTTATATAGAATTGAGTTATTGTGTTACGCACACAGATTGCTTTCGTGCTATCGACTGATTTTTCATTTTCAAAATCAAAATAGTCAATCTAAACCGCTCAAAATGATTTTATATAAATAACTAGTTATAAATTAAATTTTATATTATTTCAGATAGTTAAAAATCATTTTTTTCTGGATGACTCATAATAATTAAATCAAGTGATTTTTTAACTATTTAAAAATAGTACAAAAGTTAAAAAAAAATGGCCATAACTAGATATTTATATGAAAATCATTTTGAGCGATTCAGATTGATTATTTAGACTTTAAAAATAAAAAAACTAACCCATATAACACGAAAGCGATACATATTATGTATAGCACCATAATTAAACTCTATCTATATATATATTCAAATCTGTAGCACTAGAGAAGCATTCTGACCGCTGAAGTTGATGTTTTTCTGACAGCTGAAACATTGTGAAAGTGAAATATATATTTTCAATTAACTTGTTAGCTACAAAATCTATCTGAGAAATATATAAAGGAATAAATATACCGTCCATAAGCTAATTTTAGTACATATATAATACCTTGGTGTACACTAAATCCATGCATCCTCAGCAGTCTGAAAAGCAGTGATATTTCATATAGGTCTCCACGCATGGTCGATGAAATTTGATCCATAGATTCGTAGATAACACAGTTTATCTCCACAAGGAAGAGTTGCTCAGAGGTAAATTAGCTAGAGCTTGTTGATGCCATCCAACAGCTTGGATTATTGACTCACATCTTTCTTGAGCTTGTAAACTCTTTCCATGTTTGTAGCCTCCATGTACAGAAACAGAAACAGGAAGAATTTTCGCCTCATTTAGCTAGCAAACTAATGATTTTGTTATGCTTTGACGGAGTTTCTTTAGTTGCGTACATATTAATAAGTATTGAGAAATGAATATTTAAAGAACAGAAACTGCAGAAGCATTTGATTTTGTGTTTCATTGGGTTGCTTTTCTAAAGATAATTTAAAGAAAAAAATATGAAGCATGCACTATGAATAATTAATATATGGATGAATTCAAAAAAAACAAAACAAAAGGTCTCTAATGGAAATATGTATATTAATTATTCATCTCAAAGGAACAGATCCTGCATGGAACATTAATTGTACTAGTGAGTAGTGACTAGTAGTTATGTAGTGTTGGTTGCTTACATTTTCACCTTCAGTTCTTAATGACTGTATGAAGTTGTCATGCCATATTGTTGGTGTATAGTCCGCCGATCGTCGCTGATCAAGCCGTGGAGACTCTAAACATGCGTGAATAGAAGGTATTTTCATTTGTGTTTGGCAAAGCTGGATCTTAGATGGAAGTGAAAAGTCCAGAGCCATATTATGGAAAGAGCTAATTAGATTATTCGATATATTTGTAGTTGTGATTTATATATTTCTTAAAGCAAAGCAACTCCTTTTATAGAAATCTAGCAGAGTGGGCCCTCCTAATTGATATGTACGTAGGGCTATATAAAAAAAATGCTAACCCGCACAACCTGTCTAATCCATCCGATTCAACTCATTTTTTAACTGAATTGAATGTTATGTGGGGTTGGTTAGATAAAGATTGTGATTTTGATTTTGACTAAATTATTATATTGGATTGAGTTATAAAATATCTTTCCAACTATATATAATCACATATCATAAACTTTTGAAAATTTATATATACAATTTATAAGTAATAAATCAAATAATCATTTAAGAGTTGAAATTCCAACTTTGCATTTTAATTTTTTGCTTTATAGTTTTTGTTACATTTTTTTATTTTGTGGATGTTATATATCACTCCTTTTTAATAATTATCAATTTTTTTAATGAAATATAACAATATATAATTTTTTTCAAATTTTTAATATTGAGTTGCGATGTTATTAATATAAAGTTCAGTATTAATGAAAGTAATAAAAAATATAATAGTTTATTTAATTGAAATGACAATCTGCTTAATCTATGTCACTTGTAAAAATTCGTGTGTAAAATTAAGTGTATGGATCAAATTGAGTTATAGATGGTTAATTAAAGGAAATTTTCAATCTGGTATAACCGGCCGGGTTGGTCCAATTTTTAATTTTTCACGCACCCCTAAATGAGACGCACAATTTAACTGTCGAAATTAATTAGTATGCTTGACACCAGCCGCGATGTATCACCAGAAAGAAATAGAAAGAGATAGATAGGTGAATAATGGATAAATAAATACAAGAGGAAAATGCCGATATTGCATCCCTGGTCACCAGCAAAATTTTCAGTATGGACCAGTATGGATCTTGAGGCAAAATCAAGAGGAGGCAATATATTTCTTTAATTAATAATAAGATTTTCAATAAGTGTTGATGTAGAATTATTGTTTCGTTTATCATTTCATCACTTTTTCTCTTAAAAAATGAATAAATTATTTTCTTCTGAATCATTATTGTCTACAAGTTACAATTAAAAGAATTAGTATTTCAACACAACTAGTTACTTGATGAAAATCAATTTTATTTTCAGACTCTCAATTTTATTACATTTGGAGACATATTATCATTAACTGCTGAATTATGTTCTTTATTTTTTTCAACTGACAAAAGCATGTTTTTCATAAGAATTGATTTGTTGTAAATATTATCCATTCGAATTGGTTCATGCCTTCATAGGATTGGGAATCAAGAGCATTTTTTTTATAACAAATACCATTTGTTCCATCAATTTATTTTTTTTTGGGTAGATTTAAGTAGATAAATTCAGAGCTAGAGGCGAGAGCACTAATTATCGCGAAGAGAGAATGAACGAAAAGGTAAATGAGGAGACGACAAAACATACGAGGGAGAAAGTTTTGATTAGTTGGGAATTGGGAGGGAAAAGTTTTGACCATGCGAATAATTAAAATTGAGAATCAGAAAAAGAGATTTTCGAGTAAAAAAGAACTTATAATATCTTAAAGGAAGAGGGAGCCATGTCATGGTACGTACTGAAATTAATCCAAAATATAACAACTTAGTATACATTTTTAAAATTCAAGAGGATGCCATGGTCCAAATGCTCAACGAGAAACTCCACCAATGATGGAGCCAATGCTGCTAATTTTTCAGTCTTAAGTATTAATTATGTCTTGGGTTTTTAGCTTCTAGGCTTCTGTTTTTGAGGCCACTTTTTTTTCCTGCTGTTGACCTCTTTCAGGTCGTTTTAGGGGGACCTGATGTAATACACGTTCAAAATGTGGATGCAGTGACCACCGTTCAAAATGTGGTCGTGAGGATTGGGATCGATTTAATGATTGCTCGGAAACACGTCTTCCTATTGCAATTAAGGAAGGCCACACTTTTTGAAAGTGTCGTTATTCCGTTTAATGTTTGCTGGGCCACACATATTTTCGTATGTGCAATTAAGGAGAGCCACATTTTTAAAAAATGAGAATTCAGTTCATAAATTTTATTTTTTTATTCATAAAGATTTGAACTATAATTTCTTTGAGACCATCTTAGTAAGTTATCACTTAGATTATAAAATTATTTTATGGTATCAGCTTTTTATCATGAACTATTTAATTATAAATGTGTTTTTTTTTTCTTTTTTCTTTCATTTTCAATGTTAAAATACTGAAAATCGATGATAAATTTAACAAGTCCAGTAGGAAATTCAAATGATACGATAATTAGTTGGGAGTATAATGAATATAATAATATTCTAGGCACTTGAATGATCCTCTTATAGAACTGGCAACAACAATATATTTGGTTTCAACGATAAATCGAACAAATTTTTGTAGGATTCAAATTGGATATTTGAAATATACATGCAAGTATATTTATTTCCTGCAAATCAGATTAATGTCATGTGAGTTGAGACATGTGTGTTCGGTTTTAGACTCAAAATCAGCCTGGTCCATGTTTTTTTTTTCTTGGCTCTTTATATGTCTTGACCTACCATCTCTTATGTATGTTAGAGTAAAATTAGTCGTTATTGGGTATTTTTTCTTGTGCAAACTAAGAACAAAGTGAGAGAAATGAGAAAATAGAAAAGAGAGTGAAGAAGAAGAAAGGTAGAGTGATTGTTTGTTCTAACAATTGAAATACTCTTGTAATCTCTTTGATTTATAGAAAGTTTGTTGGTTGTTTACCTTACGACAGAGTAAGCTCAACCAAACCACTTTATCTTTTGTGTCTCCTCTTGTGTGCTTGTTTAATTCGATCTAATCTCGTGGTAATATCTCTTATTCTATTGTAGTTGGTTGGTTTCATGCTTGGTCCGTTTTGTTTCTAATTTCTAGAGTTGCCTTGGTGTGTGACTGTTTTTGGTAGTTAGTACATATTGTACTAATATTGTACCCTTGAACAGGTTTGTACCTATCCCATTTTTTTTTGCATAACAAAATTCACGTACCCTTCAATTTTTTTTAATTTCATATTTTTACTCATCAATTCTTTAATATATCATATTTACCCATACTTTTTCAATCGTTTCAAATTTATCCATATAATCTTATATATATTCTTAAAAATTTTAAATTCTTTAATACTGATTCATGAATTTAAATATACCATATATATTCATATATATCCAATAAATATTTAAAATATTTTATATACTATTTAACTCTTTCGATATTTTTTATATTTATTCATAAAATTAAATTTATTTAAATCTAATTTAGCAGGCATTATTTAATTTTTTAATCTAATTTGAAAATAAATTGAACATATCACATTGGATTAGGTCAAGAAAATAATTAGGTAATATGCACCTAAAATCAATTTAAGAAAATAATTTTATGAATAAATATATAGAATTAAAGAGTTATAACTATAATAAACAAATATTAGATATATATTATTTTAATGATTGAATATTTTACCGATGGATAATATAAAAATTTACTGATATATTTGAGAATTGATGAATAAATAAATAAAATTAGAGTGTTCAAGGATATATATTAGATATATTAAAGAGTTAACAGATAAATATGAAATGAAAAAAAAATTGAAAGATAAATATGATATTAATCCTCAAAATAAATCTCCATCCTAATTGTGGTGATGTCAATAAATTTTAGTACAAAGAATGGCAGACCGCCATCACTGTCATTGGCGCGGAAAAAATACGCCACTCCCAGTGGCATCTTCTCATGAGTGCGCCACTGGGATTATCTTTTTTTTTTTTACGTTTTTACCGTATCAACCATTGGGCGTATGTTACTCCAACTGGCGCATATATATATTTTTTGCAAATTAAAAAAAAAAGACGCCACTGGGGGTGGCGCGTTTTTAGGCGCCACTCTCAGTGGCACACTGCAATTTCTAATATTAAAATTATTTTTTTTTCATTTTTATTTTTAATGAAATGATTTAACTAATTATTAGATTACAAAATTTGTGAAATCCGCGCGCTCTAACGTGCAGGCCATTCTTTATTCAAATCACAACAATTATATCCATGCCACGGACCTCTTTCCTTTATAAAATATTATCATCTATAAGAGATGTTGATTGCAATATAGTTAATGGATTATTTTTTTGGATTAATAATAATAATGTGAGTTAAGGTACGTCTCACAATTTCACGTGTGACAATAATAATTGTGGTCATAATGCATGTGCCTTCTAACAAATGAAAAGAGGAATGCTCCCATTCCTCACATTAACAAAATTAACTAAAAACCTTCAATATTACTTGATACATTACAGATCACACCATGATAATTTGATACTTTAGCACATATATAGTGTTCATTTCTTACATATATGCAAAATACACGTAACACTCAACTCCCTATGTTCCTCTTAAAAATTTTAAATATCATCAACCATGCAGTGGCTATTGATAAAGTAAAATCTACACAAACTTCGCAAGGTGGCAACACAAACCACCCTGAAACATGTTGCTTGTAACTCGGCAAAATTCTACATTTTTTAGGGAAAAATTGGTGGAAAGAATAGAAGTACTGGCAGGTTTACTCAGGGGGAGCGGGGTAATTTCGCACTCCTTCGAACTCAAAAATTGTTTCTAAGAGTGCGCGAGCGGTTAATTTTACATCGAGATTCATACTTTTAATAGAACTCGAAGTCCAATATTCACACTTTCAATGATCGTTACGAATCTCAATGTAAAATCAACGGTTCGAACACCATTCGAACCAATTTTTGGGTTCGAAGGGGTGCGAACGTACCCCGCCTACTTACCCAGGAATAGGGATGGCAATTTAGCCCGCGATCCGGTGAACCCGGCCCGGTCCGACGTCAACCCACCCGGCCCGATCAATGAACGGGTAGGGGGCCGGGCCGGGCCTTCTTATGGGCGGAGTAATTGTATATATATATATATATATATATATAATTTATTTATATTTATATTTATATTATATATATTATATATCAATATATTCTAAAAATTATGTAGAATTTTAATATAACATTAATATCATTTAAATTATATTAAAAATATTTAGTTATGATATTATTATATGAATAAAAGCAATAATATTTTTGAAATTTATAAATATGAATAATGTAATTCAATAGACCCCTCGGTACCTTTTTAGTCATATCTTTTAACTCAAAAATCCAATCAATATAAAATTATTTTTTTTAAAACCATGATAACTATATCTATAATTTTTATATTTTGATCTCTTTCAAAAACAAACATATAAATCACAAAAATTCATATTATGAAAGTTTGCTGCTGAAAAATTTTAGACTTCTAGATACTTTTTTAATCATAACTTTATACTGAAAAATCATATTAATATGAAATAAAATTATGTAGATTCATAACAATAAAATATACAACTTTCATATTTTAAGTTTTTTGAAATTCAGAAACTAACATGCTAAAAAAAATACATTTCTCAGCCGATTTAAAAAAAACTGCACTGCAGAACGGATCTGTCGGGCCGGGCCGGGCCAGAAAAACTTGGCCCGTAGGCAGGACGGGCCGAGATTTTCAGTCCCGGAGGTATGGACTGGGGAAGACAGATATGCGATTTTAATGGACATACCGGTTCACATGATTGACGTTTTACCCGCCTACCCGGCCCGTTGCAATCTCTTCCCAGGAAGGCACATGCTCCCGAGTCGAATAAATACAGACCAAGTTGACACCACAACAAATGGCGAGTACAAAGTTGCTAGCATTTTTGTTCTTACTTAAATCTGACAACTACATAAACTGGTAATATCAGAAAGTACCCATTAGCAAGAGCATCTGGTTCTGGCATGAGTTCTTCGGCTTGGGTCCAGGACTATCTGCCAATTTGCTAATGATATATACACATCGATATATGTTAAATAACCTCATTTTATAATGCAATATTCCAGCACAATTGAAGCAGTAAAGGAGTAATTAAAGGTACCTTCCTGATATGGTTTATACTCAAGGGTATGGTTTCCATATGCGAGTTGTACGTGTGTGTGGAAGAGTATACTATTGTATTCTGTGCGATATTCTCTGTTCGCAAGAATGAAAATTGCCCTATTTAGAAGAGTAGAAGAGTCGGGGATAGATACAGAGAGTATTTTAATCGAACTGAGCTGCCAAAACGCGCTTTTGGCGCCTAATTTCGGTGCGGCGGAGAAGACAGGTCGGCTGGGCTTTTCGGGTGAGAGTATTGATTCGGGCCGTACGAATTGGGCCATCTCAAGCATGGATCTTCGGACCTGGGCCCTCGGTGATGGGGGCCTGGTCTTTAACTTGGGCCTAAGCGGAGGCCATTATCTCGGAGCCCTCTCACTTCTTTATCATAATTATACTATTATATAAAGAATCTAAAAATTGGAAGGTCCATTTTTTATCATGGTAATTTTTTATTATATCCATTTTACCCCTCAATTAGACGGATAATATTTATTTTTGGTTGATCGAACGTATGTGATCACGTCCATTGATCCCCTATTATTATTTCCATAATATTTTTTTATTTAGCAACCTTGTGCATATTTGATAAGAAATTAATAATGATAATATATGTTAGAATAATTTACTTTTCTTGTCATAAAAATCATGAATCATTAACTCATATTGTGCAAAAATCTCATTCAAGATTAAATATAATCTTTATTATAGGTTTTCTCTATAATTTGGTGAATTTATAATTTAATATTAGATAAATATGATTTTTTTTTATCTTATAATGTTTTAATATTTAAATAAAAGAGTCTGCTGCAACGCACGGGTATATAGTTAGTAGTAATGTAAACATATACCTTGATTATTCTGCAGGACAAAAAATCAAGCAAAAACTCAGATAAAAAATCATAATTAACTATATTTATTTATTTTATTATCACTTGTTCTAATATAAAATGGGTTTTAAAAATCATAAAATTTTATGAACATACATCTACCATAAAAATTAACAATATCAACATTATGAATTTCAAATTTTAAAATATTAATTAAAAAAATGAATTGATGATATTTGATGATATTGAAACCCTCCTCTAAGTATCAAATTTTATGGATCTATAGGAGTTTTTTTCCCCGTAATATGGATTTTCAAGCAAAAACCGCTAGTTCTGTTTTAAATGGATCTCCAATTTCTTTAATACTACTAGTTAAATTTCTTTCGAGAAAAACAATGCTTGCAGTGATCATCCAATTGGCAATTGGCATCCATTTTTGTTTTTTTAATGTGGAGCGTTAACTAAAGTTCAGCATATGATTTGAATACGAGTTATACACTATATATATATATACATGTTCAAGTTTAAACTCGTTGGCCATGAATTGGACACAGTCTTCCTTTTCCTTCCATGACAAGTTAGTGGGACCTTAATTTGTTGATTTACAATTAGGGAATCTTTGCCAAAAATAAAAATAAAAATAAAGAGCATATTGAAACAAAAAATGTTACAGATGATTTTTTTTATTTGAGTATTGAATTTGTTTCTGTTAAGAATTAAAAATGGGAAGCATGATAAGACATGAAAATAAATGTATTTGAATTGTTCTCACATGTATTTATTTAAATTTCATTTAAATACAAGCATGTTTTTTTTATCTATCAGTTTGGGTCAAGTTTTATTTTTTTTAATATCATAAATTCGAAGAGTATGGCAAATGGAGAAAAATAATTAATCCTATTTAATATGAGCTCTTACATTTTAAAGAAACTCATATAAAAATAAATAAATAAACGCGTATACATATGCTTAAGGTTTTTAAGGAAATCCATAAAATGGATAGGAGCCGAAACCAGATATTGTATATTTATTTATTTATTTTTACAAAAGTGGGGATAACCACCGATTTCATTGAAATAAAAACACAAGTCCTACATGACCGATACCAAGCTTCTGGTACTAAATATAATTTATGCAAATGTTTATGGTACCATATTTCTTAATTTCTGTCATGTATTACTTTGATTTTTTGTTATACTGATTTTTACCTCCGTTAACTGATTAAACAATTTAGTTTAAAGTTATTTTATAAATGGATTCCACTTAATAACCCACAAACATATTCAAAATTGTGAAAAGTTCTAAAATGAATATTTGAAGTTACCGAATGGCACTTAATTAAAAAAAATTGTAGTCTGCTATAGCATTCAATTAAGTGGTAATATTCGGAAGAGTTTTCACGCTGCTAAAGCTTCATTAATCGATCACAATTTTGTTACATCAAGCTCAAGATCATTATCAAGATGAACAATGAATATATAATTAAGAAGATATAGATTAATTTCATGAAAGGACCCCCCAGAAAATTGAACTAATTAAGCCAAAAGATAATCATGGCTGCATCTCACTGAGAAATTCTCTAGTTTTCTATCTTCTTAGAAAATTTAGTTTCCAAATGACCGCCTCTCGTTAACCAACTTATATTTGACCTTATAGCATTTTGTCAAAATACTGTACCTCTGACCTTCATAATAGAACAGAGATTATTATGAACAAATTATCAGGACCTCTGATCCGTTACGTACCTTAAAACTGGATGAATCTTAAAGCATATTTCTTTATGAACGGTTCAGATTTAGTGTGAACATTCAGATAGTGCCCATTAAGAGTACCCACTCCGGACCCCTATAATACGTATCATTTCGATTTTATAAAAAGAAAAACAATTTAATTGAGATTGAGATGTGTTCCACAATTTTTTAATACTTAATTGGGACCCTCTCAATTTAATTTATGGCTTTTAATCGCATATATTTTTCAGCCCTTTAAATTTCAGCGATCGTTTCGCTATGACACCATCAACCTCTGACCTTTACACGCTTAACGCCTCTAACTAGTGACTATCCACGAGGGGAGAAAAGTCGCACTGCAAATGCATCGTCCATGGACTAAGACGAATAGAGAATGATGTGGTCCTGAGAAGAGGAATTCGCGTCCTCTACGCGCATCACTGTATAGCATGGTATGGGGGTCTGTTTGATTGTAGTTGAGATTTGTGCTGCATCAATTTTAAAAAGGATCCATAAATCTAATGGTACACGCGCATAGACGGAGTTTTATTATAGTTAATTAATTGGATCATGACCCCTCTACAAATCTAAAAATATAAGAAATAGTACTCATTTGTTAAGGAAGATTAAGTTTGAGACATAAAATTAGCCCCTTCTAATCATTTAATATAATTAATCAGAGATTGCATTTCAACTGGGAAGATTGTACAACCATGTCGCACGACAGAGATGTATCAGGCTTATCAAGCTTTGTTGGTGTTAGAAATAACGGAGGAATTTAAAATTATCAGTGGAAGCGTTTTCTTTTATGATTATACGTCTCTAATCATATCTGACGTATTTAAATCCTTATGTTGTATCTCCTGCACCGTAAGCCTTCGAAAATCACTTTGTTGGAGTTAGACCACAGTTGAGACCGAATCTATCCCTCTGTTATACAACCTAGATGTCATGATCTTTTCTTATTCTCACATGGAGACCGTTCGTTCTTACTCCCATCATGGAGGAACCGTGTTGTCTCCCTCTTGGATGATGCCTCTCTTTCTCTCTTTAAATGTCTTAAACATTATTTTCTATTCTTTTCTGTATCTTCTAAAGATACACAGTATATGAACATAAATAGAGATGAGATCATCTAAATAGACGCGAATGCACCTTTTCAGCCCAAGTTCATTTGGTCCACATACAGACCATATAAATTCAACATTTCTCTTTTATAGACTATTGATGAGAATCATGAGTCTTCATACCGACAAATAGGTCATGCGACTAGTGATACACCTACAATTCGGGAGCTCATAGACCAAACCTTTTAAAGCCAGTCTAGAGACATTCCCTTTAAAATAATAATAATATATGTATCTCATACCCTATGCTCATGATATTACAAGCATTTTTGATCCCTCGAGAAACATGCCTCCTCCCTCTCGACATCACATGTATTCCCAATATATGTCTACATGACATAATTGGCGATCTATTAACTTCTAATTCTTTAGAAGTTAATACGTCATATCACAATTTTCTATAAGATATTGAAATATTATGATGTCCGGCATCATTTATATCAATTAGTTCATATTCAAATACGATCAATGATTAACTCAAATTAAGTCCAAACCATCAGTTCATATAGAGACAAGCACAATTAGCACTTTTAATAATTTTGCTATATAATTCTAATTAATCTAAATATAACATCATTTCGGTCACAAAACCAAAAGAAAGACTATGTCCCCAATCAAATATTACAAACCGAATAATATTACACTTAATTAATTTAATTGGAGTAAAATATCATAATATGAATAAGACTCACCAGTCTACCAATTCATATTCACCCAGTAAATATATATCATATAAAAATAATAGTCACATATAATTGTGCAATAAGTTCTATCATAGCATCATCAAATTACGTTATAGAACTACATGAGACAATATCGTACATATTGTCAATCATCTATATTTGATTCAGTTATGGTAAGATACTAATAAAAAATTCTTAATTTATTAATTAGATAAGTATTATATCATATTAGCTTACTAATTATGTAATTTTTGGTTAATTTTTATCTCAAAATTTCATGAAATAAGGAATTATCACAGTTCTGGTTAAAATTTCAGAACTAACAATAGATAGCCCATCAACCGACAATATGATTTGGAAAAATCATATCTACTTCATCTTTTAACCAAATAATATGGTTCAACCATTTTTGGAAATCTCTCTTTTAGATCTTTCTAACCATGAGAACCATACAATTTATAAAGAATCAGAAAGATAAAAAATATTATATAAATCAGAAAATCAATCACTCTGTTCTGATAATTTGTCAAAATCACATTTCTTACGACCCTCATAAATTTTTAGTCGTAAAACCAAAATTTATGTCCTTAGACTTTCTGGATAGATCTAAAAGTAAACTATAATTTATTAAAATTTCATATAATTTTAATTTACCAAATAAGAGAAAATTGGTCCGCACTACAGAAATATCACTGGTTTCAGAACTCTGACAGAATGACATCTTCTATTTACGACTGTCATAACTTTCACTCTACTTATCCAATTAATTTCATTGACTTTCTGAAAAGCTTATTGACAGTTCTACAATAGTTATGAAGAACGTCAAATCATTTAGATAACATAAACATATCAAAATTACGTCACAACATCAGACAATCTAGAAATCTGTTTGTTCTGAACACCGATCAGATTTTCACGAATTTTCTCATAAAAATCATGAAATTGAAACCAAAAATCAAATAAAAACAACCAGAAATCATAATCAAATCTTAGGTATCAATTCCAAAAGGAAAGGAGCACTCATGGCTCTGATACCACTTTTAGAAATAACGGAGATAAGGGAATTCAGAATTACCAGCGGAAGCGTTTCCCTTTATGATCATGCGTCTCCAATCACATCTGGCGTACCTAAGCCCTTGTACTGTATCTCCTGCACCGTAAGCTTTCGAGAATCGCTTTGTTGGAGATAGACCACAACCGAGACCGAGCCTATCCCTCTGTTCCACAACCTAGATGTCATGATCTCTTCTTATTATCGCACGGAGACCGCTCGTTCTCACTCCCGTCATGGAGGAACCGGGTTGTCTCCCTCTTGGATGATGTCTCTCTTTCTCTCTTTAAATGTCTTAAACATTATTTTCCGTTCTTTTCTATATTTTCTAAAGATACATAGTATATGAACATAAATAGAGATGAGATCATCTGAATAGGCGCGAATATATCTTTTCAGCCCAAATTCATTTGGTCAACATACATACCATATAAATTCAACAGTTGGGGATGGAGAGATGAGAGTCGTCGTTTTCGATTCTAGATTTTTTTTTTCTCTCCCTCTATTTTAGAGAACGAAAGAGACACAAAAATAATATTAAAGAGGAGATCAGGAGTCACAACTTAGAACAGTCTATAGAGAGGAGAGGAGTTTTGTTTTTGTAATTTTATTTTTGATGCGACGATCAAAACCGGATGAATGTTAAAGCATATTTCTATATGAACGGTTCAGATTTAATGTGCATAATCAGATAGTGCTCATTAGGGGTACCCACTCCGGACCCGTATTATAGTAATCAATTTATGGAAACACCTAGGTTCGTTCTCAATGTCAAATTAATATATTAAACTAGCTAGACCTAGTATTTATATTGCATATTTATTTAGAAATAATAATAGATATTTAAGGCAATTGGCTGAGTCTTCCTGTCAATTAAAATTTCATCTATTTGCCAAACTTACCTGCTCCTGTGAAACTTCAAAAATCTCACATATGCCTCCGCAGAAAGAGGAGTTTAATTATCTTCTGTTCCCATTTAAAAATGATTCAGAAAGTAATTTCGTTGTTAGTAACCCGAAACATATTTTCTGAATAAATCGGAGATTCATAGATGCATGATCACTTCATCAGTAAAAGATTGAAAAAAATAGTAATTAAGATAGAAAAATATTGTAAAAATGGAGGAAAAATTCTCTAATTGATTCTAATTATATAGTCATATTTTTCTTGTCAAATCCACTCCTAGAGATTGTTTTGAAATTATTTAAATTGCACTACATCAATAGGAATGCAAAAGAAATAAGCCAAGATATATAGGACATGTAATTCAAGGAAAAAAAAACACTATTACAATCAACACTTTAAAGTGTCATGTATTTACAAAATACCAACAAAATTCTAATGAATCACGAAGTTTTGGGCATTTGAATGTTATCCTCTTGTTTTGAGCCCAAAGTAGTAATATATATATATATATATAACAATCTAAATATTCAGTCTACAATTACTAATAAATAAAAATCATACGACACCAAATACCCCTTCATACCAATCACATTCGTAGGAGATAAAGAAACCATCGTCTTTCTCCAGTGATTTCAAATACCCATTGCCTAGGTTATTTGTCTCAAACCAAACCTTGCTGTCTTCCACTCCTTCCAACTTAATTGCTTGCTCCTCAAATTTAGGTTTCTTTTCAGGCGTGTAGGTGGCGTCGATGCATTGTGATTTTCTCTTCTTGCTCGCCCCTCCTATTGGTTTCGTCGGCTTTCCGGTGTGGCGTTGCACGAGTTCTCGGAAGTTTGATACATCGGTTTTTATGATGTCCGGTGCTATTATATGAATTATTCTCACTTTTGGGACCGTATTGGTTGATCTTTTGTTCTCCATAGAGAAAGAGAGAAACAATTAAAGGAAGAGAAATTAGGGAGAGAAAGAGAGGAGGGTTGAAATAAGTTAGGTGTGTCCTTGGGTTTTTATAGCTGGATTTTGGAGGCGGTGTCGAGGGGGGCAAAAATGTAAAATAAATTTGGAAATTTCGTGTCTGTCTAGAAACATAAAAGTAAAAACCAAATGTGTACGAAACATATCCTTGTACAAGTTATATATATATATATTTGGTACATCACATTATTATATACAAAAAAAAAAACTGCGTGTCTTACTGTGTCGCTCTTTCTCTACAAGGCCCGGCCCCCAGCGATCAGATTTCTGTGGCATTGAGCTGTTCGTCTTGAGTCTCTTGACTTGAGATTTACAATGAGAAACTATTCTCTCCAAGATGAATTTTAACAAGCTCTAAAGGCTGATCATTATATTAGTATTATTACCGGTTTGTTTTTTTTAATAAAAATGTGAACAATTATTGCTGAAAATACAAACTATATATGAATAAAATAAAATAAATAATGAGATGCTAGGAATGTCAAGGTTTTATGAAAGTAGTAAATTGCGCTGAATAACGATTTGGATATATTATATTAAATGATAAGATTAGGATGAAAATGCTCAAACAATTATCAGCATGCCTCTGGTCATTAATTATAATATTATGAAGTTGATTATTTTAATGAGGTGAGCATAAATGCTTTCATTTTTGTGCTTTCATTATGTCTTCGCTTTTTAAATTTTTAATAACTCAAAATTTAAAAGTAAAATATCAAAATAAAAATATTAGATTTAATTAATATTATTTATTTATGTATAGATAAAAAAGTAGGGTATTTGAATATTACTTTATGTAACATCAATAACTTGCAAGAAATGCACTAAGACAAGTGATTTTAAAAATGAAGGTATGAATACATAGAAAAAAAAAAGACATCTGAATCCTCTGCTCTTATAATATTACATATTATAAATTGAATACTTAGTTTAGAGAGGCGACCCATTTGGGTAACCAATCAACGTAACTTGTATTTCATCACTAGAGGTATGAAACCCTGTCCTCTTCCCTACATATTCAATCAAATGATAAACTGTTATAATTAAATTCTAATAAAAAAAATAGTGTATTCAAAAGGTTTTTGTGTACATATACTCGAATTGGTAAGGTTTGCTTCATAGATAGCTTCAATTAGAATAATGTGATGTGTAAAAAAAAAAAAAGTTTATCAATGTCTGACTTCCTTTTGGCAAAACGATACATGGAGATTAAAAAAAATAGATACTTGATCATATCTTTACCAATGTTTTCTTAGATTTTATTTGTCCTGCCGTTGGAAATAAAAAAAAAAAAAGATAAACACTATACTATGAAGCGAAGAGGACTTTTTTGCGGTTATAAATTATTTCATAGTCTTTAACCAAATTATTTACTTAAATATCTAACTTGACTCATTTTTGTAGGTGACGCAATTCCACAAAACTAGATGTAATCTAAGCAAATATCTTTTGTAATGTGCGAACATTAATTAATGAATTTGAAAGTTATGGAATTGATTTATCGTCTCTTCTATATCAAATGCAAATTTCCAACAGGGAAATATAATATTATTAACTTATGTACAATTATACTCCTTAAATGCTATTAAGGACTTAAATTGGAAATTTAGAGCGAAAAGTTGCTTTCTGGAAGAATTTGAGGTAGGCTCAATTTTTTATGTTATCATATATAAGTCAAATTTGGATGAAATTGAAGTGACAAAGAAAGTTCCACATGACATTGGCGCGCCGTTGGGTCTAATTGAAATGTGGGCCCACAAAAATTAAACATAACAACGATATCAACCTCGAAAAGATAAAAACCATGCGGGTCCACATTCAAGGATTTTTTAACATAACCCATTAAGTTACGTTAAAGTTACGTTTGGCTTAGTGGATAGCAAAAAGTTGAAATATAATAGTTATTTTGATGAATTAATTTGTCAAATAAATTTTAGACTAAGTAGAAAAGTACGGA
The DNA here is from genome assembly GCA_037127355.1 of Schoenoplectus tabernaemontani. Classification (NCBI taxonomy): domain Eukaryota; kingdom Viridiplantae; phylum Streptophyta; class Magnoliopsida; order Poales; family Cyperaceae; genus Schoenoplectus; species Schoenoplectus tabernaemontani. The sequence continues at coordinate 11,485,108 of CM073746.1, forward strand.
AGAGTGCTAATCCGGTATACCAAGTTATAGGTGGTATACCGGATTAGCTCTAAATCGGAATAGCGATTATTGTTTAATTATGTTGTATTATATTATTATATTATGATTATAATTATGATTATGATTTATTATTATATTAATATTAAGATGATTATTTATTTATTTATTATTATTATTATATATTATATTATAATAATTATTATTATATTAACATCACTTTGTTAGTATCATTATTATATGATAAATTTATTATTATTTATTATTATTATATTATATCATTATGATTATGATTTTAATTTATAATAATTATGATTTTAGTATTGTATTATTATATTCTTATTATCAATATTATTATATTATTTATATTATATATATATATTATTATAATTATGATTATTTATTATTATATTATATTATTATGATTATGAATATTATTATTTTATTATTATTATATTATATTATTATGATTATAACTATGATTATATTATGATTATGATTATAATAATAATAATTATTATTATATTATGATTATGATTATAATTTTTCTTATTATATTATTATATTATTATGATTACGATTATGATTATTATTATCATGATTATGATTATCATGTTATTATTTTATTATGTTGTATTGTATTATTATATTATGATTATATTATTAGAATTATGATTATTTATTATTATATTATTATAATTATAATTATAATTTATTATTATTATGATTAAGATTATGATCATTATTTTTATTATTATTATTATTATTTTATTATTATTATCATCATCATTGTTAGTATCATAATTATTCATATTTTAACTATTATGATTAACAACTGTCAAACAATATTTTCACTTTTCTAAATAGTCAAGAATATCACTCTTCTAAAAATACACTATTCTATTACTCTTTCAAAATTACTATTCTTCCAAAGTCATTACCAAATGGGAATACCAATTAATTAAAGATTCATGCTCCATGAAAGAAGGATAGAGCTAGATAACTAAAAAGAGGGAACAAGGATGCATTCCATCTTTTTTCTTTTATTTCTCTCTAATTAATGTCTAATTGAAATGCATATTAAATTATGAAGTATCTACGTCTCTGTCCCAGTAGCCCATGCCTATCCTTGTTTTGCAGTGCACAGTGGCGGATTTATGCATCTCCAATGGGTCAATGTCCCCCATTCAATTTAAAATATATATATATATATATATATATATATATATATATATATATATATATATATAGTGTATTCTTTTACATGATCATATAAATGAACCCCGTTGAATTTTATTAGAAATTTTATTATTGAACCCCATTATTTTATAATTTTGTGAAGTATCTTTTGGATACATTTAACATTTATTTTGCTTCCAATGTTATATTATACTAGCTATATACCCGCGCGTTGTAGAAGAATTTTTTATTTAAATATTAAAATATTATAAGATAAAAAAATTTACATTTATCTAATATTAAATTATAAATTCACCAAATTATAGAGAAAACATATAATAAAGACTATATTTAATCTTGGATGAGATTTTTGCACAATATGAATTAATGATTCATGATTTTTATGGCAAGAAAAGTAAATTATTCTAACATATATTATCACCATTAATTTCTTATCAAATATGCACAAGGTTGCTAAATAAAAAAATAAAAAATATGGAAATAATAGTATATAAGGGAAAGAAATGGAGAGAAAGAGGGGATCAATGGACGCGATCACATACGTTCGATCAACCAACAATAAATATTATCCGTCTAATTGAGTGATAAAATGGGTATAAAAAAAATTACCATGATAAAAAATAGACCCTGCAATTCTTAGATGCTTTATATAATAGTATAGACATGCACTGCTTTTACCAAAGAAAAGAGATAGCAAACATTAATCAATTATAAATCCAAAGTCTCTTGGCCTTCATCGCTCCTTTTATCGTAAGATTTTTTTTTTTTTTTGAAAAGTCAGTCATTAACACAAGTCTCTTGATCTTCTATAGGACTATAGCTGTTAATGTCTTTTGGCCTTCTATCAAACTATATATAATAATTTCTGCATTGTCATCCATTTCACATGTTAGTACAAAAGAGATTGCAAAAAAAGAATCATAAAAGACAATATTTGAAATAAATACTTCATATTATTTAGTAATTTCTGTTGTTAAGTTAATGAAATTATCATTTAAATTTTTATTATGATTTTTAATTTCTAATTCAGACTTCTATTTTTTGTCTCTTTTATGATTGTGGTGTACACAAATAATTTGGTATTAGAAATTAATTTAGAATTAGGATTTTTTTTCATAATATGTAAATTTGCCCCAATTGCATTTTAGAAGTGAAGTAGATTGAGATTTCCAAAATATGAAATAAGAAGTTGCTTTTTGCAATGTGAAAAATATTTGTATTATGTAGTAATCAAAATTAAATTCATGATGATAGTTCGGTCAATAATTAGTATTAAGTATTAACAAAATTAAATTTTATTATTAGTCAAAATGATTTTTATTTTTTTACTAGCCTAAATGAATTAAGTATTAACAAAACTAAAAATTATTGTTAAGGGACTTGGATACTTGTTGTTAGTTATGTGAATATAATATGAATTTAAAATTTTATTTTATATTTTAATTTTGGTATGTCCATCACTAATTGTTTATGAATAAATTTCATAAAACACAATGACTGATAATAAGAGAATTTTTCAACCTCTTAAGTTGCTAAGCGGATTCAACTCCAAAATTATTCTACTAATGAAGCAAAACGTAATATGATTTTTGAGTACCATCCAAAACGCTGAGATAAAATTAGAAGAATTTACTTAAATATACTAGCTCGAACCAATTGAAATATATAATGGTGCATGAAATTTTTTAATTTAATATTAGTGTTTCTATTTTAAAAAAATAGTGAACTTCATATGAAATATTTCTGACTCTGGCTCTGATAGTGCATGAATTTTATCAGATATTTTGCTATCGTCACTAGTTCTTGAATTGTCGATGAATGTCTTTGTCGCATTAAATTTAGTTGAGGTAATCAAAGTTATACACAAATTCATTGCCTTATGTTGACCCGCCATTGTTGTAATGAAAAATAAAACCAAGCAATTCAAAGAACAAAGAGTACACTGAACCAAAAGGAAAATATATATTGTTTATCTCGAAGTTCTCCGAATTTTTTTCTGTTTGTGATGTTTTCCAATTTCTGGTTCCACTGCTTTCACATTCCTTACTAAATAACAAACGATACATGAGTCATGCCACAACATATATTTTTTTTTGTACAAATTAAAGTAATTTAAAATCCGTGGAGTTAGAGAGGCAATTAAGTTAAATCACAAGATTTTTATTTTTATTATTCTTTTGCACAAAATGCATTATTTACTTACTTTAGTACTATTAAACACTATTATTTTAAAATAATTTAACATTTATTTAGTTTTAATTTTACTTGGTGGCGGGCATCAATGGGTCGGATCATGTTTAGATTGAATTATCATTGTTTTATTTTTTTGATTCGACCTGACTTGAATAAGTTATGAGTTGATCCAATCTGAATAAAATAATTAAGTACATATTAATTATTTTTATATATTTTTAATCAAAGTAATATTACTTAATATATAATTAATCCTAAATTAATTGATTAGTGTATATATAATCTTTAATTAGCGTTAAATAAAAAAAATTAAAAAAATTGCAATTAAACGGGTCTGATCGAGTTGATCCGTATCCGATCCGATCTATGATGGATTAAAAAATCTTAACTCATATCTAATAAATTTATTCTCAGTTCATTTCGAATTTGGATAAGATCAAATTCACCTATCGTATCGGATTATATTTTGACACACTCTAACTTCTCATAGTGGGAGTATGTCCAGAATTATTTTTCTTTAATATACTTTATCTTTTGTTCCGAGTAAATTATGTAACCGTGACTCTAATAACAATAATAATACTATAAAATACATGATAATAATGATGATCAAAGAAGTTGCGAATGATCAATGTAGAAACTTTTCAGATTTATTATTTTTTTTTACCAAACATGTCTTTTTTGTATAAATTTTCTACAAAGAACAATATATGTTCAAAACTTAAATGAAATTTCCTTTTTTTTTTCAAACGGAGCATGCGTATTATTTATATTAGTTTAGTTTGCTTCAGTCTGATTTTTGGGATCTTACATGTTTGATCTTTTTTAAGTTGGGATTTTATTTTTTAGATCTCGTATATTCTAAAAATAATAATAATATGAAATCATATGTTTTGACAAAAAAAAAAAAGATGAGTCATTATCATCTGCATTTTTGGGGAGTCATATGTTTTATTTGAAAAAATTGCATGACTCATTATAGTAGTGTAAATGGGTCGGGTGGGGTCGGATTATTATTATTTTTTAGTTTTTTTATCCGATCCGATTACATTCGGATCAAAAAATCTTGATCCATACTCGATCCAATCGGGTTACGGGTTGATCCGATCTGACTCGTATAAAATAATTAAATATTTATTAAATATTTTACATTATTTTAAATAATTAAATATTAATTTAATTATGATTAATTTTAATTAGTATATAATTAATATATATTTTTAATTTAATTAATATTAAATCATAAAATTATTTTAAAAATATAATTAGTTAGGTCGGGTTGGGTTCACCTGAAATTGATCTGACCCCATTCGGGTAAAAAAAATTAGATACATATCCGATCCATTTATTTTCGGATCATATCAGATTGGATCGGATTCGGATCAGATGAGATTAACCGTCGGGTCAGATCAATAATTGACACCCTAAATCATTACCATATGTATTTGACTTGTTGATTTGGTTTTTGAACAATCTTATATACTGAAACTATAAAATACACATAAAATAATTTTAGTTTTGAACTTTTGTACAATCTTATGAGCATAAGTGGCGATGCCGATATATGATCGGCATTTTTTTTTTCAAACTGTATATATATTTCGAAACCCGTAGCTTTTTAAAATTAAATGTATATCATACATTCATAATTAAATTAATAAATTCATTATAAACATATAAAATTAGAAAAAATAAAATAATATTATTAAAAAATACAGGCTAACATTTTTTCCTAAAAAAAAGAAAGAAAGAAAAACGCTGAAATAGAAAAGTGGATTCATAAAAAAATTGATCAGCGTGGCAAAGGGTGGCCTATCTATTTTCTCTTTGGCGATGCAAAACTGCCCCAGAACGGATCCCAGATTCCCACGTGCATCTGACTTTTAACACTCGGTTCTTCTGTGATGTAGCTCGTGGGTCCCCTTATGTCAACTTGTCAACTTGCATTATGGAATACTTAATTGAGAATGTTAAGCGGCAAATTTTTAATTTTGGCAGGGTTATAATTGAATTAGCCGATTTTTTTCTAGTGAACTAATTATTTAAAATTGTATGTGGGTTATAAATAAAAGGATATGAAATCTAGGTAATGATAAACGTGTCAGACACATACACACACATCTAACATATTTGAATGTGTTTATACGAGATGTGTTTATGTGTCATATGTGCCGTGTTGTTAAACGTATGTGATCAATATATGAATAATTTTGACATATCTAATACGTGTACACGCACAAGTAGCATGTATAATATATTTTAGCATATCTGACTTTTAAAATACTTGTATGCTTTATAAATTGGCTTGATACTGAAGTTAGAGACCATGATCACTCTAATATGTATGATATTTTTGAATATGATACGTTATTTTTTTTGTGATCAGAACCACTCTAATTTTTTTATATATTTCTTCAATTTTATTTAAAATTTGTTGAATTTGTACATGCTACTAAAGTTGACACGTGTTTAATATGAACACGTTTAACACAGTGTACTATACGTGTCAAGTATCTTAGATGTATGTATTTGAGTTTTAAATTTTTGACATGTTAAACATGTACGTCCAAACACGTTAAACATGTTTTGAACACGATACATTCCGTGTCGAACACATCACATACTCGTATATAACACACACAACACGTACATTTTATCAATACCCTAATGAAATCCGATCTTATCACTATTTAAATTATTCAAGCGAAGTCAATATGTTTCAAGATCATTCATGGACATATTGTATTACACTATATGGTGTTAGAAAAAAGCGATTTTTTATGGACACTTGTTTTAATCTTCAATTAGAATGGTGATTATCTTATATAGTTTAAGACACTATTATATTTTTATAAGAGGAGGATAAAAATGCCTTAATTTTTGTGTCTCAATCATGCCTTAACTTTTTAAATTTCAAATATCTCAAAAATTTTAAACCGAAGTATCAAAATAAAATGATAGATTTGATCAATATTATATTTTCTTCTTGTATAAAAATTTATTCATTTTTTACTTTTATTTTATGTATATCAACAAATTATAAAATAACCGTAAAAAAATAATCATATTAATGTATTTTTTATAACCTCTTGATATAACGTAAAATAATATTCAAATATTATAATTTTTAATCTATATATAAATAAAATGATCTAGATTAAATCTAATAGTTTTGTTTTGATATTTTAGTTCTAAATTTTGAAATTTTGAGTTATTGAAAATTAAAAAAATTAAGATATGCGAAAATAACGTTAATTTGAGAATAAATCTTTATATATAAGTATAGGAGCAACATTGACAAGTAGTGCTGGTATGTTTCAATTCATCTAGTAATAAAATACTAAATAAAAATTTTTTTTAAATTACCAAGTATATTTAAGCTGAAGCCTCAAATGGATAGTTAAAGACATATCAATAGCGATACTTAAAGGTAAATTAAATATATTAGAATATATATAAACAAGGTGTAAATTCAAAAAAATATGAGAAAAATGTTAATTCAGTGCATTAAATATTACAAATGTTGTTTAAATTGCATGTTAGAATGTTCTAGTTTTTGGGAAAAAAATCTCTATTCTCAATTTTTAATTCAGCTATTGAATCACAAATGAAACACCACAATCAATGATGCTATTCTAAGAATAAAACTAGTCTGAACAACCTTCATGAAAGAAAATAAATAAATAATAAATCATTGGTCGATATTGCGATTTGACGGAGGGTATTTGTTCGGTATAATGTATGCATCCTTTGAAATAATAGTACTATAATACTATATTATGTCCCTACCGATGTACTAATTTGACAACCACCTTCCTAACCTATCCAAGGAAAAATAAAAGTCTTCTTGAAAGATCCTCTACTATTGTGTTTTGCAGAGAAAAGAAACAAAGACGTTTGTGTACAAATATTAGCTTTCTCATGAGATTCAAGGGGCACGACGAGTCGACGATAACCTAAATCTCTGTCATGGGTGGGGTCGCCCGTTGCTTTCCGGGACCCACATTGCAGTGGCAGTTGTAAATTAGTTTGATGGAAAAGGACATCTTACCTACTATGCCTGCTCTACTACTAGGACGTGTACATACGGCTGTTCTCATAACCAGTTCCCACTTCCCACCAAATTAGTTCATAAGCGATGGAAAATTTTCTCAATTTTAGATAATTAAACAAGTAATATATATTCAATTGGATTAGAGCCTAAGGGCTTGTGTTTGTGGGTTGACACTAAAACTTATTTGTATGAGCGTATGCACGTTATACCACAAGTCTGATCTAGTAATATACCTGAATTTTTGGAATATTAATGAAATTTTTATATATAATTTTTTCGTGCATCTAGATAATGCATCCCCACGATAATTGAGTCCATGATGAATTTCATGTATAAATTTAATAACTTTTGAGTTTGCATCTTCAATACAATTAAGATAGAAATGATAATTTTTTTTGTTATATCTGAAAATTTAACTTTATTTATCCTAATACTATACTATAAAAGCTCATGATAAAGTTGCTATCCTATAGAGGGTTATTTTTATTTGGGAAAAAAATGAAATTATAAAATGCAAAAAAAAATAAAATAAAAAATTAAGAATAGAAAAATCTCATCCTGATATTGTTTTTGGCCTATAGGTTGCATGCCACGTCCCCGTCCTACATTTAAAAAGAGAAGGGAAGGAGAGGAGCACACTAGCAAGAGCGTGAATTAACTTGAACTTAAGCGGTTCCCTCCACCATGCTAAAAAGGGGCTACATCAAAAAGAACATCGTTTAAAAAGAGAAGGGAAGGGGAGGGCGGCAACTATCTTGTAGATATATATATATTTATTTTCTATGGAGAAATTTTAAAAGTTAATTTAGATGATTTGTTTTAATCACAATGAATATGGAGAAATTTAAATATGAAATTTGATACATAGAAGAATTTATAATTATTAAATCAGATTCGTTAATCACTGATCAAATGGATTAAACAAAAAGTACTTCATCTAAAGAGTTTTTTTTTTTTTGCTTTTTAGAGGATGTGAAAAGGAGAGGGGCCGGTTTTTTAAATTCCAGAGGTCACCCTCCTGGGATATTGGGACTAAATTTGTATGACCGCAACCTAGTGTATTGAAGACGGTCCGGTCCGGGCCGGTCCGGTCCAAACCCGGACGGTCCACGGTCCACGGTCTCGCACGGTCCACATGGGCCGGTCCTAAGCGGTCCAAATTCGAAAAAACCGAACCCGTCCCACCGTTGGCCCCCGGGGGCCGGACCCCCACGGGACGAGACGGGACGGTTGACGGTCCGATCCGGTCCGGTCCGGACACGTTTTTTTTTTATGAATTGGAAAAAATAATAATTTATCATATATTTTTTTAATAATAATTTTTAACTAATTTGAATTATTATTTTTAATTGTTTAAAAATGTAATAGTACTAAAAATTTTAAAAAATTACAAAAAAATAAAATTTCAGAAAATTATAAAAGTTGAAAAATAAATTTATTAATTTTTAAATAATAATTTTCATTGAATTAATTATATATTTTTTAATAATTTAAAAATCAAATAATACAAAAAAATATAAAATATAATTTGGATAATATTTTAAGTTACCCTCTTCCTTTAACCCGGGCTTGGGACCGGCTATGTAAAAAGAACATAGGCGGAGTTATAACTTTTTTTTTGTTAGTAATATTCTTTAAAAAAATATTTTAAAAAATAATTGAAATATTTAAAAATAGATAAAAAGATTGATATGGTAAGAAATATCAAACTCTTAGAAGTCGTTGTGCATATACCATAAGTCGTTGTCTTGAATGTCGTATGGGTCGTCGGAATCATCTTCTAGAGAGATATCGGGGATATTGGTACCGCTTTCTTGAGTTTCTATGGCGGATGTTGCTGCCTCAAATGTGGTATCATGTTGCATGTGACTTTCAGCGACAATCCAATCTTTATTGCACACAAGTTGCTCGAAAAGTTTTGAACCCAATTTGGTACGCTTATCTGTTAGAATCCAGTTTGCCGAACTAAAACATGATTCGGAAGGGACGGTTGACACAGCACTGCAAATACATCACGCGCCATCATCGCCAATGTTGGATAGGCAGTTGCATTCCTCTTCCAATACTCCAAGATATCAATTTGATCATCTTCCATGCTTCCCAAACAATAACTCAGTAATTCGTTATTGTTTATTTGTTGATCTTCAAAACAATCATCATCTCGCAACTCATTTAGCAATCCAGATGAACTATTACTTCTATACGATTAAAAATGAACATAATATAAGTGAATAAATTATGTAATAGAAAGAATGATGATTAAAATTCATATTGTTGCGACCGATAGTAGAAGGATTATTAGTATTTCGTCGGGAGTTATAAATGTTGAACATCTCCTCCAATAAGCTATTTACGCGGTTATCTTCCTCATTAGTGCGTAGATGTAGATTTTATTTATACCTTTGAAGAAGTCTTACGGTGTATTTTTTCTTGAATGATGGATGAAGACAATTTGCGATAATTGTCACGGCGGATACTTCCTCCCAATATTTGAGAAATTTTTCTTTCATTGCTTCTACAATTGGAGAAAGAGAGGAGTCGAGACTTTCTATATTTTTCATCTCACGATAAACCTTTTGAGAAAAAAAATATAAAAAAAAAATATAGAAAAAAATGAGATAGAAAAAATAATATAGAAAAAAGATGAGATAGAAAAAAAGATGAAGTTTAAAATGAATCAAATTAAAAAAAAAAAGATAATTCACCTTGGATATGCGATAAAGATGATGAAGTAACTCATGTGTAAATGGTGTATACGAGCACGATAGTTTGACAGTTGCCGTGAAGAAGACACCGAGGAAGGATTTTAACATCTCAAGTTGGTCCCATTCTCCCTCGGAGATAAACAAATGAATCCCCTCGGTTGAGTTATTTAAGGTTTCGGTTATAGCATGCTTGTAAGGAAAACAACGATGAAACATTCTATAGGTCGAGTTCCAACGGATATCTACATCCCATGGTACTCTTAACTTGCTCAAACCCAATCGGGCACATAAGGCGTGAAATTCTTGTTTTCTTATATTATTTGAAAAAAATATGGTGAAGACTATTTTTAAATTTCACAATTAATGCATTAACACCTTGTGTTTTAATACCCGCCTTAACGGTAAGGTGAATAATATGACAAGCACATTTTTGATGAAACATCTTGCCATTCATGATAGGGTTTAATGACCGAGTAAAATAATCAATTGACTTTATATTATTACTAGCATTATCGAATGAAATCGAAAAAAAATTATTTTCTAAATCTCTTTTTAAATTAAATTATTGTAAAACACTAATAATAGATTGATAAATAATTTGTGCAGTATGCGGAAATTCCATGATACGAAAACTTAAAACTCTTTTTTGTAAAATCCAATTTTCATCAATATAATGGGCAGTAACACAAGAGTAACCAAGACCGTGTTTACCGGCCATCCAAATATCGGAGATAATTGAAACCTTATAGTTGGCATATCCAAACGTTGCTAATAAATCATTTTTACGTTCGTTATATTATCTTTTAATCTCGGCTACCATTTTTCTATGGTGAAATCTCTTATACAATGGTTGGCCACAACCCCGGATAACCAACCGGATAAAACTTAAGCAATTACCCATACTTATTGGTTGTTCTTTTTGGGCAATATACCGAGCAAACTCACTCAACATTCTTTTTTCATCGTATCTTTGGTGAGTTCTACTACCATCCGTGTTTATAACGCTTTGGACTGAACGAGGGTCTGGTTGATCTTGTGGTTCCTCATTTTTGGCCACATGTTTATCAGCATGCTTTTTAAATGCACTTAGACCGTTTGCCTTAGAATATCTATAAAAAGCTTTGCAATTTTTTACCTTGCACCTTCCGCTGAGCATGACACCGCTCGCGTCCTTTGTTTGTTCATAAAAACGCCACAAAGTTGCATCGTAGGAGGGGCCAGTTGTCTTCCTTTTCTTTTATGATGGTCTCGCTTCCATTGGTGATGGGGGTACACTTGAGGTTGGAGTTTCTGCGGCAGAGAAGGGTGCGGTCGGAACTTGCGATGGGAATTCTTAGGTTATTTCATGAGAACTTGGGGCGTATTGAGGATGATGCAGTGTAGTAAATGTAGGGGTTTGTTGAGGTTGATAGTTAAGATCTTGCGGTATATAATTTGATTGAGGGTGGAGTGGGAGGTTTGCATCTCGTGGATAATATGGAGCGTCAGCTTGTGGTTGTTGATAATATTGTGAGGGGTTTGTATTATCAACTACATCTTCATCAAAAATATCCACACTCAACCGGTGCATAAAATCATCCACGGGATTAGGAGGATTTGTCATTTCTATAAAAAAAATATAAAAAAAATTTTCTACTTAAAAAATAAATTTAACATTCTAAAAAAATTTCTAACAAAAAAAAACGAATTTAACATAATAAATAAATTTACAAAAGAAATCAACAATCTAAATAAATTTCTACTTAAAAAATAAATTTAACATTCTAAAATAAATTCTAACAAAAAAAATTAATTTAACATTAAATATAATATTCTAAATCTATTAATCTAACAACATAAAACTAAAATGTATTATTCTAAGAAAAAAATGAATTTCTACAAAAAAAATATAAATAAAAAATTAGATTTTACAAATAAACTAATTTCTACAAATTTCAAATAAAAAAAATATGAATAAAATCTAACAACATAACTAATTTCTATAAATAAAAATTATAACTAATTAAAATTAAAAACTAACCTTGAAGGGAAAATATTATCGCAACGATGAAATTGAGAAATGGCGATAACAAATATTATCCTTCTAGTCTTCTACCTTCTTCGATTAGTTAATTTTTTCAATGGACTAACAATAAATTAATAATTCTAAACTATTTTTTTTGTTTTTTGGAATAAGAAAATTAAATTTGAGAATTTGAGATTAAATGAAAATTTGAGAATTTGATAGATTGAGAAGAGAGGGAGAATGAGATTTTGATGTGTTTTGAGATGTAAATGGGAGTGGTATTTATAGATATTTTTGGGAGGGAAAATTTCAGATTTTTAGAATTTTTTTTATTTTTTTTTATTTTTTTCGGATTTTTCTGCAAAGATAAAAAAAGTGACTTTTTTTTTTAATTTTTGTACACTTGGGGGTATCTTTGGGGGCCTAGCACCTTTTAATTAAAAAAATTCAATCCACTACCGCAACCTAACTCCTCGGATGTGATTTTTTTCTCTTTTGGAAATTTTAAAGTTTTTTTCACATTTTAATTTCAAATTTATTGTTTTCCGCAAAATAAAATACCCCCCTATAGGCTGTATGTAGCATAGCTGTTCGTCCGAAATTCACTAACTTGTGTACGAATTTTTTTACAGGATGCTTTTTTGACATAAAACACATTCATATTTATCTGGGCTGAATATGATCCTATAATACATGTTTGTATGGAAGGAGGTTAGTGAGGAGGTTAGCACGCTAATTCGCCGCTTCGATATATTAGCTGAACCTTTGATTGGAATAATGAAATGACAAGATTAGAGAAGCAGCCCTAATCCACCAACGATTTTTATTTTAAGATTCATACTTTCAAATTTTTCTAATTTTAAATGTTGGTTTTTACAAATTTCGATACAATCCAAAAAGTTAGAAGAGTTTTCGAAACAAAAATTTGATCCAAAACCGTTTGAACCTCTCCGCTTCCCAAAATTAGTGATCATTTTTAAGACCTCATATGTCCAAACACGAATAGAATTAATTCAGAATAACATGCCAATTTAATTAGTGTTATCCTGTTAGTCCTCACTTATATATAAAACATATCTAATTTAAATTTTAAATTTTAATCTATACAGTTTTGACCATTTCCTTAATGACAATGAATAAAAATATGATATTGACGATTTAAACTAGTTGAAATATATTCAAAAGGACAAAATTTTATGCATAGCCTTTTGAAAATTTATATAATTGCATGTTCATAGTTATATTGCAAACATTAATAGACTTCAAAACATGTCTTTGTCATATAAATTTCTATTCTCAACGGCTATTGATTTATATTACTACATTTATTTCAATATTCAAACTTCGTTTATAAATAAATTATTTTACTTAATGTCAATACTTCAACTGTGATATTCTAAGGTAATTGTTGATGGTATTTATCAAAATACAAATTTACACTAGTTTGAATAAGGTAGAGAAATACTGGTTTGTTAAATTATAAATTTTCTATAAATTGACATAAGAATCAACTTAAAACGAATAGTGAGAGAATGCAGCAACTAAGTCGAATATTAGATGCAAATGTAATGAAAATATACTATTAGAATTCAATTAAATATCAATTGTCAAAAAAAATTGATGTAAAATAATCTATCACAACTTTCAATAAGAAATATAATTTTGTAGAAAATATGAAATGCGAAATACATAAGATGTAAGTGTATAAATTTAGAGAAGACAAAAAACTTCTGCACTTGCATCTTTCGTACTTCGTATTTCATATTTTATAAAAAATATATTTTTTTTGTTGAAAATTATGATAGATTATTATACATCAATTATTTTTTTTTTGACAATTGATATTTAATTGAATTATCATAGCATATTTTCATTACATTTGCATATCATGTTCAACTTAGTTGTTGTATTATCTCACTATTCGTTTTAAATCGATTATTGTGTGAATTTATAGAGAATTTGTTATCTATCAAATCGGGTTTTCTCTACATTGTTCAAACTAGTGTTAATTTATATTTTGATAAATATCATCGAGAATATCCAGATAATAGGAAAAAAGGAGGAGGAAATTAGTTAATTTTATCAAATTTTTTTTTTTTAAAATGATGTTGCTTTTTAATTTTTAAATCAAGTCAGATGCAAAAGCTGATTAATCATTTGGCCAAGGAGTTTGGTGAATGGTGTCAAGTAATCTATAAATGCCATGTAATATATATATATATATATATATATATATATATTAATCATGAAGTTGCAATTACTATTAAATTTTCGAAAAAATATATAAGAAATTGGGTTATTATGTCGAAAAGCAAGTCTGCAAGTTTTAGTTGGCATAAATGGAATTATGGGTCATGGCTACGAAATCAATAATTATTTACATCAGATAACTATCAAGCAATAGTTACTCTATTGCAGATAACTATTAATAAACATTTATTTTATTGCGGATAACTATCATCCTATTGAAAACTTGAAACCTTACTCTCCTATGTTTTTCTTTTGCTAGAAGTTATCAACCCTCACGTCAAATTATTATGCACAATCTAATTTAATTTTAATAGGGTTAATATTATATTTACTCTTCAACTCTTTATTTATATTATATTTACTTATTATTTTTTTTAGATCATTTTATATTTATCCATATATACTCTTTATATCTAATATATTCTTAAATATTTTAAATTCTTCCATATTTATTCATAAACCCTAAAACATATCATTAAATTTATATATTTATCCATTATTAAATTTTTAATTATTAAAATATTTTTATATGTACCCAATAATTATTTCTGATAGATTATATATCTTTAATTTTTATATTTATTCATAAAATTAAATTTATTTAAATCAATTTGGGTAGATATTATTTAATTATGTTTCTTGATCTAAGCCGATGTGACCTATTATGGTTGGTTTTGAGTCAAGTTGAGAAAATTAAATGACACCTATCGAATTAGATTTAAATAACTTTAATTTTATGAATAAATATAGAAATATTTAAAATGTTAAAGATTTAAATAATATATAAGATATTTTAGTTAACTACTGAGTATATATGAATATATTTTTGATGTATTTGAGTTTAGAGAAAATATGAAGGAATAAAGAGTTTAATTTTATATTAGATATATTAAATGGCATTTGAATAAATATAAAAGATCTAAATAATTATGTGTAAATATAAAATAGAAGATAATTTGAAGGGTAAATATGATATTAATTTATCTTTAAATATTTAAAAATATAATATAGGTAAGATTTAATGTAGTACTTCTAGTTTTATTTTATGTACTTATTAGTACCTTTTTGTGATAGACTACCAAGTCAAGTCAACAAATGGATATTATATTAGGTCTTCTTTTTGTGAAATTGCTAACTTAATATCATATATTAGGTCATCATTCATTTAACAAAGAAGATATATATTACGTACGTCATCACTCTGACAATAAAAGAAAAGATGAAATAATTAATAAATGGCTTTCTGACGTGACCGGCTGACCGCCACTGGCGCTATTATTGTTGTAGCAACAGTATATAATTAAATTATAATGCAATTGTATTTTATTATACAAAATGTATGATGTGATTGCATTTATATTATATACGCAATAATTCAAAGTACAAATGTATAATTCAACGGTGTATATATAACCCTGACCTTCCGATAATCCGAAAGGTAAGAAAATAATAATTAGTTCTCTGCGAGCAAATGCTTTGTTCCTTTTTTTCAGACAGCGTATTTAATTTGGTGGGTCCCATTAACAGACTAAAGCAATTCATCAAACACTAGGGATCGGTTGATAATGGATTATTTTGAGAACATTAACAATGAATTTTTAAATAAATACAAAAAAATCTTAAAAATGGAAAAAGATTTATAGATGTGTTTTTCTACTTTTAGATTGATATTCATTCAAATTTCATATAATTTCATTATCGTTTGATAGTCCATCAAAGACCATAAAATTTTCATATAATTTACAACGGTTCCAAATTAACAGTTTTTAATGGACTATCAAACGATAATAAATTTGCATGAAATTTAAATTATCATCAATCTAAAAATAAAAGAATACATCTATAAACTTTTTCTATATTAAATTTTTTTTTGTATTTATTTAGAAATCCATTGTCAAGATTGTCAAAATAACCCATTGTCAATTAATCCCGCTCTTCATAAAAAACCCAAAACACAAGACTTGACCAGATAATAATTTGAAACGCAAAGTCTAGATTTAGTCATTGCATGTTCTCCGTAGCAAGCAATAATCAAATCTTTATTCTCTTCCCCCCTCAATTAATTGTGTTTATTTTAATGCCAGTGTCAATTTCATGAGACGCAGAGTTTGAATCAAGATGTTACGGTATACAACTAACTATACATAGTCCTAGCATATCGTTTGTTAAAATTTAGATGTCATAGATAAACGAGTTCCGTGATCTATTTGCACAAAAAATGTAGTATTTTAATGGTCATAAATTTGTACTTTTTCTAGTTAAATACCGAGAGACCATTTTTTAAATGGTGTGGTGTGAACGGTATAAACCATACAGTAAGTTTGTAATATGTTAGGGTTGAAATTTTTGTCTCTTTTACTGTTTTTATCTTAGTCTAACTTTTCACACAATAGAGATTAAACCACGGAACAGGAACTAAAATTTCTCTTCGATTTAATTATTAATTATCTGCTTAAAAGTTTGCAATAATATGCTTAATTTTTTTGTAGTGGCTTTATAATTCTAACAAGATTTAATGCATGACTGTATTTTAAACTACATAAAAAAATTTGCAAAGTTCAGATATTTTTATATCTAGAAAGAAGATTAATTTTCTAAACTTTTTAGCTATGTCACACCATCATTGTATTCAACCATTATTTTTGTTTCTCTCTCTTCCTTTATCTTAATCAAATTGTTCATAATAATTTTTTTCTTCATTTCAAAAGATGATACGGTGTCTCTAGTGTACAATTTAAATACTGAAACAACACAACTCTTTCTATTTTCTTAATAAATTATTATATAGCTAATTATAATATTTTATCTTTAAATATATTTTTAGCATTTTAAAAAATATATTTATGTTCAAAATTTTTTAAACAAAAGTTATTTTATATAAAAAAAATTCATTTAATTTTTTTTATATATACTATATTTTTGCAGAGCAAACCTCAATAAACAATTTGTGCTACTTTGTTACTTTAAAACCTCTTTAAATAGGCGTTGTATTTTAGTCTTTCTCTCTCTCTCTCTCTCTCTCTCTATATATATATATATATATATATATATATATATATATATATATATATATATATATATATATATATATATTGAGACTATAGAGTTTTATGAAGCACAAAATCTTCTGTATTTCACGTTCATATGTCAAATTTAAAAGTCCTAACGACATATCCAAACCGTTGAACATGATCTTCATATTGAAATAACTTTGGAGATCAAAATTTATATTTTTTTGAAACTTTTTGCTATTTTTTAGACGAGTATAAAGTTTGTTGATCTAACGATTTCGACACCATCCAAAACTAGTGATTTTATACCCATCTAAAAAATAGCAAAAAATCCATATATATATATATATATATAATTTAATCTTAAAAGATATTTCAATAAGAAAATTATATTCAACAGTTTAGATCGGCCGTTTGGACTTTCAAATTCGAGATATGAATACGAAGCATGAAAAATTTTATGCTTCGCGAAACACTATAAACTCAATATATATATAGAGAGAGAGTAAAGATATCGTGAGTTTAAGCTCATGGAGGCCTTCCGTGAGCTTAATTCAAAAAGTACATCAAATCATCTCTAAATTTTAATTAAATTCTTCATATGAAAATCTTGTGGGATGCAAAAATTTAGAGTGTTTTGAGCTTTTTATGTCACCATTTTTTTATTTTTAAAAATATTGTTCAAACATTGAATATTTTATTATTATTTTTAAAGCTGATTTTCAAAAATTAAAAACGATGACTTAAAAAACTCAAAACACTCCAAATTTTTGCATCCCATAAGCATTTCTTATAAAAAAATTAATGAGCATGATAAATTAAAAATTAGAGATGATTTAATATACTTTTTGAGTTAACTTCACTTAAGACCTCCGTGAACTTAAGCTCACAATATCTTTACTCTCTCTCTCTCTCTCTCTATATATATATATATATATATATATATATATATATATGGACTTGCTACGGTGATTTCATAAGTATTTCGACTCAAATTTCAAAATCCCGTGCTTAAAATTTTAATTTAAATATCTCAAAAAATTCTTCATATCATAATCTTATAGATTATCAATTTTCATTAAATTTGGAGTTAGTTTACTATACTTAATAATTTTTAAATGATTGCTCTAAAAATAATTAAAAATTTTAATTTTTATAGGCCAAATTTTGCTATCTTTCAAAAATCATTAGGTATAGTAAACTAACTCCAAACGTGATGAAAATTGATAATTTACAAGATTATGATATGAGGAATTTTTTGAGCTATTTAAATTAAAATTTTAGACATAAAATTTTAAAATTCGAGCCATAAGCACTTGGCCGAAGTGCTTATGTAGTCCGACTATGGCGCTTTGTAAAGAGCATATGCGTTATGTGCTTTGCGTTTTATTTTTAATTTCAAGTCAGAAATAATCGATCTGAACCGTCCAATCCAATCTTCATATCAAAATCTATTAGTAAACCAAATTTTACATTTTGTAGAATTTTGATGTTATTTTTTCTGATGAGGAGAAAATGACTTGATCTGAGAATTTTGGTTTAGCCAAAAATGATGGGTTTTCCTCTATCCAAAAAATATAAAATTTAGTTTACTAATATATTTTGATACAGAGATTAGATTGACCGGTTTGGATTAATCATTTATAACTTAAAATTAATAATAGAGCGCAAAACACACAACTTCTTGTGCTTTGTAAAACACCATACCATAGCCTAATTATATATATGACTTTTTAATGAAGGCGGGGGAGGTACAAAGGGTTTTGAATAAAAAAGTTGGTTCAAAGTCCTCTGGAGCCGTTGATTTTGCATCGAGATTCGTAATAATTATTGAAAGTACGAATTTTAAATTTAGAATTTATTAAAAGTACGAATTTTAATGCAAAGTCAACGGCTTTAGAGGATTTTGATCCAATTTTTTGGTTCAAATCCCTTTGTACCTTCCTGCCTCACTTTTTAATTATTATATACCCTTGAATAGAGCTAACGAGCTTAGCTTTATATCTCGGCCCAATTAATTGGATCTCTCACAGATCGTATTGATTCCTCCTTTTGTATATGGGCCTAGATGGTTCGACCATTTATCAAGTAAATCTCTGTACATGCGCCAACCAAAAATTTATATTGGGAATATGCTCCAATATCCCCTCCGAACTATCAGGTTTTGACAAGATTTTTAATTTTTTAATTTGGACAAATAGCCCCCTAAACTATTCAATTAGTGATAAATACCCTTCCGAAGTAAATTAACTACTTAATGGTCCATTATGAGATGCAAGTGACTAATTTGCCCTAGGGTGCTTATAGAATAATATTTCAAATATTTATATTTTGTGAATTTCTAATTTGCAAAAAAAAATCCTCAACTGTCTAAACAAATATTGACACTTGATTAAATATTTTTAGTGCAAAATATGTTTTCTATTACAATTTTTATTTTGATTTTATTTTTGATTTTATCTTTATAAAAATTATATAGTTAAGTAAATAATTATAATTATTACACCATTTTTAGAGAATTAAGAATTATGTTATGTAAAAAATTATAATCAAGTGACTATATTTGTTAGAGAGTTAAGGATTATTTTTTTAAAAATTAAAAGTTCACAAAATATAAATGTTTGAAATATTATGTATGAAATATTATTCTATAAACACACAGAGATAAAATAGTCATTTCTCATCTCATAATGAAGTATTAAGTAGTTAATTTACCGTTGGGAGGGTGTTTGTCACTAATTGAGTAGTTTGAGTGGCTATTTGTTGAAATTAAAAGTTCGGAGCTTAACTTATCAAAATCTAATAGTTCAGAAGGGTGTTGGGGCATATTCCTATTTATATTTCCTTGTTCTTGGATAAATCTATTGCAATATAATGATTTTACCAAGAGCAAGGCTACGGTACTACACGTAGTTTAAAATTATGAATCGTCCCATATATGGTTCAATATTTTTTATTTATTTTGAAAGTATAAATGATTCATTGGTATTATTTAATGTGATCTTTATAAGCAAATGATTTTATAAACCAAATTTTTATTATATGAATCTTTTGTTATTCCTTTAGATAGATAAAAAAAACTTTTTTATGGTTCGTAATGTTTTAATTAAGTGATTTTCTAACTATTTAAAAATAATAAAAATTCTAAAAAATATAGAATGTGGTTTATGAGACACACTATTCTAAATTTTGATTTGGTCACATATCTCAGTCGATCGATTAAATTCATTCTTCCTTCATGTATCAGAAGCAGCAGAAATTGAAAATTGTATTTTCTATGTGATAAGTAGCCATCAGAATTTGTCTGGCATTGGTTAGTAACAAGGGAGAATAAATAGTTGGTTCTGACATCAATTGATGCAGTAGGGGGGCTGTACCAGTTGGTTTCTGATACTAAATAGTGTGGTTGGACGTGGGCAAGTAGATGCATGCACCAGCTGGTCTCTCTCTCTCTCTCTCTTAGAACACTTGTGTTTTATTGGCAGGTACATTTAGAACCACTTGTGTTTTATTGGCAGGTACATTTTTTTAAGTACCAATTCCAGTTGTGCATTAGCCCTTTTGACCTTTCAATTGCGCAGTTAATTTTCTAAGCCCAACTAAGCGCTATAGGTCTAAAGAACTATTAAATAACTCGTATAAGTATGCATCATTCCAGTTAAAAATGTCATATGGCCATAGAAAACTTGCTTAGACTATCATTTAGTAATTGCCTATAATGCATATATTTTTCCTTCTAAAGAACAAGTTAATGCAATTACATATTATTGGAGTTGGGGGGTATTTTAGAAGAAAGACGTTAACATGCCAAATAATTTATTAATATATGTAAAAAAAGTCTGTATCGAGGTCAATAATAATAATAATAATAAATAAATGATATCTCCATGACATTTTTTATGTTATTATCACATACTAGGTAGAAGCTAATAATTAAACGAATAATGCATGATCAATTGAAAACTACATGATTTAATGACGATGTCCCCAGCAACATAATACTATGTACGATCATTTGATTTATATATTTTCTTTCGGATCCACCGATCAATCAGAGGGCACTCAAATTGAAGAAGAAAATGGAAACGATGATACGCTGCATGAGTCATTGAGAAGAAAAGTTTACTGGACTTTAACTGGGCTCCTTTTTTGGACAGGAGCTGGGATCTTCTTGGATTGGATCTTGGTTGGATAAATATAGTATGGGTATGGACCGGGTTTGGGTTTACATTCAGTTTATTACCAGTGGGTTGGAACTGGGTTTGGGCAAAAACCCGCCCAGTAGCAGGTCTATCTGGTATGGCTTTTCTGAAAAAAATTCAGAACAGATATTCGAATTCAAAAAAAGGAAAGAGACAATTTTCAAGAAAAAAGAGCTATTTTAAAACTGAATTAACAAATTTTATTAAAGTAATTATGGAAGTTCACATCAATCATGTTCCAACTATTTTATCATACTATCAGGATAACTTATGTCCTCGTGGAGAAGTAGCCAAAACTGGCACACCTGGCGAATATATCATATCCTCTCTTTACAAATACAAATTAGATTACTAAGGAGAGCCAATAATTAATGTTTTGTTGTTAAGCATGAGGTGAAAGGAAAAATGGTTAAAGAAACAAGTTACTAAAAACTAGAATGAAATGGACAAGTTTACTATATTTTTCGTAGTATTGTTTTGGTTGGTGTCTACCCCATCACCAACACCACCAAAAAAAAAAAGAAGGAATTGAAAGATAAAAGGAAAAGAGCACAGAAAAACTCAAAATATTGAAGTTTCTTCAGAAAACTTATGAATTAAAAACTTCAATTTTGTGAAAGAATCAAATTTCTCATGAAATCTGAGAACCTTCACATATCATCAAATATAATTTTTGGTGTTTGTAGAAGTAAATTTCTGAAAATAACTAATTAAACAAAATGATTGACAGAACTATAGAGGTTTCTAGAACTTTAATACTAAATATTAATTTGCTGACATGCCAGAGGTGGGCCCAGAGTGCATAGCAATGGATGAGAAGTTCATATCGCCAACAATTTTGCCTGGAAATGATGAGGAGATTGTGGAGGCCGTCATAAAAATGGGGATAGATCATCTCACGCTCTGGAAAAACAACTCGGATGAAGTTCAGCAACCGAGTTGCTTTCTATGGTATGGTGTGCTGAATTTTGAACATGGGCCAACCAAAAACATACATTTTGTTGGGAAGATCCATCCCATTGTAATGATTCATGATTGTGGCATGCGATTTATTTATTTTTCTCTAGAATAACAAGATCATCGTCAAATATGCGGGTTCCTGATTGTGTAAATATATTACAATTTTTTTTTTCAAATTTAGACACCGCTTATATTATAGGGCTGAAAAACGTGCACCGACGACATGACCTTCAAAGCATTAATTTTGCATATATGATATATATTTTAGATGACATTTATTTGAAAAAAGTGGTTGTAGATTTAAATCTTTTGCGGGGATGAGGCATGCAAATATTATTTTAATAAATGCATTCGTCCGTATAGATCAGAGAGTATGGCCCATAATTAATGCTTCCAAACATATCGAATGGATATTAAATGAATATATATCTTCTCTCTTTGGTGTTATTGTTTATATGAAATCAAGAATTAAGATTTCAACCGGAACTGTACGAAATGGCACTATGGTTCTTACCTTTTTTTTTTCTTTTCTACCTTCTTTAATCTGAGATTATTAATTTCTCCTTAAGCAACATGAAAGAGAGAACAAGAAATCGAACTCATATTAAATCAAATAACAAAAATATAAAGAGGCACCCGCAAATGTCAAAGTGCTAAAATGTATAGAATTTTTGTGCACTTAAAATACCTAACTATTAGTAGCAACCATAAAAAAAAAGTTTCAAAACATTGATTTTGTCTTATATTTAAGGAGAAGGGTTAATGCTTATGTGTCTCAATTATGCCAAACTTTTATAAATTTCTAGTAACTCAAAAAAAAAATTAAACTGAAATATAAAAATAAAACTATTAGATTTGATCTATATTATATTTTCTTCTTATACATAAAAAATATTCACTTTTTCACTTTCATTTTATATAAATCAACATATTATAAAATCAACGTCCAGAAATTGATCATAGTAGTGTATTTTTTACAAGCTATTGATGTTACATCAAATAACATTCAAACGTCATAATTAATTACTTATACATAAATAAAATGATAGGTTAAATCTTACAGTTTTATTTTGATATTTTAATTTTAAATTTTGAACTATTAGAGTTTTAAAAGTTGAGACATAATTGAGGCACAAAAATTGAGATATTTGAATCCTCTCATATTTAATTGACTATGCTTAAATTTGACATTGTTGACAATATTACGAAGAAAATGGATTACAAATAAGTTCTCCATTTTTTTTTACATGTATCAAGTTTAGTCTAAATCGGAAATAATCGAGCCTCATGTCTTCAAACGGTCTGAAAATTTTAAGGAATTGTCTTTATCAATGTTCGGAGAGTTATAATGAAATAAATTGTAAATTAGATCATAATAGCTTCAATTCTACTCAGACGATAAAAAAGTACATGTACAATTTTATTTATTATTCAAGGTCCATTGACGAATGTCCAGATAATATCAAGTAGGTGCAGTTAGGTTATCAGATTCCATAATAATATTTCGGTACCGGTATGCAACATAAATGGTCTATATGGGACAAAATAATGTTTCAGTGCTTTCTTTCTCCGTCCATAAAGCACAAGAGCTCAAAATGATTATAAGTCGGACTTCATCTTCATCTACACAGTTCCCAGAAAATGGAGCATACTGAGACTCAGAAGGAGATCAACTTGCCTGTTATCCAGAGGCTCGACCGATTGGAACTTCTGGTATTTGGCAATTCTTTTTCTCAAGGAGATAATTCTCCCTCTGGTTGAGAGTTCTCTGTTCAATCTTTTGTAAATTTTTATTGTTCAATCTATTGTCAGATCCATTAATGTTGATCTTGTTTTTGGGAAATGCTTATCTTCGTCAATTTCTTACTACAATAATCAGTCATGAATAGAAGTGCATGCTGATGAGAGAAACCTGACTAGTAGTGTAAAATTATTAATTGGATTTATACTTGCATGAATTACTATTTCCACAAGTATCACAAAATAATCAAGCAAAATATATAGGATATGTAAAAAGAAAAGAAAATGCATAGTCTCAATAAGTGAAATAAGGACTTTTGGTGTTTATGAACAGCTCAATTACATAGAAGCACAGAAGAGTTTTCCAGTACAAACAGAAGAAACTGATCATGAGTGTAATCCGTGCAAAAATTTATCTGCTGCTCTTGAAGAAGTACCTCTCAAAGGATCTCTTATGGAAAGAGTGACGTCGCTTGAGCGGCGTGTATTGAAGGTAACATCATGCCAGTTTAGTGTTTCATTTATTTATTTCTAGTGTGAGAATATCACAATTCAGGCCTTCCATTCCAATTGCAAGCAAAAGTAGAACTTGAATGTACACTAAGGTCAAGGTGGTTTGAACTATATATAGAGAAAAACTGGTATGCGAAGATTCATGTCTTGGGTTTCTTTTTAGGTAGAAAATACGAGGTTGTACTTTACCAGGATAATTGAGTGTTTGAGTAAGGGATTGCAAAGGAATACTGATAATGATTCTTTTATTTTTGTCAGCTAACACAAGGATTAGATGAAGAGAGATCAAAATCATTCAAAAAGCCAATTCTCAATAGCTGTAGATGCACTCCAGAAGAGAAACTTCATGAAAATAGAAAAGCAATTCTGATTGAGGATCAACATGGAGTATCAACTCAGCTGATGTATACAGACGGTCTATTTATTTTAAAGAAGAAAAAAAAGACGAAGGTTGCTTAATATCAGCTTATCAGTTTGACTAAGCCCATACGATCATATTGTACTCATGTACTGTTATACCTTTCTTTCCTTTTCAGTTAAAATCAAATGAGTTCCTTTCAGAATTATTAGAAGGCAGCTAGACTGGGAATTTACAAACAAACTGTGTTGATTAGTTAAGAACCTTTAAATATCACAGCCAAGGCCAAGAACGACACTGAACAGTACATTTCTGAAAATTGTTAATCAGTGAAATTCTCTGACAGCACGGCCGTTAAATCAGTACAACTCAATGTTGTTATTTTTAATTGCGTCTTATCCACTAACACAAAGTTTTAATCTCATTTCTTGACCTTTGTTGATTAGCGAAGTACATGTTGAGATTGCATCATTAATTTTGGTGATTTTTTTTCAGGACAAAAATCTAGAAGAAAATGAAAAACAAATGCATGAGTTGGATTGCAAGAAGAGAGTAAGGAAGAATGAAATAAAGATTAAGTCTAATTCAAGATATAGAAAATGGCTAGCATCAATCCCAACTCGATGCTAGAAATGGAAAACGATAGAAAAACATATTACGTGGCCTGATCTGTAAATTAATCTTCTTATTTCCATTAGAATTTGCAAATTATTTGTATTAATTACACAAGATCAATATGCTCAATTGAAACTTAAAAATTGTAAAATTCATCAGTTATTATGGAAATATAATTTCCAATAGAATAATGAAGAAGAAAAATATCTAGATCTTATAAAGTAGTTTGTATCTTCTCTCTATATGAGCATTTGGTGCTTTTTCTTTTTTTTTTGTTAGGCCCTTGTGCATCATGGATTTGCCCTGTAAAGTCAGGGCATGGTTCTAGGCATAGACTTTTTTTTCTTTCATCCTTTTTGTTTTGCCTTCTCTTCTTGATGTTTAGTCCAAAACCATTTTGCTTGCAAGAAAAGACGCTCGGTGAATGTAACTGTTACTATTGTTTTCTTTGGCATAGGTTGAATAACTAAAGATTTTATAGCTTGGTATTGGATCTAACATTTTCACATCCCAACGTTACCTCCATCTTGAAAAGAACACAAGTTACCTCATCATTACAAAAATTTCAACAGCGCTTCATGGTTTAAAAATACTTTAATTATATGCCTCAATAGGTATGAAACCATTACAAACTGATAGAGTTTCGACGGGATATAGTTTAATGAACTGATTGTATTATCTCAATCTTAATATTTACATCAGAAGAGTCTCTATTTATAGAGAACTGTTTACACTGTTTAATAACAAACAAACAAACTAACTACTTGTACAATTTACTATGTGAATATAATCATGTATCTTGTGTGTTGATGATCTTTATTGTCTCTAATATGTCCCCTCAAGTGAAATGGTGCGTAAGTAACAGTAAGCTTGTCTCTGAGAATGGTAAATTGAGATGTAGATAACGATTTTGTCAGTGCGTTCTGCTGAACAAATAAATTTCACTCTTAGATTCTAGCAATAACTTTTTCTCGAACAAAATAGTAGTCCAACTCAATATGTTTTGTACGTGCGTGAAACACTGGATTAGAAGCTAGAAATATCGCTCCCAAATTGTCACACCATAACAAAGGAGGAGGTAAATTGATACCAAGTTCTTTAAGTAAACTCATTAACCAAATTAGTTCAGTAGCAGCCATTGTAAACTTTTGTACTCTGCTTCAGTATTAGATCGAGCCACAGTCGGTTGTTTTTTGAGCTCCAAGAAATTAAGTTATAGCCAAAAAAACTAGGTATCCGGTTGTGGATTTCCGATCATCGGGGCATCCGGTCCAGTCAGAGTCAGAAAAGGCATGTAATGACATGTCAGTAGATGATTGAACCCTTTAGATAATGCAAAATCCGTTTAACAACAGCTCAATGTTGTACTATTGGTTTATGCATGAATTGAGATATGCGATTTACATCAAACACAATATCAAATCGAGTGATCGTCACATACTGAAGAGCCCCAACTATACTTCTGAATAGAGAGGGATCAAACATTTCTTCACTAACAAATTTAGACAATGGAGGAGCTGTTGCTATTGGTGTTTTGATAGGCTTAGCACCCATCATGTTAGCCCGATCCAAGATAGATGCAATGTATCTTGTTTGAGTGAGATTCAAACCATTGTTGAGAGTTGTGACTTCAATCCCTAGAAAGAAATGAAGATGTCCGAGATCTTTGATTGTAAACCTTTGATCAAGTGTGAGATAAATCGTTCGAGTAGCAATGTATTATTGCATGTGAGAATAATATCATCAAACGTACACTAAAATGATTGCTATATCATTTCCATTATGATACAAAAACAATGATGGATCATAATTTGATGTTTTGAAACTAAGGGCTAGAAGTGTCTCAGATAGTTTACCATGCACGAGAAGATTCTCGAAGGACATAAAGAGCTTTGTTTAACCTACATACATGATTAGGTTTAGTTGAATCCACAAACCTCGAGAGGTTGCACCATGTAAATAACTTCATGCAAATCTCCATGCAAAACGCGTTGTTTACGTCTAATTGTTTGATTGCCTAGATTTTTGTTACTGCAAGAGACAAGATTAGGCGAATGATATTAGGTTTGATAACCGGGCTGAAGGTTTCAATGTAATTCAATCCTTCTTCCTGTGTATATCCCTTTGCAACCAGATGAGCCTTGTATCTCTCAACAGATCCATCAGCAGCACATTTTGTTTTGAATACCCATTTACAGCCAACTATATTTGTAGCTTCAGTTGCTAGTACTAGACTTCATGTATTATTTTGTGCTAGAGCATCTAACTCTTTTGCCATAGCTGATCTCCAATGAGTATATTTTGAAGCTTGAGTTAAAGAGGTAGGGTCCAAATCATGTTTTGACAGATGCTTAGTTGTCAGTAATGTTTTAGGTTGACTAGAAAGAGTATGTACCTTAGCTCGAGTGATCATGGAGTGTGAAAAAGAGGGAACAAAAGGAGGAACTTGATTTGTAACAAGTTAATCATCGATTGCCTTGCGCCGAGTGTAAACTTTGGTAATAGAAGGAGGTGCAGGAAGAGTAGAAGAGAAAATTAGACTGTGATATTATGGAGAATTTGAGGGAATTAGAAGTGGAGTCATGAAGTGGAGTCGACAGAGATAGTGAAGGAACTAGTGAGTTATTGTTTAGTAGTAAAACCAGAGAGTATTGTGCATCAGTGGTAGTAGAGAGTGGAGATGTAGGATGTAAGACTTTGAAGGAAATATTTTTTCATCAAAAATGACATGACGGGAGATATACACTCAGTTAGTTTTTAAGTCAAGACACTTATATCCCATATACACTGAAGAATATCTCATGAAAACGCAAAGAATTGAGCGTGGTGCTAGTTTATGTGCCGAGTAAGGACATGTGTAGGGATAACATCGACAACCTAGCACCTTGAAAAACTAATAATCGGTGCTTTGTTGAATAAAGGTTGAAATGGAATTTGAAATGATATGGCTGATGAAGGAAGCTCGATTGATAATAAATGTGACATTTTTAAACATCTATGACCAGTATTGTTGCGGGACATTTGCATGCAACATTATGGCCAGGCTGAGCTCAACAACGTGTCGATGCTTTCATTCAACCATATTATTCTGCTGGGGAGTATATGAGCATGAAATATGAAACTATATTTGAGGATATGAATGCATAATAGGCAGAAATTCGGAGCCACCATCCAACTGCATTGTCCTGATAGAACAAGAGAATTAATTTTCAACTATACTCTTAAATTACACAAACAAATTAGCAACCTCACTTTTATTCGAACAAAAATAGATCCAATTGAATCTAGAAAAATGATCTCTAAAGAGTACATAGTAGTGATGACCATTATGAGAGGTGATTGGAGAAGGCCCCCACAAGTCATAATGCACTAGCTCTAAAGGCTTAGTTGCTATAGTTGAAGAAGAATAAAAAGAAAGTCTATGTGATTTTGCCTTACAACATAAATTACAAACTGTTTAAACCCGACAAATTTAAAATAATATATATATATATATATAATCAAATTATGAGGAACTACATGTGAATAAAAGGGGATTTGAGGAAAATAAAAATATTAAAAATAAAATCTAAATATTAAATTAAAATTATTAAAATATAAGTGATTTATATCCAAATTAATTACATTAAATAAATATTTTATTCCATTTAAAATTAATGTAATAAGTAACAGTAGTAATAATAAATATTATGATGATGGTTAATAAATTAAAAGAACGTTGAAATAACGAGGCGTAGATTCAATAATTTAATTTCAAAATAAAATTATTGAAAATGATAAAACTTAATGGTTAAATTAGTAAGAAGATAATAAGTGGATACGATAAACTCATATAATTAATTTTTTCATGAAAATAGATAGATCATCGATTAAATTCGAGAATCTATCACACGTGCCAATGACTACACAAATTTGATCACGAAAAATATAAATCGATCATTAAATTAAATTCTCTTCGCGAGTCTAATCGTCGTCCTATAGAACTTATCTTTTAATTTGTTTGGGACCTTCTTGTCATAGAGAATACCATATACTTTTTGTCTCTATTTCACCCATCCGGCTCTTATTCTTGACTAACATTTTCATCGATATCTCCGTCACTCTGCAACATCGATCTCAAATATCGAAATGTATCATTCATGGGTACTACTCATCCGTCCAAACTAATATCTCCATCATCTGAGTTTTCCTCGCTGAACTAATGCTTCATATATTCGGTTTTGGTCCTACTAAGTCTAAAACCTATCGATTCTAAAGTTTGTCTCTATAACTCCAGTTTCTGATCGACTCCAATTATGCTCTCGTCAATCAGCACCACATTATCAGCAAAGAACATACACCAAGAAATATCTTTTTGTATGTCTTTTGTGATCTCATCCATCACTAAGGTGAAAATATACGGGATCAATGCTGACCTTTGATGTAATCTATCTTAATAGAAAATATATCGGATTTACCATCTCATGCTCTGACACAAGTCACAATATTTGTGTACGTATCCTTAATAAGGGTAACGTAATTTGTTGGGACTAATTTCTTTTCAAGCACCCACCACATGATATTTCTTGATACTTTATATACGCTTTCTCTAAATCAATAAATATCATATATAGGTCTTTCTTCTATTCCCGATGTCTCTCATAAGTTATCTTATCAAGAAAATCACCTTTATGGTGGACCTCCAGGCATAAAATCAAACTATTTTTTAGAGATGATTGTAAGTTTTCTTAAAAGATGCTCGATCACTCTCTTCCAAAGTTTCATGATATGACTGATGAGCTTAATTCCTCTGTAATTAGTACAACTTTAAAATATCTCCTTTATTCTTAAATATTAGTACTACTATACTTCTTCTTTACTCATCGGGCATCTTATTAGACCGAAAAATAGTATTAAATAATTTAGTGAGTCACACTATTGCTATATCTCTAAGACATCTCCATATCTCAATCGGGATGTCATCAGGTCCTAACGTATTACCTGTTTTCCTCTTTTTTAAAGTTTTTTCACCTCAGACTCTTAAATTCTCCGAATAAATCGCTTGTTGGTGTCAATTAAGTCATTTAACTCGATCACGGTTTCTCACTCTCTTCGTTGAATAGATTGTCGAAGTATTCTCTCCATTTATTCTTAATCTCATCATCCTTCACCAAAAGACTATTAGCCTCATCCTTAATACATTTTACTTAGTTGAAGTTTTTGTCTTCTTTTCGAAGTTTAGACATCTTATAGACAATATTTTGCCATCTTTCATATCTAATTTTCGATAAAGTTTCGCGTATGTCGAACCCCTTGCTTCGCTCATAATTTTCTTTGTGTTTCTTCTGACTTCTTTGTACTTCTATATATTTTCATCACTCTTGTTGTGATGTAAAAGTTTATAGCATTATTTATTCATCACTGATCATTTTTTGTACATTATCATTCCACCATCAAGTGTCTTTAGGTTCACGTTTGTTTCCTCTTGTTACTCCATACACCTCTATAGCCACCTTTCGAATGTGAGTTGTCATCTCCTTTCACATATTATCCGCATCCTCACTTTATTTCATGGCACTTCTATAATAACTATATTTTAAAACACCTGAGAAACGTCCCTTTGAGCTTTCACCACTTCGTTCTTATGATTTTCACGCCTCTATCGAGCCGGACGCATACCTGAAAAATGAAAATCATCCACCAAAAGTTTATGTTGTGTAACGACACACTCGCCAGGTATAACCTTACAATCCATGCAGTTTGATCTCTCCTCCCTTCTAGTCAAGACAAAATCGATCTGGCATACGGCTCAAGTGCAACGACAATTTAATATTTTATTATTATTTTAGTGATGATTTTCAAAAATTCAAAATAAATACTTAGAAAATAAGAAATATCCTAATTTTTTTATCCCTTAATATTTTGATATGAAGAATTTAATGAGAATGATAATTTTGAATTTCGGATGTATTACGATAAAATTTGAGCCATATGCACTTAAGCTCGAAATGTAAATATTTTCACAATAATCTAACTCTATTTAAATATATATAAGTGTAATTATTTTATATTTTTAAAATATATATAGTTAAATTATATAAATATATATATAATAATTAGTATATATTTTTATGACAATTGACATGAAAAATTATATGATTTTTGTTATATCTAAAATGTTAATTATTATTGTACTTTATTAGTATATTTATTTAATGCTATTTATTTGTCTAAATCATATAATTTTTTTCATTTACATTATGTTAATTTTTTTTGTAGTTTTATTTTATTTGTAACTTTAATTCATTTACATTATATTAAATTCGTTTTTTAGTTATATGTACATTATTTTATTTGTAGTTTAATTCATTTACATCATGTTAATTTTTTTTTAATATTTGTTGTTTTAATATTTTTATGATTTTTTAATATTATTTAATTTTTAACAATTAAATATGTAAAACTAAATTAGTTTAAATTAATTATTTCAAATTGATTATTTTTTTATATTTTCTGATTTTTTTTAGAATTATTTAGAACTTTTTAAATTTTATTCTATTTTGAAACAATTAGTATTAATAAAACATTATGATATAATTTTTTTGGGTTTGATTATTTTTTTGGGTTTTATATTTTCTGATATAATTATGTAGATTTAGTTAAAAAACTTTATATAAAACATTATGATTAAATTTTTTTTGAACTTCTATTATTTTTTTTTAAAAATTTTTTTTTTTTTGAATTTTTTTATTTTTGGATTTTTGTTTATATTTTTTGCGAAATAAAAAAAAAACCGACCCGCCCCACCCGCCATGACTCACCCGGACCGGACCTTGGCCCACCCATCCCGACCTGTGAGGGTTGTATCCGTAGAGATCCCACATGGATCGGATCAAAATTTTCTAATTTTGGACCGCTCAAACCCGTCCCACCCCACCCGTGACCCGTGCTCATCCATAATCTCGAAGGGTTTCACCCGGATTGTCCCTCTCCATCCCGTTTTCAAATCTCTACCCCCAATCGCCAATGCGCCAAATTTTCCACTCAACACCTTTAAACGGCCCTGATCTCCCCATGTCATGACCATGCCTTTCATTCCTCAACGACCGAAATGCTTCAAAGGAGACATTTTACTAGAAAATCTTATACAAAGTACAAAGAATCTTTTTGCACAAGGGCATGACCGTCCACGAACAAATATCATAATTAGAAATAATTATAATCATCTTAATCACCCGTACAATTTCACTTCACTCAGTAGTCACTGCTCGGCACTCGCTAAGAAATGGAACCGGGGTAAGTACAAATCCCATCCACTTCTGACTTCTTTATGGGGTGGGAAAATATTCACATAGAAATTCTTAAAAAAAAAAACAAAAATATCAGCGTTGAATCGGAGAAAATTAAGCAACGCCGCTTTAAAGGAGTCACGCGAGACACCATACCATACAACACCTGGGATTAATTAACTTGCTAGAATGCTAGGCGATAGCCACTGCCTCATTAAACAATCCGTAGGAATTCCCGGCATTTCCAAAGCCATGAGGGGTTTTTTCGTCATTTAACTCCGACAGAGCGAACACGTCTGCGTCAAGATCGCCGAGCTCCATCTTCAGATCCAACGGTGCACAGTATAGATCCGTCAGATCCAACGGCGAAAAATCGACACTCAGACCAAAAGCATCCACGTCACCGAAACCGCACCCAAACCCGAACTCTGAAAGCATCTCTTCCTCCGCTTTGTAACTGAGAACAGAAACTGGAGAGTCAAAACGAGAAGGCGGATCAGGTTTCGAAACAGGCTTTGGTTTCGGTTTGCATTCGGGTGGGCTACGGGTTGAAAAATTGGTAATAGCTTTTGAACCCTTTAGAGCAATAGCAGCCTCATCATACACAGCTGCAGCCTCTTCGGCTGTGTCGAAGGTACCAAGCCAGACCCGCTTTCTCTTTAACGGGTCTCGGATCTCAGCAGCCCAACGGCCCCAGGGGCGTCTCCTCACCCCTCGAAAATTATTCCCTCTACCCATTAGCTCCCTTATCGATGCCTTCCGTACAGGCTTATGCTTAACCGGCTCAAGCGTAGGTGCAGGAGTCCTGATATTGATTTCATGCACGCGGCGCTTGATGTGATGGCGATCAAAGTAATCTTCTTCCTCACTTGATGAAGAGTCGGTTGCATCAGGATCAGTGAAGTGGATCCGCACTACCTTGCGCGATTTTGAGGTGCCTGTCATGTGTTGTGAGAACTTCAGCTTAGAAGCCCCTTGGCACTGGCTCTGATGTGATATTTTACGCGATTGCATCATACCAGAGCTTACGGAACTAGTGCTACAAGTTAATCCGAGGCTTCATAGGGAACATTGTCAACATCAGTGTTTTAGAAGTTCCCCCTTGCACTTCTGATTTGCGGGGGTTAGGGTTTATGCTCAGATAAATGGCGGGAAAATAGAGAGGGAAGAAGAAGGAGAGAGGAGGTGAAAAGAAAACAGAGGGGAAAGTAAGGAAAGCAGAGCAGGGAGTGGAATTTTGGAGGCAAGAGATCGCACTTTCTTGATCTTATCCTTTCTTTACTTCCATTAATGCCCTTCGTTCCTCCCTCCAGTTGGCAGTCCTGCTGACGGGTGCTCAGCACTGTGGAATACAAAAAGACAAGATCACTATCCATTGAGATTTCTTGATTGAAATTCAACGGCACTGATTGGCATTGATCTCTCTATTATTGGAGCAGCCGTCAAAACAGTGAGGACTGTTGTTCGTCAACCATGTAACGAACTATAAATGTGCACGTCAGCAGAGTTGGCCGAGCTGTGGGCAGGATGGTAAATTCGTATTGCAAATTTGCAAGGCCGCCTGGGATGGGCCGCTGGTGGGCCCACTATGACCGTGGTATGCGCCATGGTTGCATGTTTCGGTCGGATGGGCCCCGCTGTCAGCCTTATGAGGTTCGGGTAGGCCCGCTATTTTTATTTCAGACTTTTGACCACGTGTCAGATCATATATCTCTTGGTACTTCTGATTCTCTGTGACAGAATGGAAATTGCACCGTGTAAGCCTTTCACAAACAAAAGAATTTTCCAAGACAAGTATTAAGGTTAATAGGACTTGCTTAAGATACGTATTTAAAAAATAAATAAATAACTCTGTCATCCATTGCCTGGGACCCATCTCAACTTCACCAGGATTAACATAATTTTCTAATTCGGTCGGGACCATGGAGTTAACTTTTTGAAGGATCTTTTATTTGGGTAAAATGTATTATTTAATATATAAGGCTGACCGAGAATTCGTTGATCGTGATATTGGAATTCAAATTGTTCAAACAGTCAATAATGAAGAGGAATATTTAAATGGTTCGATTTCTTTAGTTAATTTTAATTGGATTATATTTATTTTGTATAAAATTATTTGATTCTTTGGTTAATTTTTGTTCGGATTGTTTTAAAAATTATGACATTCGATTTTAATTTTGTGATTCGATTTTTGTAATTAAAAAATGAATTAAACCGCAATACTTGTTAGTTGTACTTATGTTGTATTGTATATCATGCATGTTAATAAACAAATTATATAGTTGGCATATATATTATTAGTGATAACCTAAAAGTGTTGTACTGATTCAATTTAACAGAACTAATGAATGAGTTTTTTTTTTTTGTTTTTTGACTTTTGTCTTTAGTACATCCAAATATTCAATCAATTTTGTTCTTGTCTATGCAAAATTCTATCTATATTATATCATATATTATATCATAAAGAGCGTATATATTAGATTTGTTCATCAATATTTTTAATGTCATTTTTTCCCTTCATTTTTTCTCTCTTTTTCATCATACATTAATGAGAGGTCTAAAAAAGAAATTATCTATAAAATAAATTTATAATTAATTATTTTGAATTAAAAAAACTATCTAACATAGCTTTATTTAAAAAATAAAAATAATTATGTTTTTTAAATTATATCTTATTAAATAATAAATTAATTTTGTTTATAAACTTAAGAGGGTCCACCACATAACAGGCATATTTTATGCTAGTTAAATAAAAGTTTCGTTGGACAAATTCAATTTTGGTTGAACGAACTGACCCTTTGAAACCATTTATTTAGACTAAAGAGCTCCCTCCTTCTATTTCATAATTGAAATTCGAACAAAAATTCAAATTATTTGCAATAAATGTGACTGGAAATGGATACGAATTTCGGTATACAAAGCATGGGCGGATGCAGGATTTTAGTCCGCGGGGAGGGGGGCAATTATCGGATTCTAATATCTTATCGGGTTCAAATCAATTAACTAATAAGGTATTAAATAAAAAATGAATAATTTAATATATATTGTTATCTAATATAAAATTATTTAAATAATAATATTTTATATATTAAAAATAACAACAAAATAAAGCTCAAAATAATAGATAATCAAGTTGATGAAGAAATTTTTCGTCCATGGAACTTTATATTTTGATATTTTTACATAATTATTTCATTATGCACGATATTAAATATTTTTTCTAAATAAAAATAATCAGACAATTCAAGAGGATAAATTACCGAAAACATTACTGAAAAACATTATTTTTCAAAATCTAGAAAGAACAGCTGCCCTCCCTGGACCCACATGTATCCGCCTCTGATGCCTTATATATACAATTGCTCTGTCATGTACTTTTCTAGAACATTAAAAATCGGTAGGCAACTAATTTAATTTAAAGAAATGATTATATCTATAAAAAATAAAAAAAATTATTCCATCCAAAATCAAATAATATGAAATAGCAAATAAATTTTTAATTTAAGCCGTATACTTTTAATAATTGAAATGATTTGCTCCAACCAATAAATTTGCTCCATGAAATTTAGATCTTATTTTACTCGGTCAGAATCTAACCATAATCATCCCCTATTATTAGTCAACAATTCGTCAATTCTGTGACTATCAATTTTAACAACCATGCCTCGCAAGTCACATCAGATTATGACATTATATATATACTTATATCCAGCCCATATGTTTTGATTTTTCTTATGATTTGATTTTGATATGCTTTCCACACATTCGGTGTTCAAAACTCGGGAAGGTTAGTATCGTCATTTATATAAAAAACGAAAGCGGATAGGCCAGGACCACCTCAACGCACCGCCACGGAGGCAGCTGGCGTGAGCTTAGTCACGGGAAGAGAAAGCAACAGCGTTAGATCATGCCACGTAGAGAGATTTTCTGAACTGACGGCTCATCAACCGTCGCGTGGCACTGTTGCATTTTTTTGGGATTTGGTCAGACAATGGAAGGCGATGGTGAGAGGAAAGTGTTTTTACTTCTCACGCTTTTTACCTCGTGCTGATAGAGGTGTCAACGAAACGCGTTTGATCGTTTCGCTGTTTTCCTACGTGCTGAGATTCCGACCAATTCATCTTTATAGGGGGTCTCAGAGTGCCACGTTGTATATTTATGAGTTATGACTTAGTACAGTCAACTCAATAAATGCCACGGATCACAACTGGATGATGAGATCGGTGGGGGAACCTTGTCTATCGGCAGTAATTTGATAGTGATTGGATTATGATACGTGACGTATTTAATATGAAATTTATTGTGTTAACAGATATATATTTTAACGTGTTAAAATTTTAAAAATTCAAACATGCATGTTTAAACACGCATGACTACGTTGTGCAAGATGTATTTTTGTGTACTCATATTTGTTATGTGTTAATACTTATCACATATAACTTTAAAAAATATTAAAAAAATGTACAAAATTTAGGACAATTATATGGAAAAATTTGAAAAAAAATAGGAAACTCATTAAGTGTTAAATGTCTTTATACGTACTATATATAATACAAATGTGTGTTCGTGTTCAACGTTCTAAATGTGTGTTTAATCATGTTAAAATTATTCGGAGGGTGAATACATGTATTTAAGAACATGACATATCTGCATACGTGAACATAGAGGTGACAATCGGGCGGGTTGGATCGAGACTTAGGGCTGCACAAAAAAGCTCAGCTTGGGCTCGGCTCAGGCTCGAGCTAATCTAGCTTGAGCTAAAATGACTCGAGCTGATCTGGCTCGGTAGTTAAATGAGCCGAGTTTGAGTTGGGTTAGCTCGGCTCGTGGCTCGACTCGGCTCAAATAAAAAATTATTTATATATTTTGCCGAACTCTATCCGATACCTCTTCTCTCATTATCTCTCACTATCTCACCATATCAGCAGCTTAATGACGTCTTTTACTCGCTCGTAATTAGATTCATATACCTGACTTGATAGTTTTTTATTAGTCCATCCATTCAAATTAATGCAGCGAAAATGTTATTGAAAATATAATTTATTGATATACTAATTTTGTACCAACTCTCATATAAATCTTCTAGATATACCAACTTTATAGTTTATAGATGTACTAAATCTAAATATCAAATTTGAGTCAATCCACATGCATTGGCTCACGAGCTAGCTCGAATAGTAACGACCCGAGTTTGAGTTAGGTTTTTCAGCTCGAAACGTTTCATGAGCTCGGCTCGACTCGACTCGAATTTTTATGAGCCGAGCTTGAGCTAAGTCCAGCTCGGCTCGACTTGACTCTTTTGCAGTCCTAGATCGGGTTCGGGTTCGGGTCGAGGTCAGTTTGACCTTCTAGAAGAAATTGGATCGGGTCAATTTACATGTTGTGTTTTTTTAGATTTTGATAGATTTCGATTGGATTGGAGGTCATTTGATCTCAAGTTGGGTCAGATCAGTTTGATTTTTAAAAAAAATCAGATCGGATTAGATTCAGATCTAGACGGATAGGACGATTTTTCGGGTCGGATCAGATTCTACTACCTCTATATGAACACGTAACATGCTGATATGTGTACACACAAACACGTACCCAGCACGTATTTACATATGTGTGCTCCATGTCAAACATATCTGTCAATTCACTATCTATTGGTTATCCTTCAATTGAAAAAAAAATAGGAGCATCAGTAGAGATGTAAACAAATAGGATAAAACCAGCGATATGAATTTGAAAATTATGAAAATTCGGATATCGGTGTTTATTTGCATTTGTATTCGAAGTTCTCATTATATATCTTTTATTGGTTTTTATTGGTTTTTTTGTGTAGATTACAAATCTAATTGTGCAAATACATCATATTTTATAATTCATTAATATATTTAAACTATTAATATAATAATTAATATTTAACTTTTTATAATTAATATTTGATTTGTATAATTAATGATTCTATCAAAATAATATATAATTATTTTTCAATGATATATATAATATTTTTTAATATTTAAAATATATCTGTATTCATATATATTAGTTCGATATCTGATCATTATTTAATTAGTCGTTTAATATCCAATCCTATCATTGTACAAAACTATTCGTATCGAAAAAGTTATAATGAAAACATATGCGATAATACTGTTATATGTATCCGACTCGTTTACATCCATAAGCGTCGATGGGTACTCATTAGATAGGTAATGAACATATAAGAGCTAGGTAATGTCCGTATTCCATTGTTGGCCCTTTAATTAGAAAAAAAAAATCAAAAGGGTCCTCGTCAGATTGCCATAAATTGCGCTAAATGGATTTGAATTATTTAATATTCTATTATTATTATTATTATTATTATGGTTATTATTATTATTATTATTATTATTATTATTATTATTATTATTATTATTATTATTATTATTATTATTTATGTGGCTATATATCAAGAGAGATCCTATGTTTATTATAATCATTGATGTCAATTTGGTGTTGCAAACAGATGCAGATTTAGTAAAAGGGAATGGTCAATTGATTCTCATTTTTTTATTTTTTGTCAACTTTTATAATTTGAAAAATATATTGTTCTATACATCATTTTGCCCCCTATATTGTTTTGTTAAAATTTTCACTTTGACCCTCATACTTGCAAAAAAAAATTAGTATTAAATTAATAAACAAATTAGTCTCAATAAGTAAATAAATGACGCCTATAAAATTTTTTTTTGCTCCGTCCCTAATTGTAAACTAAATTAAAAGAATATTTTCAAGTCCGAAATGGTTAACCTAATTAATTAGATAATTTTTGTGTACGCATTATATATACAAAAAGTTATACCATTGAATTTTCTATATGCATCGAGATCAATGAAATCAACAGATCAAAATTTTGTGGTTTTACTCTACTAGTGAAAAAATCTAAATAAAATCAAATTACACGATTTATATATATACTTTTATAATGATTAAAATTAATGAGATTTTTCTAATGATTTATATTTATTAAATTGAATACAAATATCAAACTTGACATACTAACAATAATCAAGAGCAATGAATGACCTAAGAATTTAACGTATGAGTGTTTAACTTAGGATTCTTTTGCAATCGCATTGGATTCAAATTTTTATTTCTAGTCTGCCATAATAAAATTTTGAACACGTTATCAAATATTCAATTACTTGATTTGAGCAGACAGGGGCCAGGGACAAAGATTAAAATAAAATTAAATTAGTCTTGTGGATCCATCCCAAGTTCCCAACAAATCAAGCTGGCTTTCAAATATACTTTTGGAGGCACTTAATCTGTCTGTAGAATCTAAGACCAAATCAAAGAGAGGTAATTTACAAATTCCCACTACCAACGATTTTTTTTTCTTGACTGAATATAGAAGAAAGTAAGATATTTGTAATACTCACGCGACTGTCAAGTGTTGGCAGTGTGGACCAGTACTGCTATTAATTAGCCACTTGTTAGCACTGAGATTGTAGTTCAGAATTAAGACCAAATAAATCACAGGATATTCGCGCAATTTCACTGTCCCAAAATACCTCTCTTTTCACAGGATATAATCGCGCAATTTCGCGACGAGTGTTAAGGTTAATTTATGAAATCTTTAATTGATTTGCTTAAATAAATTTTTAATTTGATTATGCATTAATTTTATTAATTTTAGAGCATGTGACGAGTGAGGCATACTTGAGTCGGATTGGGAAGAGTTCAAACTCGCGAAGCAAACCTCAGAGTTTTTGATATAAATAAAAAACCTTATTTCCTAATTTATGTTATATCTAACAACATATATATATATATGTCCAGTTTGTCTCTTTATTTCTCTTTTGCGCTCGGAAATGTTATAACGATTTATAAATCGTTATAACGTTTCATAATGAAAGTTTTGAATTTCCAAGAATACCACTTGTCAGAATTATATTGAAACGTTATAACAATTCAAAAATGAATAGGATGAATCGTTATAACGTTCTACAGAGACGTTGAACGGTTTACAGAACCGTTACAACGTTTTGACTTGTTTGACCAACCTTCTGTTCTTCAGAAACGTTATAAAGATTCAGTTAATCATTATATGTTTTCTTAATCGTTGAACGCTTTATGAAGCGTTACATAACGATACACTATGTTAATTTTAGCTTATTTCTGCTCACAAAAAACTTAGAATATTTTCAATAATGTATTGAATCGTTGTAACAATTTATGAAGCGTTACATAACGATACAGTCTGTTAACTTTTGGCTAATTTCTACGCATAGAGAACTTAAAAAAAATTTGAGATATGTATTGAATCGTTATAAAAATTGGGGAATCGTTATAACGGTTCTCTGCGACAGAGTCTCTTCCTTGCATTATTAGTTTTTTTGATATATATTTACGTACTAATCATTTTTTTTCAGAGTATCAAAACCTATAATCCTATAACATTGATCGAGTACGAGGAAGTAAAAAAACTTTAGATTGAGTTTGTGATTTTCTTGTTTTGATATTTTTTATCAAGTTTTAATATTTTATAAATATTTATTATATTTTGTTGTATTATGTGTGTATGTTAGATATATTAGTTAATTAGATGTTTGTACCAGAAAATTAAGAGAAAAGTCTAATTTTAGTCTATGAACTCTTGTATTGTAGAGAATTAATTAAATAATTTGATTTTATATTTTTAGGCCTTAGATAACATTTATCATTGGCCATAGATAAATAAGAGGAGCTACTAATTAAATCACCTCAACCATTAACCCAATAGGCACAATACCGTTATATTACCATTTGGTTACCGTTGGTACCAATTGGTACCACTTATATATCTTCCGATCACAACAAATGTATACAATAGTTCTAAGCTCACAAAAGTTGTCAATAAGAATTACTTATCATCCATTGCAATTTCTCTTCATGGTATAGAAGCCAGGTCATGAGCCTGACTCAATAATCAAAAAGGCAACATGAGTTGAAAGAAAACCAAATGATTGAGGAGACTAGCACAAGATGGTCTACAAC
The DNA here is from genome assembly GCA_037127355.1 of Schoenoplectus tabernaemontani. NCBI lineage: Eukaryota > Viridiplantae > Streptophyta > Magnoliopsida > Poales > Cyperaceae > Schoenoplectus > Schoenoplectus tabernaemontani. The sequence goes on from CM073746.1 coordinate 11,527,182, forward strand.
TCAGCAATTGGTAAACCTCCAACAAAAAGGGGGGGGGGGTGGGACAACTGAACACTGGCAAGGAAAGGCAATATATGTTCTTTTCTTAATTTATCTGACTCAAGAGACAACTAGCAAAAGACCAAACAACAAATTACCAGAAAAAATCAGAAAATCAGGGCAATATCTGTTTTTACTGTCCATTACTAGAAAAAAGCAAAAACAAGGCACTTTATGTTCCTATCAGAAAGTATGTCTCAGCAAACCGAAAAAATCACTCACATTCTTTTAAATGGCACAAATTACTTGCCATGGGTGCATACTATCACAGGAGAATTAGAGTATGTCACCATTGGCATATCCAAATTAGAGTATGTCACAGGAGAATTACCAAAACCAGAACCAGTAAACCCTAATTTCCCAACTGCACAAGAAAAAAAGCACTAAAAGAATGGGGAACATATGATCTCCTAGTGACCAGCTGGTTGCTCAATAGCATGGAGCTAACAATAGCAGACATATGTATGTGTGCAGGATCTGCTCAAGGTATTTGACAGAAAGTAGAGAGGAGATTCGGACAAAAGAACAATCATGCAAGAATCTTTCAACTTCAAATAGAACTACACCAAGCAAAGAAGCAACCAAATCAAACAATCACAGAATGACTGAACCACATCGAGAAAAAGAGAGATGAAATCCAATTATACATACCAACCACAACTAACCTCGGGGAATTACATAAAAAGTCTGATCAACAAACCCTTAGGTCACAGATCCTTCTCTCTGAAGATCTGCCCTCTTTTGATAAAGTTACAAACATGGTTCAACGAGAAGAATCAAGAAGAACAGTGATGAACCCACAGTCTCACGAAATAGAGGAAACCAAAGCATTCACCTTCCGTCACCAAAAGCCTAACCCTAACCCTAATTTTAGCACAACCCAGGGAGACCGAACCCTCCTCAGATGCGAACACGGTAAGCGCGATGGACACCAACAAGAGGAGTGATGATTTCTCCATCCGGAGTTGAGACCTAAAAGGAGAGGGAGAGGGAGCAGTGTGAAGAGACATATAACAAGAGGGTTCTCGGGGCGATAAACGAGAGAGGAAGAGAAAAGGTAGAGCGGGTTACAACCAACCTGTCGCCCCAAATAAAAGATGCAGCAGTTGGAATGGGATCAGATCCAATGAGGCAGTTGATGGAGTAGCTAAGTGTGATGCTTTAGCAAAATAACACACAAACTTTGGTATGGCTGCTAACTTAATTTTAAATTATCCAACAAATTGGATATTAGATTCCGGAGCAACCGATCATATCACCGAAAATAAAAAATTAATTAATAATCTCATCAATTGGGATACAACTCAATTTGTGACGGTTGCTAATGGTGATAAAATAAAAATTATAGGAAGTAGTTCAATTGATCTATTTTCTAAAAAAATACCAAATGTGTTGTATGTTCAAGATTGTCCAACAAATTTATTATTAATCGATAAAATTACACAAGAATTAAATTGCAAGATTATTTTCACAACAAAGAAAGTGATTTTTCAAGATTGGAACACGAGGAGTGTCATTGGTGTTTTAGAAAACAGACTTTATTATTTAAAGGAAAAACGTGCAATTTTGTGGCAAAAAGAGAAGAAGAAATTGGCACTCTTTTACATAAAAGAATTGATCATCCATCCGACAAAATATTGAAGTGTATTTTTGATTTTAAAATTTTGGATTGTAGTAATTGTGAAGTGTGTAAATTAGGAAAACACACAAAATTACCATTTTCAATATCCAAATGTAAGAGCAAAATTTTTTTTTGAATTAATTCATTCAGATGTTTATGGACCGACCCTGGTTGAATTATTTAATGGCTTCAAATACTTTATAATATTCATAGATGATTTTTCAAGAACTAATTGGCTATATTTGCTAAAAAAATAAGAGCGAAGTATTTTCATAATTTGTCGATTTTTGTAATTTCGTAGAAAATCAATATGATACGAAAATAAAGACCTTTAGATCAAATAATGGAACAGAATTCATGAATTATAACTTTATAAATTTGTTTCAAGAAAAAAAGAATTTTACACCAAACAACGTGTGTATATACTCCCGAACAAAATGGAGTATCAGAATGAAAAAATCGACATCTATTAGATATTACACGAGTACTCTTGTTTCAAAATAACGTTCCAAAAGTTTTTTGGTTGGATGTCATTCTCACCGCAACATATCTTATTAATAGATTGTCAAGCGTCAAACTAAATTATAAAAGCCCACAAGAAATCCTTTCTAAAGAAAAAATAAATGTAGGACATTTAAAAGTATTTGGATGTCGATGTTATGTGTATAAGAACAAACAAGACAAATTGGATTACACTTCTATAAAAGCAATTTTCTTGGGATACTCATCAAAAAAAAAAAAGGATATAAGTGTTATGATCCAATCAATAAAAAATTATACATTTTGAGACATGTGACATTCTAAGAAAATGAGTCGTATTTTAATTTGGAAAAATAGATCAATCACCAAGAGGAACCAAATATTTTTTCTTTTCCACAATATATATCTCCTATTAGTGAAGAAGCACTCATGGACAATGAGAAAGGAATTGGAGATGAACATGAAAGCAATAATGATAATATTGAGGAAGCATCATTACGAAGATCGACTCACATATCTCAATCGTCAACAAGATTGAGAGATTTTGTCTCTCACAAGGTAAATTATCCTATTGAAAATTTTATTTTATATGAAAATATTATAAGAGAGTATAAAACCTATTTGATCTCAATTGGAAGTCAAAATGAGCCAAATAATTTTGAAAAAGCAATAGGTCAACTCATATAGTGTAGTAATGAAAGAAGAGCTCAATGCACTAGAAAAAAAATAAAACTTAGAAACTCGTTCCGTTACCAAGTGGAAATAAAACTTGCATTAGCCAATTTATGCACTCTCCTCAAACTCAACACTTAGAGACAATAAATCTAGTGTTACGATACTTAAAGGGTACACCTGAAAAAAGAATTTGGATGAAATATAATAATTCTAACGAAATATATGGCTATTCCGATGCAGATTGGGCGGGAAGTTACGATCGAAAATCAAAAACAGGATTTTGCACATTTATAGGAGGAAACTTAGTCACATGAAAAAGCAAAGAAGTAAAATATTGTGGCTCGGTCAAGCGCCGAAACGGAATACCAGGTCATGACATCAACCGCAAGCGAGTTGATATGGATCAAACAACTCCTTATGGATTTTTTAAATACACAAGACCCAATGAAGAAGTATTATGACAATCAATCCGCTCGTCACATTTCATCAAATTTGGTGTTTCACGAACGTACAAAATACATCGAAGTGGATTGTCATTTTGTACGAGAGAAATTACAAGCAAAAGAAATCGTGACACCATTCATACGAAGCAATGATCAATTGACGGACATTCTTACAAAAGGAATAGAACCAAAATCATTTGGAATAAATGTATACAAATTAGGGTTGATTGATATTTACAACCCTAATTTGAGGGAGAATGTAGACAATTAATTAAATAATTTGATTTTATATTTCTTAGAACTCAGATAACACTCATCATTGGCCATAGATAGGATAAGAGGAAGCTACTAATTAAGTCACCTCAACCATTAACCCAATAGACATAGTACCATTATATTACCGTTTGATTACCGTTGGTACCAATTGGTACCACTTATATATACAATAGTTCCAAACTCATAAAAACTGTCAATAAGAATTACTTATCATTCATTGTAATTTCTCTTCACAAATTCTTTCTAAACTAATTTTTGATTCAAATAGTCCTGAACTCATTAATAGTTTGTTATTAAATCTGTCATCTGTCTTTGGTCCCTACTTCGTCTTTTCTTGTTTCATTCTCCATATTTGTTGCTTTTTTTATTCTCCTCGCCTCAACTTCAGCTTTGGAAAATAGGCAAATTACTGTATCTAACATTTGCGAGAATTTAATCAATCAATTTTGTAATTTTTGCTTTGATCCTCCCTCTTCATACGAGAGAGCTACTTTAGTTTTTCTGACACAAGTTTAATATAATGGTAATTAATAATATCAGATGTCGATTTTTTTTAAGTTAGTTATCTCATTTGAAAAACCGTGGGCTACAACATTTTCTTATTTCCTATGATAAAATTATACAACTTTTTGCTGGCTAGATCTACCTTTGATGTCTCTAATGATATAATGCAAACACTCTGTCATTTCTTTATTCGTTATCAGTAAGCACTAAGTATTTCTTTTCCTCCATCATTGAATCATTTATATTTTTCTTGACAGAGCTTTGCTGCATCAATACTAAAAAAAGAATAGAAATTGCAATAAATTTAGCTCAGCCGTACACCTCTTATAACTTTAATTACAATTTTGATCCTTTTGATTTAGGTCATAAAAACTGTCAAATTCATTTTAAAAAAAACTTGGCCTCTTTTGATGTTCCCAGCTTTACAACTCATCAAATGAAACTTAGTATTTGAGAAGATAATTTTCTATTAGACTGATGATTGTTGATTTGCTTCACTTCATATCCACCACGTGAAATTCGTTTTTTTCCTTTCAATTTTTGTGCTATATTTCCATAATCATAATGAATTATGCATTGGATGGACAGGACCAAAAATTGTCAAAATATTAATCTACTGGGCCAAGGAGAGAAAACAGTAGTAGCAATATATAGTGTTGAAATTTGAATGTTAGAAGCAAAAAAACCCATGTGTTAATTAGTTTTGCTGTTCTATTTCTTCAGAAGTTAGCCCAAATAATGGAAGTGGTCTGGAACTGTTCATAGACCTAAAATCAAGTCCAATCAGGTTGAACCCGCTTAAACCATTGTTTGAAAGTGATTCTAGTTGCTACATATATGATTTATTCTTTCATAACTTAATTTTCAAAAAAAATATCTAATTTACTATGTTTCAAACATAAGTCCCACTCGTTTGGTAATAGCTTTCATCTTTGGAAACCATTTTTCATGAGATTAGTGTATATTCTAGGATGAATTCACAACAAAAAAAAACACATTACGTCATTAAAAGATCATCCCAAGATAAACTGGCCAAGAATTAAAGTTTAGTAGCGAAATGTCGAAAAACATTTATAGGGCATTTTATTTTGATAATATCTATGCTAATTTCATTTTTTTTATTTTTTTTCTAACCATGAATTTTTTTCCCGTGTTGTAAGCAACCTATAGTTGGATTCGTTATGTTTTCATGTGGGGGTGCAAGGTTCAGACCAGCAAGATTGTTATCAGAATTGTTCATCTTAAACACCTCAAGGTCATTCAATATTGCATCATAATATTCAGGTCTTGTGGAAACATCCGGGTGAAGTGCAACCCACATATCCTGTTGACCCGACCCGACAGTAAGAACAATGTAATCTCTATAAATAGGTTCACCGATACCACCTCTCCAGGCAATTATATCGAATTCTTCTTGGGCATTCTGGTTATTGATGTAAATAAAGAAAACCCGTTGATTTACCATAGTTATTGGGTATTGGATCTCACAAAAACGAAATCTTAGGAGATAGTAAAATCTAGCATCTACAGTTAGGATCTAAGTAAGATTGTATTGCAAGTTGATTTGTGCGGTCGGACCCATTGATCTTGCTGTCTCATACACTAAAACTGGTGCAATATATTCTGGTACAGTTGATGAATATTCAATTATCACATTACTGTCCTTCTGGAAGGTGACACCAAAAGCTGCACCTATATATATAGTTTGAATCGTCATCCCACGAGCGATACAATCCCGAGTCTTCATAACGGTTTAAGGATTGACCACCTACATTGAGCCTATGCATGGTTTTGGAAGCCATACCTTGGTCATATGAAAATGGAATATAAGTCCCATCTGCCGAATAAGCTGTTAAAGCATTTAAGATATCTGGAGACGACATGATCTCGATTCCATTAATAAATGCATATGCATTTGGGTGCTGCATAGATGGTGCAAATGTTAAATCTAGAATACTTGATGTGATATTGATCGAAAACTCCCGAACAAGATAGTCCCAGTTTAATGCGGTATGAAGTGGGTACTGACAGGAGTGGGTACTGACAGTAGGATAAAATACGAGGAAGTCAGATGCTAGGAGGCCTGAATAGTTGGTAGGATAGAAATAGAGGCGGAGTAAGTAGCGGCCAGGAGAGAGGGAAAATGTAGGTATAATCTGAGGTGAAGATTCGGGCAATATTGAATGGTATGCTCGGTAAGAAATCAAGTGAGCAAAGAAGTGAACATAAAAAAAGTGAACATATAAAAAGTGAGCAAAGAAGTGAATAAGGGGATTTTACCTAAGCAGAGCGAGATATATATAGGAGACAGGCAAACAACAAGAGAGGAGGTAGACAAAGTGCTTCCTCTGCGCCTAGTGCCAGATTTGCATTATAGTCTATTGGTTCGACGAACACTTAGCAGACTGCACTAATCACTATTACGAGTTCACATTTTTTCCAATTCCAATTGAAGCTATGTCACAACACGAAAGCCTTAAGTTTGTCCAGATTCGTTCAATGAATTGTATACACTCGTGAGCGGACGACTTCGCTGCATTGATTGAGGCTTTATTAAATAAGGATGATTTTTAGGATACCTCTATTTTTTTATCTTTTATTTTAATTGCTTTGAAGTAAGATAAGTCTGTAACTTTTTACGTCATATATTTTGGAAGATATTGCTCAAAGTAATAACTAAAATGTTTATACATCTATAACTCGGATTTGTTTCGATAATATAGCTTTTAAATAAATAATTAATATTATAAAATTTTAAATATATTTAATAAAATTCTATATTAAAGAAAATTTAGACATAATATTTTTGAATGATAATTATAATAATTAAATGATAATTATAATAATTATTATTTATCCTTAAATTATTTTTCAAGAGTTGAGCATATAACATTAAAATAATAATAATAAAGAAGAAGGGGAAATAAATAAAAGTGAGGATGAGACAGACACAAAGAGATAAAGGGGCACCAGTCAAGAAAAGTCAATGTCAAAACTCTAAACTCCGGACTCAAATTCATTAGTTCCATATGAAAATTCAAGTAGAGATTTAAGGGTATAAATACCTCATTATCACCATCTCATTTGAGTGGATAACTCTCAAGAGATTAGAAGAGAGTGATCTACTGATGTGTCATCCACGTGATCATTTTATCTGACAAGTAGGACCCACACTCCAGTGACAGAGGCAAAGAGAAAACAAGAAATTAAAGAAAAATCCCAAAGTAAACCCAGAAATGCTGAAATAATGAAATTCCAACACAACAAGGAATATGCCAATATCAAAAGTTAGTATTTTGATACAAATAAACACATAAAAATTTTAATGTGATTTTGCTTTCCTGAACATAGATTGAAAGTCAATCCAACAATGTTGATCAGATACCAATGTGAGCAACATCTGATTAAACTAATATTTGAATCAAGTGTTGACATGTAATCAACTCTTGATCAAATAAAATTTTACCTAATAAAGCATCAACATAGTTAATTGATGCTTAATTGAGGATAATACGAGGAGGTAACATTTTTGACATAGACATTGAGCTCTAATATTGAGAAATTGGAATTAATATAGAAAGAAAAGAGTTTTATAATAAAGAAATTTTTGACACAAAGAGATAAGGGTAAATGGGCATTAAAAATTATAAAGGTGATAATCATAAATTTAGAGATTTTTGATGAAAATTTTATATTTTTTGACAAAGAGAGCTATGAAAAGAAAATTAGAAAAGAAAATCTTGATAAATGAAGGGCTGAGATTAAATTAATGGACTCTTTGGGTACAAAACTGAGGACATAACCATGCTTGCGTTCAACGTGAGGATACAAAGGAAGACTTCAATAAATTGTAAACTAACTAATAAAAATGCCACGTGGCAGTGCCAGAGAAGTCCACATCAGACACCCCATGCCACGTGGCATGATCCCATTGGTTCAAGTCAGCAGGGTGGGCCCTACCACAACCGAGAACAATCAGAAGTGGGCCTCACAATAATGCAACGTGGCAGATTTCCATTATGCCACATCACACATTGGTGTCACATGATACAATTCTATTGGTCCATGTCAGCTGGATGTATACCACCACAGCCGAGAACAGAGACAGGTGGGCCCCATCAGGATGCCACGTGGCAGCATCCCATTCAGCCACATCAGACAGACAGTACAACATGGCATTGTCCCATTGGTCTAGGTCAGCAAAGTGGGACCCACCACAGTCAAAGACAACCACTAATGGGCCCCACAAAAGTGCCACGTGGTAGCCTGCCATTTGACCATATCATCCAACCCATGCCACATGGCACTACGACACCAACACACATTAGGAGAGAACATTCAACCTAAATGCCACATGGTAAGCTCTGGTTCAACCACATCACCTAAGTCTATAACACCTCAGCATGAGAAGACACATGGCACCCTTTAATTGATGTCATGTCAGTTGAGAAATTAGATTAGTTAATAAGAGATTAAAGGCTTAATTACTGACATATAAGGCCCATCTGTAAGACTTATAAGTCTAGGGTGCATGAATAAATAGAGAAGCCAAGTGCACCTCAACGACGCTACCGACGCTGGTTGATCTCCGATCAAGTCACCAGAGCAGCTAGATCGGCCTCACAACATAAATCTCAAAGCACGGAAGAGATGGGGCATTTGTGGCACGTATCTTGAAAGGCCACATGAATCTTGAAGTGCATCAACGAATCTGGCTTGTTGGAGATTTAGAATTTCATGAATAAATAGAAAAATAAAGAGCCAAGTCTACACAAAAATGTAAGCTGAGGTTTAAATAAGAGATAAAGAGAAGTATGCATACAAAGTGATAATAATACAATGATAATGATGATGATAACCGGCACCTGTGAACTATCTCTAAGTTCATGCCGAACCCTTCTGATCTGTTTGTAAATTTTCTCTGTTTTGGTTCATGAACACCGTTTATAAGATAATCTCTCGGAGTAATAAAGATTTAACCGATATGTTTGAGAGTAAATTTATCTTTCACTATCTCACATAGATTGAACTAATATGTTTATAAGTTTGTCTTATACTATCTCACATAGATTGAATTGTCCTAAGGAACTCTTCTTTACTCTTCCCTCCCCCTCGCTTCTTCCTCCCGACAAGGTTAAGAGCTCGGGATAATTAACGTTGGGGTTTACGCCCATCGAATCTATAAGAATTCATAATCTCTAAAAATGAAGATGATGAAGGTTATCGCCTCGAGATATTGCATAATTATTATAATAATAAATAATATAATTAAAAACATAATAATATATAAATTATCATATAAAAAATAGATATTTTTGATGTACTTTAATAACGGTAGATGATATTTACCAAAATTATACTTTTATACTAATTTGATCAAGTACGGAAATTTTAAAGAACACCCAAGATGTTAACATAGTTCAGTTTAAAATATTTACGTCTCGGATCTCACCCCACTTACAAGATTTCACTTTATTACTAAAAATTATGTTACAATTAAGAAGTTTTAGGTTCTTCATAATACAAGTGCAAGATGACTAAAACTACAAAAAGAACAACTAAAGAACACTCAAGTCTCAAAAACACAACACAACAGCTGAAAAAAGAATTGAGACAAAACTCAATGAAGTGCAACATTCTAAACAGAAAATTATACAAGAATTCTTTTAGATTCGACTAATTCAAGATCTTTGTTTCTTATAATTTGCAAGGAAGAATTTAAGGGTTCTTTGTTTGCAGTAAAATGACTTCTCTGGATTGCTAGAGATTTTAAAAGTTTTGAATTGTTGACATAATCACACAACATCATCTTAAATAAGTTATTTAACAAAGAGAACTAGTATTCTTGCGTAGGAAAACGTTATAACGATTCACCAATCGTTATAACATTTCTGTATAGTGAATCTTGAGTTTCAAGAATGCCCCTTATCAGAATTTTAAATAATGTTATAATGATTCAGAAATAAATATGATGAACTGTTATAACGATAGAGGAAAACGTTGAACGCTTTACAGAACGTTATCAATGTTTTGACTGTTTGACCAACCTTTTAACAAGTCTACTAATCATCAAAACGTTATAACGATTCACTGAATCTTTATACATTTCATGAAGCGTTGAACGCTTAACAAAGCGTTGAACGCTTAACAAAGCGTTATATAATTATACACTCTGTTAATTTTGGCTCATTTCTGCTCACAAGAAACTTAGAATATTTTTTAGTATATGTATTAAATCATTATAACGCTTTATAAAGTGTTATATAACGATACACTCTATTAATTTTGGCTCATCTCTGCTAACAGAGAACTTAAAATATTTTTGAGTATTTGTATTGAATCGTTATAATGATTGGGAAAATCGTTATAATGTTTCTCTACGATAGAGAGTTTTTCTTGCATAATTATGAATAATATAAGATTTTAAATTATACATGTACATGAGATATGATCCTATATCTTCATAGAAGTCTCTATACTGATCTTGATCATTTCTTATTTATTTTCTTGAAGCTTCTTAAGATCCTCCTACAATCAAGTCTTAAAAAAAACTTGTTAAATTCAATAATATTTTATAAAATAATAAAATTAAAGAAATTATTAAGTGTAACAATCTCTCCCTTTTGTTGTTTTGCAAAATCAAATGTATGAAGACTTGAGCAAAATTTTCTTCCCCTTTTTATAAAATAATAAAAAATATTATAAGGTAGCTCCCCCATAATATTTACTCCCCCTATCTCCATACACTTATTGCATATATAATGATAAAGTAAAAAATAATAATATACAAAATAATATAACAAGTCACAATAAAAGATCAATTATAATGCCTTGAATAAAAATAATAATACAATAATATAACAAAGACAATCCCTCGCTTGTTTTAGTTTTTCTTCAAAACATTTTAGATGAGTATACAACTCATCCGGTGTGAAGGAATCATTTATCCCTTGCATTGCCTCTAAAGCGGAGACAAGTGTTTCTCATATTGGCCTTCAAAGCATCACTCTTAGAATTTTACCTATAACTTTATTATTTGTTAGAGACTCACATAAATCTAAAATTTTATTTTGAATAGATAGCAATCTATTATACATTTCTTCAATCGACTTATATCTTCCATTTTAAAATTCTCAAATTTAGTCTTAAGACCCATGATTTTGGTCCTTTTGATTTGAGTATTACCTTCAAAGCTATTTAGTAAGGTCAACCACATGTCTCTAACACTAGTCATGTTATCAAAAACTAGTATTATTAGTTCACTATCCAAATTGAGTATAATATTTACCGCACAATCATTTAGATATTTTTCTATTTGAGATTCGATGATCAAACTATGAATAGTGATATTGAATTTTGACTCATATTCATGTTCAACAATAAACCATACATCAATAATGTTAAGGTAATTAATTATGTATTTTTTCAATAGGAAAAGTTCTTGCATAAAGAATTAAAGATCGGAGGCTCCTTAATATGTCTACTTGGTGCCATTTAGGTTGGTAAAATCATAATTTTGGACCTAAAGCTCGATACCACTGATGTACTTTAATAACGGTAGATGGTATTTATCAAAATTATATTTTTTGTACTAATTTGGTCAAGTGCAGAAATGTTAAAGAACACCCAAGATGTTAATGGAGTTCATATTAAAATGTCTACGTCTCCGAGTCTCACCCGACTTACGAAATGTCGCTTTATTACTAAAATTTGTGTTACAATTAAGAACCTTTAGTTTCTTCACAATACAAGTGCAAGAAGACTAAAAACTATAAAAAGAACAACTAAGAAGCATTCAAGGCTCAAAAACACAGCACAACAACTGAAGAAAGAATTGAGACAAAGCTCAATGAAGTGCAACACGCTGAATAGAAAATTATACAAGAATTCTTCTAGATTTGGTTAATTCAAGATCTTTATTTTTTATAATTTGCAAGGAAGAATGTAAGAGTTCTTTGTTTGCAATAAAATGAGTGCTCTGGATTGCTAGAGATTTTGAAAGTTTTGAATTGTTAATATAATCCCAGAACACCACCTTAAATAAGTCATTTAACAAAGAGAACTTATATTCTTGCATAGGAAAACGTTATAACGATTCACCAATCATTATAACATTTATGTATAGTGAATCTTGAGTTTCCAATAATACCCCATTGTAGAATTTTAAATAACGTTATAACATTTTAGAAATGAATAGGATGAACCATTATAACGATAGAGAAATGTTGAACGCTTTATAAAATATTATCAACGTTTTGACTATTTGACCAACCTTCTGAAAAGTCTACTGATCATCAGAAACGTTATAACGATTCACTGAATCGTTGAACACTTGACAAACCTTTACATAACGATACACTCTATTAATTTTGGCTCATTTTTGTTCATAAAAAATTTAAAATATTTTTTAGTATGCATATTGAATCGTTATGACGCTTTACAAAGCGTTACATAATGATACACTATGTTAATTTTAGCTCATCTCTGCTCATAGAGAACTTAATATATTTTTGAGTATGTATATTGAATTGTTATAACGATTGGGGAATCATTATAACGTTTCTCTGCGACAAAGAGTTTTTTCTTACATAATTATGAAGAATATAATATTTTGAATTATACATTTACATAAGATATGATATTATATCTTCATAGAAGTCTCTGAACTGATCTTGATCGTTTCTTCTTCATTTTTTTGAAATTTCTTAGGATCCTACAATCAAGTCTTAAAGAAAAAATTATTAAATTCAATAATATTTTACAAAATAAAAAAAATCAAAAAAATTGTTAAGTGTAACAATTTTAAATGAGGAGAGAAACTATTTTATATAAACTTTTGGATTAAAAAAGATAAAAAAATTTAAACAAAATGGTAAAGAAAATTGATGATGTGGCATATTTGAAAAGTTTAAAACCTTAATCATCTTTATGTATTAAATTTTTTTAATATATATATATATAATATGTATTAATTAAATTTGTGCCAATTTAAAAAAAAAAAGTTGCCTCCATCAAACAATTTTAAAATTTTAATAATTTTGTAATATACAATGATGAAACAATAATAAAGAAGTTGTTATCTCATCTCTTTTTCTTCTCCTATTCTCTGATTATATTTATATAGAATATATTTTCGAGGTTGAATTGTCGAAAAAAACTACATTATGTCATTAAAAGATCATCCGAAGATAAATATAAACTGGTCTTGAATTTAAGTTTTGCACCGAAATGTGGCAAAAAAAACATTATTAGGACGTTATTTTGATGATAGCGATGCAATATTCATTTCAAAAACTTCTATAACGATAAATTTTTCCCCGTGCTGTAACCAACCTATCTAAATAAACAACCCTGCCCAAATAAGAACTTAAAAGGCTTATGCCCATCATAGGGGCAAAGAGGCTGAGGAACACGGTAAAATTTTATATTTTTATATTTTTATATTTTTAAATTTAAATAAAAAATTATTGTCATTGAAAAGAAAAGTTGATAATTTAAATATTATTAACAAATCCATCTTATCTCATATTATCAAATGAGAGAGAGCCTGCGCTAAAAGACACTTGATGTTGAGCGTAGAGTCGTAGACTGTCTTATTTATCCATCTCTAACTAATTCATGGAAGAACTCACCACTTGATATTTGATTGGAAAAATAATTCACCTGTTCTGCTGTTGTGGTCCTGATGGAAATCTTTCATTGATCTTTTATTTGACTAATTCGAATATTTCCTGTTCACTGGGCCCGCCAGCTATACCATTCCAGGGCTAAAGACAATAATAGAGCCCTCCAGAGAAGAAAATATATGGACTATTAACAATTGAAAACAAATTTATGATCACTTGGTCATATATACTTTCACCTCTTTAGACGACTCGAATAACGGCCGCACAGAAATAGAAATAGAAAGTAAGAATTAAGGGACGACTTGACCAAACTCTGCTCTGCTCCATCTATTGATTGCACAATATCTCCATGGCAATTAATTCCATTTGCTGTTTGAGAATTCTAGGCCGAAATTTGACCCCCACAGTTGCGTAAACAATTAAGCATCATTTTGTAGCAGGCCTGGGTTCGAATATTGAACATTGATTGTGATTATGGGAACGATATTTTGTTTTATAATGAACTGATGTAAGAAACTGCAACTGTCAGGTTTTGTGCCCAAAAGTAATCAATATAAAAGAGAGACTTCCAAGTTTGGTAGGAATTAAATTAGATTCCATGGCGATCAGAGGAGTTCCAGGACATCTTCATTTTACTTAAATAAAAGGATATCATAGTCAATAGGAGAAACCTCAAAATCACACAATAGTTCTTGTGCAAATTATCTCTCAAATTTGCAAAATAATAAGAAAAGAGGAGAAGAGAAGAATTCAAGAAGCACAACCTAATCATATATGTACCCCGGAAATTTGAATTGAGGAATTTTATATTGGTTCAACTCCATGACCAACTAGGCAACTACTGAAAAAATAGGCAACTGTATAACTTGGTAATCTACTTCATGAAAAAAAAATGATTGTATAATAGAAAGCACAAATTAAATAAACATTCCACTACATGCAACAGGTGCACCATGGTCGGTTTTAACCACCAGCTGATGCAGTTCTATAAAATGAAGGAAGATTTATTTGACAATTAACACACATATATATAATAAATTCTGTAAAAATAAAATTGTTATACTAATAAAATTGTCACCGTTCCTCGGATTTCATTATCTCTGAGAAAACAACAGTAGGCGTGAGGTTGTCAGAATCTACAGTCGCAATGCTCCTCCCTCCCATGCTGATAGCACTAGTTGTACTACTGGTCGGTTCTGCAGAATTAGAAGCTACCTCTTTCTTTCCATCAAGTGCCTCCTCTCCAGAAGTGCTACCGCCAATCAGAGTTTCGTTTTCTTCTGCATTTAGTTGCAACTGCAGAGCCAATTCTAAATTCCAAAGCACATTTCCAATTGTTGGTCGGTCAATACTTCGATCAGCCAAACAATTTTCAGCTGTTTCTGCATATATTTTTAGGCATTGAGGTGCAATTTTGCCTTTTAGGTAAGGGTCAATGATCTCTTCTAGAACACCCTTGCTCTGACAGCATAGGGCCCACTCTGCTAGGTTCACCTGTTCATTCGACACATCACAACTTATAATTGGCGGCCTTGCACACAATACTTCAAACTGAACAACTCCGAAGGAGTATACATCAGATTTTTCACACAGTTGATGGCGTCTAAAGTACTGCGGGTCTAGGTACCCAATGCTCCCCTTGACCATTGTGCTCACATGTGTTTCATCAACGGTGGGCCCTGTTTTTGACAATCCAAAATCTGACACCTTTGCAACCCATTTTTCATCCAAAAGTATATTAGTAGTTTTCACATCACGATGAATTATAGTATGTTTTGAACCTGTATGAAGGTAGTGTAGGCCCCGAGCTGCTCCTATGCAAATTTCAAGCCTCTGCTTCCATGCAAGTGGTACATTTTTGGTTTTGTAAAGGTGCTCCCGGAGTGTCCCATGAGCCATATAGTCATATACCAGTATCATTTCATTTTTTTTCTTGCAATAACCAATAAGGGACACGATGTGACGATGACGAAGCTTAGATAACAACTCAATCTCCGTTTGAAATTCGTGTAACCCTTGTTGAGATAACGGGTTGCCCCGCTTAATTGCAACCTTCATCGATCCATTATGAATTTCACCCTTGTAAACTTTTCCAAATCCTCCAACACCAAGAACCAGGGCTTCATTGAATCCATTGGTTGCTGCTAAAATCTCTTTGAACGAGAACTGTCGGCAGATGTTAGCCGGTAAAGATGAGTCATTTTCCTCGTTCTGCCACTTGCAAATAGTAAATAAGAAGATACAAACAACGAAAGAGAGTAATAACATGACACCAACAACTCCGCTGATGATAGCCGCCATTTTTCCTTTTGAATCTTTGTGCTTGTTGTAAAAAGTTCTAGTTGGGTTCAAATCAGCAAGGCTGTTGTTAGAGTTGCTCATCTTAAAAACCTCAAGGCCATTTAATATTGCATCAAAATATTCAGGTATTGTGGAAAAATCCGGGTGAAGTGCAACCCACATATCCATTTGTTGACCGGACCCAGTAGTAACAACAACATAATCCTCATAATCAGGTATACCGATTCCTCCGCTCCATGCAATAACATCAAATTGACTTTGTGCTGTTTGATTATTGATGTAAATAAAGAATACCCGCTGGTTTATTTTTGTTATTGGGTACTGTATCTCACAAAAATGGAATCTGAGGAGGTAATAGAATCCAGCATCGACTGTTAGGAACCAAGTAAGATTGTATTGCAAATTGATTTGTGGGTTTGGACCCATTGACCGTGCAGTTTCGTACACACTAACTGGCGCAATATATTGTGGCATGCCTTGTGGATATTGAATTGTCACATTTGAGTCATTTTGAAAGGTGACACCATATGCTGCCCCAAATATATAGTTTGAGTCATCAGCCCATGAGCGGTACAAACCTGAATCTTCAAAAGGGGCTAGGGCCCGGCCACCTACATTAAGCCTGTACATTGTTTGGAAACTCATACCTGGATCATATTCAAATGGAGTATGAGTACCATCTTCTGAATAAGCTGTTTTATTGCTGAAAATATCAGGAGATGATATAATCTCGATGCCATTTATAAATGCATATGCATTTGGATGTTTTGTAGAAGGCGCAAAGGTTAAATCTAGAGTGCTTGACGTGACATTGATCGAAAATTCCCGAACAAGATGATCCGAGTTTAATGCAGTCACAACCATCCAAGCACTGAAATTGGAGAGAAGAATGTAGGAGCGGGTGCTGACAGCAAAATACGAGTCAGATGCAAGGAGGCCTGAATAGTTGGCAGGATAGAAATAGAGGCGGAGGAAGTAGCGGCCGGGAGAGAGAGGGAAAAGGTAGGTATAATCTGAGGTGAAGATTCGGGCATTATTGAATGGCATGCTCGGTACCGATAGGTTCCCATATGAAGGAGCTGATGTTTGGCTGGCTATGGTTTCAGAAATGTACTCTGTTGTACTGTCTCCAATCCATGTGAGGTTGTTAACATTGTCTTTGCTGGTTTTTGATGTTCCACAACTTAACAGGATGTGAGTAGAATTGGTATTGGAGTTGGCAGCAAGAACCGGATTGGTGAAATCAAATGACAAAATGGGAGCAAATATCAGGAAGAAAGAGGTAGCGTAATTCATTTGGCATGAATTGGATACTTGTTGAGTGAGGTCAGCGGTGGATATCTAATTGCAAGATTCCTTTTTGTTGAAGTTTTGGAGGATTTTAGTCTAAATTTGCTTAATCAAATGAGGTAACTAAAAGCTGGCCGAGGTAAGCATAATGATTTCTATGTGACGTGGAAGAATTATCTGCAAACAAAAAAAAAGAAAAAAAAAAAGAGGGTTCAACAGCAAGAAATTATATAAATATACCTGAGCAAAGAAATGAAAAGAAAGGTATACCTGAGCAGTGGCTAGCAGTCTCTGCGAAGGTTACCCAAAGAAAAGAAGAGAGGTGAGAAAGCAAGGGAGAGGTGAACAAAATGATATCTGCGCCTAGTGCCAAATTTCCATTAAGTAATTTGGTTGATTTAGTGTCTATCGCCAGGTAAAACTGGTCATTGCATTGGGGACTTGAAATCTAAAATCTGTAGAACAAGGTTACTAGTGGAATGGAAGTAAAGGATATCAGGATTTCCTTCTATTAATTATGGTGCAGATTGCTTGTAAACTTGTGGTGCATCCAATAATGTTTTTTTTTCAATTAGCTGACGATTACCAGCTAGTTTGTATTAAAATTTAAAGAAAAAATAATGACGATTACCAGCTCCTAAGTTAAGTTCTAAAGCAAACAAAATCTCAACCATCGCAGTATACTGAGCTGCTACATTCTGCAGTCTACCTAGAACACCTTGCTTCTTCTTTAATGACAAAAGTTAACCATTCACTTTAAAAGATTTTAGATTTAATAACGATTTTTAAAATCCTTTGATAATGGTTCTCCAACCGTTATTGAAGGGGTGTTAGAAAAAGTATAAACAACCGTTGTTGAAAACATATTGTTAAAATCATTTTTGGAAGACTTTAACAATGGTTCTTAACTAATAACCATTGTTAAAGGGTCCTTTAATAACGATTTTTAAATAAAAACTGTTGTTGAAGAGTTCTTTAGCAATGGTTAAATTAAAAATAAATTAAAAATATCTTTAGCAACGGTTTTTAACTAATAATTGTTGCTAAATGACCCTTTAACAACGGATATTAGTTACAAACCATTGCTAAAGGTATTTCTTTAAAAAATATTTTTTTAAAATTTAATTTTCTTTAAAAGGTGCTAGTCAGATTGATATTGAGTCGTATTGATTAACAGTAAACAATAAATATGAAGTCATATTGATTAGATAAGAATAAATATTATTATATATTATCATTCAATAATTAATATGAAAGAAATATAATTATTCATCAAATGAAAAAATATTTACTCAAAAAATACATACATCTTGCTCATACAATAATATGAAAACATATACAATTTCTAAAAAAAATAGAAAAAAACTTCAATTGCGTTTTTGAGTTTGAAGATGAGGTTTTTTTGCCCCAAAAATAGTCATAGCAAAGTTAGCGATTAACCATGTAGATCTCATCGTTAGCGTTTCGTGGCCGCATAGAACGCCTCAATCGGAGTTTTCTATCAAAAATTATAGCCGCTTGAAGTTGAGATGGTCAGATTTTTATTTTTATTTTCTTCTGTCTCTCTTCTTTCTTTTTTCTTTCTCTCTCTGTCTCTCTCATCTCTCTTTTTATTTTTATATATATAAACAGATAAAAAGGAGTTGATAATTCATAGATTTCAGTTTTCAAATTTTTATTTTTAAAATATTAGATTGGAATTAACGAACGGTGAGATAGACAATCTATAGGAGCAAATGTTATTGGTGAGAGCCAAAGAATAAATGTCAAAGCAAATGTCAGACCCAAAAAAACAGTAGAACCTATGTTACTCGGATACTTCCCCTAACTCACCGAACAAGTATCGGATACGCGATCGATACAAGTACACGTCCGATATGGTGCGGGTGAGTATTTGATACGCCACGTGGCGTATCGGATTATTTTATTTACTTTGACCACGTGGCGTATCGGATTATTTTATTTACTTTGACCAACATATTCAGTCTACGATATGCCCCGATACGCTCCGATAATTTTTGATACGTTTTCGATACGCTCCGATACGTCTTGAATACAATCTAATTAGTTCTCTTTTTTTATTTTATTCATTTTTAAAAAAATTATTACGGATCTTTTTCTTTTTTATAATCACTTCCTTCTCTTAACGAATGCACTCTTTAGGGTTTTCGCTTCACACCTTGGTGTTATTGGTTTCAATTTTTATTTCTTTATTCCCTTTACGTTCCCGTTCCCGTTCCCATGCATTTTATATCATGAAATCTTTGAAAGGTGAACTCCAGCATGTTCCAGGCCGGGTGGAATGGATTCGCTATATTCTGCGAAGTGAAAGAGATCTGCTTCGTAGGAATATATATTATCGGTTAGTAGCTTTAGATCTGCCTATTGAGATGCAGGCCTTTCGTATACGAGGGCGCTAAGCAAGAAGCTCTATGTCTGTCTTTCCAACTAAGTGAAAGATCAATTTAGAAATATTTATTTATGACAAAACTCTGCATTTTTTAGTCAGAAATATGTCTATGAATTGGGAAAGGAGGCTAGAAAGGAAAGAGTGGAGTCCATTCACAGAGAGGGGAAAAGGCCTATGTACTCTGACAAAATTACAAATTCATCTCAAATTTTTTAATTTTTTTTATCATAATAAAATAAATTATTTTTTATATATTATGTAAAAATATATTTTATTATTATATATTGCTGCATCTGTATCTTATATTTTTAACTTTTCCGTATCGCCGCACCCGCACCCGTGCAACACAGAACATAACCATTTAGCAATGGTTCCTTGAAGGAGTCGTTGTTAAACACCGCCTTTAACAACGGTTCTGTGGGAGTCTATTTTAATAACGTTTTTTTTTTATTATAAACCATTGCTAAAGAAGTTTTCAATATTACAATGATATCACTGAACCATTTTAACAACGAATTTGATATATAACCGTTGTTAAATGAATGTTGTCTAAGGTCATTTTTATTATAGTGATTAGTGAGTTTCATGCACTGCTGTTGCATACACCACATTGGTGTTTGATCTCCCGTGAAAACTGACAAACTTGATATAAAGCGAGTTAGTACAATAGTGAAACGGTATAAAAGTCAAGCTGGTAGCCAAAGGATACACCCAAACCTCTGGTGCTACGACTACCAAATTTATTCCTCTCTTTCCAAATGCTCCAGTATGTAGCTATGCAAATTGTGTCACAGTCTGCTTTCTTTTGTTCTGGCGTGAAGTCCCGTAGTTTAAGCCATGTTTCGATAATCTTTTCTCCAAGGGATGTAGGCGGCATGTTGAAGTTATGGCGCATTATCTTGTCAGAATCTAATTGTGAACGGGCATTGACAGAATAGATGCTGGGCGGCAATCATGCAAGTTACTATTGCTATGGTATGATTCATGGCTTAATTAGTGCATACAAGCCAATATTCTGATCTTTCAAACTATCAATTAATTATGAATTACATAAGGTTATTCTCATAATTTAAAATTATACCGAAGTAATACAGTAAAGTATGAAAATAAGTCATTTATCAATCACAAACTTTAGCACTCTCATGGCGCAATGTAAAAATCCCCCGTATCTTGTTTTAAAGGAAGTCCTTTTCTAAAATGTTTCTCTTTGGAAATCATATTTCATGTTTTTTTTATTAAAGTCGAACCTAATTCACAAAATAAAGGAAAATATTAAATGAAGTTCAACTTCCTCATTAAAAGATCATCCGAGATTAAAAAAAAAAGAACTGGCATTAAATTTTTCTGGCAAAATGGACAGCATCGCAATTTCAGGGTTATTTTATTGTAATAATGCCTATGTAAATAAATGGCACAGCCCAAAATTAACAGAGAAGACCAAATTAGAATCTGAAAATTGACGCATAAACGGGCTGAGGGGTACGCCCTGCCACATTTTTTTTTAAAAAAAAAAAAATTCTTTGCTAAATTTTTTAAAGTTATTTCAAAAATTATTTTCAAAATTGCCGGAGTTTAATATTATTTTTGAAACTCCATATCTCGACGTTGAGCGTAGATTGTCTTATCTATCCGTCTCTAACTAATTCATGAAAACTCACCACATGATTTATTTATTTTTTAAAACTAATAAAGCTGAGGTGGAAAATTCTCATTGGTCTCTTCTTTGACTAATTTGAATCTTTCCAATTCACTGGTTTCCGCCACTTCTAGCATTCCAGGACCAAAGAAAATAAATTGGTGCCCATCAATTGGAAAATATTTAGACCATTAACAATTGAAAGGTTTATCAGATGGTCATATCTTCTGCTACCTTAGACGACGACTGGCCCGACACAAATTAGAAATAAAAATAAAAATTAAGCGACGACTTGACCAAACTCAGTTGCCTTCCAGTATCGATTGCACAGAATAAAATATCTCCTGCAATTAACTCCTTGTGCTGTTTGAACATTCTTGGCATGAAATTTGATCCAGATTTGCTTAAACAAATAAACATCACTTTGGCACAGGGTTCAGATATTGGATACTGAATATCGACATTTTTGTTTCAGCATTAATTAATTGATGCAGGATACTCTAGAAAATGTCAGATTTTGTGCAGCATACTTTTTCAAAAAGATGCTTCAAGTTTGTTACGAGATTCTTCTACTCTCAAACTCTGTATCTCTCTGTTTTTTAATTTTTTTTTATGAAGGCCCTCTTTATATTGGAGGATGAGTCCGGTACACAATCTTATAAGGTGCCAATATATTCTCCCCAGCGTGGGCTGAGATATGAAATAATATATATAACATAGTAGGTCTTTCATCTACTACTTCAAAATAATAATAATAATAATAATAAACAATATCATGGTCAATGGGAGAAATCTCGAAAATCACACCAATATATACTTGTGCAAATTAAATTATTGTCCTCAAATTTGCGAAATAATAATAGTAAAAGGGTAAAAATAGAATAAAGTAAAAGGAAGGATAGAAGCCTCAAAAGAAATACCACCTCTGATTATGCCCTGGAAATTTGAATTGATGACAAAATATTGGTTGCAAAACTGCATCACTCTACTGAACCAATAGGCAATGGCCCAACTCGGCAATCTTGCTTCAAACAGAAAATAAATGAACTGTTTGGACACGAAAGAAACTAAAATAAAATGAGCAGTTACAAGCAATTGGTGCATCATGGTCACTCTTTTATATTAGCAGATGCAGTTCAATATGATGAAGTAAGATTCATTTGACAATTAGCACATATATATATTTAATAAATTCTGTAAAAGCAAACATACAAATTTTAGACAAATAAATAAATATCACCGTGCCTTGGGGTTCATGATCTCCGAGAAAACAGCACCAGGTGTTCACTTGTCAATTACATGGAATTGTTCTTGAGCAGTCTGGTTATTGATGAAATAAAGAAAACCCGTTGATTTACCTTTTTTTTTGAGGAAAAATACCCGTTGATTTACCTTAGTTATTGGGTATTGGATCTCAAAAAATGGAATCTGAGGAGTAGTAAAAACCCAGCATCTACAGTAAGGATTCAAGTAAGATTGTATTGCAAGTTGATTTGTGGATTCAGACTCATTGATCGTGCTGTTTTGTACACACCAGGACCGGTGCAATATATTCTGGTAATGTTGATGAATATTCAATTGTCACATTAGTGTCATTTTGAAAGGTGACACCAAAAGCTGCACCGAACATATAGTTTGAGTGGTCATCCCATGAGCGGTACAATCCTGAGTCTTCAAATCGATTTAAGGATCAACCACCTCCATTGAACCTGCACATTATTTGATAAGCCATAGCTGGGTCATATGAAAGTGGAGTATGAGTACCATCTGCTGAATAAGTTGTTATAGTATTGAAGATCTCTGGATATGACGTAATCTCGATTCCATTAATAAATGCATATGCATTTGGGTGCTGCACAGATGGCATATATGCTTATTCTAGAGTACTTGATGTGACATTGATCGAAAACACCTGAACAAGATAGTCATAGTTCAATGCAGTTACAGTCATCCAAGCGCTGAAAGTTGGAGAGAAGAGTGTAGGGGCCAGAAGTGACAGCGAAATATGAGTCGGATGCAACAAGGTTTAAATAGTTGGCAGGATAGAAATAGAGGCGGAGGAAATAGCGGCCGGGAGAGAAAGAGAAATGGTAAGTATAATTTGAGGTGACGATTCGGGCATTACTGAACGGTACTCTTGGTACCAAGGGGTTCCCCTATGGAAGAGCTGATGTTTGGCTGGTTATGGTCGAGAAATGTATTTTGTTGTACTGTCTCCGATCAATGTAAGGTTGTTAAGATTTGTCTGTGCTGGTTTCTGATGTACCACAACTTAAAAGAATGTGAGTAGAATTGGAAGTTGAGTTGGGAGTATGAACCGGAAAATGAAATAAAGGGACAAAATAGAAGCAAATAATAAGTGAAGAGAGGTTGAATAATTCATTTTACGTGAATTGGAGTCCTGTTGTGTGAGGTCAGTGGTGGAATTGATCCATGGAGGGAAGATTCATGATTGTGGGTATTTAATTATTAGTCTCACTGCGAGATTCTTTATATATTTAAAATTTGGAGGGTTTCTGTGTAAATTTTCTTTACCCATCCAGCCGGTGAGATAATTGGATGGCTGAGGAAATCATAAGGATTCTGTGTGGTCTACAAAGAAAAAGACGACGGTTCAAGAGCAATAAATTAAGCAAACATACAAAAATTGAGCAAAGAAGAAAGAGATTTTACAAAGAGAAGGCGAGAAAGCAAGAGAGGAGGACAAAGATGTAGTGCTTCCTCTGCGCCTAGTGCCAAATTTTCATTCAAACAGATTGGTTGGTTTAGTGTCTTTGTGCTATTGCCAGGTCAAGTAGGTCATTGATTGAAGTCTAAAATTCCAACTGTTGGAATAAGGATACTAGTGGGCTTTTGAGTATTTTCTTTCTATTAATTTCGGTGTAGATTGCTTGTGAACTTGTGGTGCATCCAATCATGTAACAAGTTAATATTACAAATCATCACGGCTTCATGATTCAGAATTTTAAACATCACATGATTAATCAAACTACAAATGGATGTTCCCGTGATTTAGAATTGTAATAAGGTAACTCATGCAATATCAATATATAAAAAAAGAAATTTTATTATCCGAAAACTGAAGCAAGTCCAATACGGAAGCGCAATCATCAATCATCATCATCACCGCGGTTACCAGCATAGAGAAGATAAAGTGGGGTGGGGACCACATATCATATTCAGCCCAGTGGTTTGACTCCCTCACCTTATCTTCTTCTTCTTTTTTTTTGGGGAATGCTTGGCAACAGCTACCAAGTTAAAAAAAAAAAAAAAAAGTCACCTTGTCTTCTATTTTGGATTGTGAGAATCCTCCGTTTGATAATAGGACATGTATTATGTATATTTCTATGATTTTATCTGTTTTGGATTATAGTATGTTTGGTCTTCTAGATGATAGACATGTTTGCTTTTTCGAAATATTGGCAGCTGCCCAAGTTTGATAGACATGTTTTTGGTGACGACGAGCATTAATGAATCTGATTTTCTTTTTTATTGTTGACGTGGATAGAGTGCCCTTCGCATAAGAATGCTTTTTAACCTGTTTTCTTAATTATTATGCTGTTTAATAACAATAAAATTCAAAGTTAACTTCCGTGGTGTGGGTTTCAAACTATGATACTTTCGATAACATAGGTAAGATCATGTTTTATTTGTCATTGCATACATGGATTAGCTGAATATTATGCTTACACAATAGTAGCTATTAAGTGAATCCTCCTGGGGTATGATATTAAAGAACAATTTGTTTTAATATGAAACAGATGGTATATAACCACTTTTCTTCGGAAAAAAAAATTCAAAGTTTACTTCCGGATTAAACTCGGGATGCAACATAGCATAGCATGAAGGCATTGGATTTGGGGTTTGAGTTGGAGGCATGGCATGGAAGGAAATCTCTCTGGTTGGGTTAACATGTCCTTGCCAGTTAATTAGGTCAGGAAATTGCAGCAGATTAAGCAATTTCTCATCCTGATAATTTTTTAATTTATTTTTTGTTTGTATTATATTGATTTATGATTTTCTTTTTCTTTATTAATTTTTGTAGTTGTGGTTTCCACCTATGCATCTTAAATCATATTATTTGGCTCCAATAAAGTAGAAATGATTGGATGGATGGCTCTTAGTAGACTGACCATCATGAGTTCACATATTTCCGATTCGTTTCTGATTTATTTTCCAACGCGGCCTGAAAAAGTCACATGCACATTCTATGCATCCGATATTAATTGACAATTTGAAACTAAGGCAACTGACAAAAGGGGGAATTTTTTTTTAAAACTTAGAATAATCAAATGGTGACATATCACATCGAAATTGAAGGGCGTTTTCTTAACACACTAGCAAGGGAGGGAATCTAGTGGGTCATACATAAAAGTATATAAAATGAACTTTTTTTTGGCTTTGCTCCATTGCTTGAAGACTTTATTAAATAAGGCTAATTTATGGTACATCTAAATTTGTACATTATTTTTTGCATAAATTAATAGTGTCCAAACTAAAAACTAATATTATAGATATATTTCTAATTATCTATACAGCAATAAATATTTTCAGCTACCATAAAAATTGAATGTACTCTCAAATTACTCAAAAAATATTAAACGATCGAGATCTATACAGAAAGGCCAATTTGCTACTAACAAATGTTAATCAAGAACTTTGCTCTCATGAGTTAATCAGAACCTTTCATTTTCAGGGCGCGAAATATCTTTTCCGACTCTTTCTTCTTGAATATCACTAAGTAAAATATTATTCTTTTTGAGGTAGTAGGCTAGATTGTGGGTAATCAAATTAACTATTCTGAAACTAAACCAGGTTCAATAAACCATTTCATACGTGTTGAATAAAGCTTGTTTTGAAACAAACCACAGCCGCATATCAAAACAGATGGTAACAAGTACTCTTATTCTTCATCAGAAAAATTATACATTTGCAATTTCTCGGCATCTTCTTCTTCAAAGCAGATATCCAATTTCCTTTTTTTTTTTTTTGTAAAATAAAATAAACTAATTATCACTGTTTACTACATTCAAGGCAAGATTATACATTCATGGAAAGATTCATTTGAAGCAAAGCAAAGAAACTATTTACTACCATAATAATACCAAACAAGTAAATTTCACACAATAATCATCGTCCCTTTGGGTTCATGATCTGTGAAAAAACAGCACTAGGTGTGAGCCTGTCAGAATCGACGCTCGCAATGCTCCTTTCTCCCATGCTCATTGTAGTAATTGTTGTGCTAGTTGAATCTGTAGGAGGCTCGTCAGAAAACTCTCTTCTTCCATGAGGAACAAATGGACTTTCCCCTCCTGAGGTGGTCGCACCGATCAGACTGTCACTCTCCTCAGCACTTAATTGCAGCTGCAGAGCAAATTCTAAGCTCCAAAGCACATCTCCCATTGTAGGTCGGTCGATGCCCTGTTCAGCCAAACATTTTTCGGCAGTTTCGGTGAACTTTTTGAAGCATTGAGGTGCAATTTTGCCTCTTAGGTATGGGTCTATGATCTCTTCTAGCATTCCCTTCCTCAGACAAAATAGGGCCCACTCTGCCAGGCTCACTTGCTCTTTTGGCAGATTTTTAATTATGACCGGCCTTGCACATAACACCTCAAACAGAACTACGCCGAAGGAGTACACATCAGATTTGTCTGTCAACTGTTGTCGTTTGAAGTACTCGGGGTCTAGGTATCCAATACTCCCCTTTACAACTGTGCTCACATGCGTCTGGTCCAACGCAGGACCTGTTTTTGACAATCCGAAATCTGACATCTTTGCAACCCATTTTTCATCAAGAAGAATGTTGGTTGTTTTCACATCACGGTGGATTACAGTATGCTTGGCACCTGTATGGAGGTAGTGAAGCCCTCGTGCTGCTCCTACGCAGATTTCAAGCCTCTGGTTCCATGTGAGAGGTTCTTTCTGGGATTTGTAGAGGTGTTGCCGGACTGTCCCCTTGGCCATGTAGTCGTAGATCAATATCATTTCATTGTTCTCTTCACAGTACCCGATAAGAGACACAAGGTGACGGTGACGGAGCTTGGACAATAACTCAATCTCTGTTTGGAACTCGTGGAACCCTTGCTGAGATAACGGGTTTGCCCGCTTGATTGCAACCTTAGTTGACCCGTTATCAATTTCACCCTGGTAGACTTTTCCGAACCCACCAAGACCAAGAACTCGTGCTTCATCAAACCCATTTGTGGCTGCCAAAATTTCGGTGAATGTAAAATGTCGGCAGAGATTGGATTGGCAGTAGAAATTTGAATTGTGGCGCCGCGCATCTGCTCGGCAGCGGTTTTACTAGTCTCAGTTGAAGATTGCGAATTTGAGATACCATAGAGAGAGAGCGGGGTCCACACTGTTGTACCATCACTTATCTTACCCTCTTCATACTCCTTTTCCTTCTTTTTTTGGTGCTTGCATGCCACAAAAAAGGAGATATAAACAATTATAGAGAAAACTACAACACCAAGAGGGACACCAATGGCCAAACCAATAATTTTCGCAACCTTTTGTTTTGAAGATTTATCTTTCTTGCCATTACCCTGGTTGATTGGGTTTTGGGTTACTGTTACTGGGTTCAAACCTGCAAGGTTGTTCTGAAACATGCCCATTTTAAACACCTCAAGACCATTCAATATAGCATCAAAGTACTCTGGTCTTGTTGATAGATCTGGGTGAAGTTCGACCCACATATACATTTGACCTGACCCAGAAGTGATAACTATATAATCCTCATAAACAGGTATACCGATTCCTCCGCTCCATGCAATAACATCAAATTGACTTTGTGCTGTTTGATTATTGATGTAAATAAAGAATACCCGCTGGTTTACCTTTGTTATTGGGTACAGTATCTCACAAAAATGGAATCTGAGGAGGTAATAGAATCCAGCATCGACTGTTAGGAACCAAGTAAGATTGTATTGCAAATTGATTTGTGGGTTTGGACCCATTGACCGTGCAGTTTCGTACACACTAACTGGCGCAATATATTGTGGCATGCCTTGTGGATATTGAATTGTCACATTTGAGTCATTTTGAAAGGTGACACCATATCTTTGCCCCAAATATATAGTTTGAGTCATCACCCATGAGCGGTACAAACCTGAATCTTCGAAGGGCTAGGGCCGCCACCTACATTAAGCACGTACATTGTTTGGAAACCCATACCTGGATCATATTCAAATGGAGTATGAGTACCATCGCCAAATAAATTTGTTTTATTCTTTGAAAATATCAGGAGATGATATAATCTCGATGCCATTTATAAATGCATATGCATTTGGATGCTCTGTAGAAGGCGCAAAGGTTAACTTTAGAGTGCTTGATGTGACATTGACGGAAAATTCCCGAATGAGGTATGCATAATTCAGCGCATTTACAGTCAACAAGGCACTAAAGTTGGAGAGAAGTGTGTAAGGGCCGGCAGTGGCAGTGAAGAATGAGTCGGATGCAAGGTGGTTTGAGTAATTGAAAGGATAAAAATAAAGCCTAAGGAAGTAGCGACCAGGAGAGAGACCAAAGGTGTAGGTATAATTTGTGGTGAAGATACGAGCATTACTGAATGGTACACTTGGGACAGATGGATCGTGGTATGGGAGAGATGAAATTTGGCTGGCTTGTTTAGAAACGTAATTTGTATCGATATCTCCAACCCATGGGAGGTTGTTGGTGTCTGTGGAAGATACTGATGTGCCACAGCTTACCAGAATATGTGTGCTAGTGGAGTTTGCGGCAAAAGCTGGGACAGTGAAATGCAGGGATAAAAGAGGAAGAAATATTAGAATCAGGGATGAAAATTGGCAACTCATTGTTTGGAGTCTTGTTTTGTGAGATTATTTGTGTAATTGGAGCGTAGGTTGATTTGGCGAATCTAAGAGCTTCTATTCTGTGTTTACCCCAAATCAGTGTGAAAACCGGGAAACTGATGAGAAAAAAGTAAGGTGACAACTGGATCAGAAGGGTTTACCAGTATAACTAGAAGGATGATATTAAGTGAAAGAAGAAGCCATTCAAACCAAAACTTGAAGGAGGAACTGAAAGGAAAAGGTTACCAGAGAGAGAGAGAGAGAGAGAGAGAGAGAGAAATAGCTGTTGTTTTATAGGAATTCTGCGTCAAGCGCCTAAAATGAAAAGGAAAGTTACAGACATACAGTTCAATTATTATGCTACTTGGGTTGAGTTTATATAGCGTTATTTGAATTTGAGCTAATGCTGAGGTAAAATAGTCAACAAAGATTTTGAGGATTAAACACGGCATCCAGTGTGTAGGAGGTGACACATTTGATTGTATTCGCTACTTTTCTCAAACCCAAAAGGTTTTCCTGTGACCATCGTTGTGGATCTATCGTGTAGCAAGTTACATATAGAATGACTGGATGCATAGTAACAACTTTACGATTCGGGAAACGTTCGGCGAGGTCAAAAATTCGACGTTCGGATATAATACGGGTATAATTCGGGAATAGTTTGTTTCACATAATATAAATAAAATATATATTATATTGATAAAATATTAAAAATATATTAAAAACTATAAAATAATATATAATGTGTTTTTTTGCCGAATAATTCGCGAATAAAACGTTTTTTTGACAAAAAAATGCACTGTATATCAAACTGACGAATTATTCGTGAAACATCCGGCTATGGATGAAAAACGAATTATTCGCGAATAATTCGCGAATGGTGTTACTATGACTGGATGAGTGCATCCATACAGATAATAGAAGCATACATTTCCACTAGAAATGTATTTAGATATTTAAAGTTATATATAAAGGTAAGAATAAGATAGTTTACTGGCATAGAAATGTACCGACATGCATGGCTGCAATAGATATGCTTTTCACATATGTTCAGAAGTTTGAACTAGTCAACATGAGGCAGGTTCCTAGTGGCAAACGTGGGGACCACATGTCATTATCAGGCTAGTGCGTTCTAACGATTTTCCCGTAAGGCTCCAGACGGGGACTTACGCTTTTCCAAAATAGAAATGTGAAGGAACGCGTTGCCTAATTTCCACTTGCAAATTGTGGAGATTTTTATTTTTATTTTTGTGGTAGGTACTGTTACTGATGCTTTGCCAGATAATTAAGCACTGGACATCCATTTTGCAAGATTCAATCGGCTGCTCTCCAATTACAGATTTACAGCCAATCATGCATGGATGGCATTTGTGTTAAAAGAGAATGGTGGATATAACACTAGAAACTTTTATATCTTTTTTATATCTCAAATAATAGATTATAACTTTATTTATAGGCTAAGACAAGAAGTATCTAGAAAATTCGTATTAAAAATGGAATACCAAACAGTAACTGTTTCAGCTGATCTCTATCCACTAAAATAGTCATAACTCTCTGTAGGGACCTCCAAACGACTTTGTATTTGAACCATTGGAAACTAGATTTCAAGGGTTTTCTATCCATATGTCATACAGCCAAAAATGGATGTCGTTTGAGATTTCATATCCCTTCATCAATCAATCCATAAATTTACTATTTTGCTGAATTCTAAGAATCTTCTTTATTTTTCACTAGACTTAATATCATTAATGATAATTAAGTTTATATTTCAACAAAACTCCCTCATAAACTTAATTTTCTTCTACCATCCGTCATGCCAATCATCATTGTACTTCTTCATAACTCGCAGCGAATAGCGACGCCATCCATTGACGGCTTCTTCTCGATTCATTGATCTAGAAAATTCAAAAAATAAGTCGTGGTTTCATCTTATATGCCATCCAATTTGCCTGACTCTTCAGGTCATGTATATGTGAGATTCACACCCACACCGTGGTTCCACACCGCATTTTTCATGTGGCTCCACACCACATCTTCTCATGGTCTTCGCATACTTCCAGCAAAACATTTCATAATGTTGTTAATTCTCTTATCTCAACACTCATTGCACAGGCTATTATGAGTCATTGCTCATGTCGGTTTCACTCACCGATTCTTCGAACATCACTGGCAAAGACTTCACCACACTTTTGTAACATTCGCTGCTTATACATAGCTCTCATCATTGACAATTTTCCTTTTTTTTTTTCTCTTACATTGTTCGTGTGCCTCGAGAGAACCGGCAAACTCGTCGACTGTGAGTTTCGCAAGGTCCTTTGACTCTTCTTTCGCGCACACAACATTCTCAAAATTATCGGTTAATGATCTCAAAATCTTCTCCACAATTGAGCATCGGTTAACGCTTTGCCATTACGAATGAGTTGGTTCACCACGGCTTGTACACGCGTGATGTAGTCAGATACACTTTCTGACTCCTTCATTTTCATGCTCTCCAACTCGCCACGAAGAGTTTGGAAACACACTTGCTTGACTCGGTCGGCTCCTTTAAATATTTTTTCTAAAATGTCCCACGCCTCTTTTAAAATAGTTTCACCGATAATTTTCTGAAAGCCCTTTATTTGTCAAGAGATAATTCAGTTCCTTCACATAATTTACTTGTTACAGTGTATATTTGGATGTGGAATGTGCATGACATTATGGAAAGTGGAAAGTGCATCACATATGGAATTATCTGGTGGAGCATTTCATCATTTTGGAGCCATCCGGGGGATTATCAACGCCAAACTTTATTTCCTAAATCATCTTTCTTCTAAACTAATAAGTTTTTAAAAACTTACTATAGACTTTATTTCCTAAATCATCTCTCTCTTCTAAAGTAATAAGTTTTAAAGAACTTGCTATGAATTGCAGGATGTCTCAATTGTGTTGTAGAAAATGTGAAATTTGTTCGTTACTATGAAGCCAGTGTCTTACCAGAGGCTGAGCAGGTAGGATTGTCAATGGGTAGAGTAGAGTAATAAAAAAAATTATTTATTTTTTGATCCAATAAGTTCACAATTTTTTTTTATCCATAATCGATAATTTAATTAAAATAAAAATCTTATTCATATCCATCTTATCAGATACGATACGGATTTGATAAACGGTCAAACAACTTTCAAAATGAAAAATTATAATATAATTAATAATAAAAAGATTATAATATAATTAGTAATGAAAAAGATTATAGTATAATAAGTAATGGAATATATTATAATATAATTAGCAATAGAATAGATAACAAGTAAGAAATAGCTCTTACTTGTATCCTTATCGGATAAGTTAATGAAATTTTTTTCTTATCCGTACACATATCCAACAACTTAAAGAAAATATAACCTTATCCATATCCATCATATCGGATATGATATAGGTCAGATAAACGGTCAAAAGGATGTCATTGGCAGCCCTAGAGCCAGGACAATTAATAATTACCAAAAATATAAAATATAATAAAATAGAAATTTTCAATTGAAAACTCAATATTAGTTATAATGATAAAATTATTAATATTTAGTTCATGTGCAATAGAATGTAACAAGAAATCATGTTTGTTATCATAATTTCTTCTAGCATATTAAGTGTTAATGTTAATAACATTAAATTTGAAAGTCCAATCAAACTTGGTTGCATACAACAAACTTCTCAATAAAAACAAAATAGATAACATTTTTTCAATGAAAAAATATTTAAAATTATTGATCAAAGTGTATCGAAAATAAAATAAAATGATCAAAGTGTAGCAAAATATTAATTCAACAAAATCAAAATAAAATGAAGTTGATATAATTACATATACTTCTTCTTTTAATTAAGAAATAAAATTACATCCGTACTTACTTAAATTTAGATTTGTTTGGGAAACAATCTCTTTTGTTTTCCTCTCTTCATGATTGAATCCTCTAAAAAACGAATACGATCATTTGTTTAATTGAGATGAATAGAAAAACAAATTCTTGGAGCAACTCTCTGATATCAGAATGGTAAATCTGTAATGCATGTCGAATTATTAGATAAAGCAGATTGGATGATGACCGTTGAACTGATTTTTTGGAACATCGAACGAAAAATAATTATCAACAAAGAAATAAAGAAATTAGAATTGAAAGACTCGGAATGAAAGAAAGAATAATAATCTTTTAATGAAAAGAAGAATAATAAGCTAGAAGGTGTTTGTCACCGGCCCAAACTTTTCAATTACAAGGTCCAAACCCAATAATATACTGAGCCGGAGAACCGAATTAAATATCACTTAATGACAGTATAAGTGGGCCAAAACCTGACATATTGTTATTTTATGGGCTGACAACCTATAAAATAATTTACGAGTGAAAAATGAAGAAATTTGGTGAACAACAAATAGAGAATTATTATAAAATTAATGATAGATGTTTCACCTCCTTCATCTTCTCTCATAATGATAGTTTTTTATTTTCTTTGCCTTCTCCTTAATTTTAGATTTAATTTTGTATTAACTTTTTTCTTTATTACATGATGTTTCTCTAGTCAATAAATAGAGGCTTGTATGTTGTTGATTGTCATATATCTCTAGAAGAGATAATATAGAAATAAGATTTTAGCATCTCATAACTTTTATCTTCTATCTTTATTTTATAATACGTTATCAGCACGACTTCGCTCTAGTCGAGTTGTGACGAAAGTTTGTTTTATAGTAGAAGAACGAGATCGACATAATCAGATTATCGTAAGATTGTCTCTAAAAAGAGGTACACTTTAGATTATAGTTTATCATTTTATCATTAATTATAATATCTATTTTCTTGATGAAATTGTTCTTATATTGGATGAGACTAATATTTTAATTCCCCGAAGAGAATGATAAAATAAGTAAATACCAGAAATATTTTTTATTATTTATTCAATAACTAGAAGTTATTGATACTTTTAATGGCCAGAAGTCACTGTATATGATAATTAAAGTTTTATCAAAATGTTACAATTGATAACCCGAAGTTATCGATATACTTAATAACGGAAGTTATTATTTTATTCAACTAAAATGATAACCAGAAGTTATCAATTAGATAAATAAATAAATAAATAAATGTAATGTCTCTAATCTTTTCTCTTAATGAACTGAAGTTATTAATATTCTTTTTCTTTAATAATTTTCATAAATGGATGTTCGATTAAATTTATTAATATTAATAGTATTTTTATTTTATAGTCCTTATGGCAAATTTTACTAAACTTGAATTCGTTGTTCTTGATATATCGGGCAAAAACTATCTCCCATGGACTCTCGATACTGAGATTCATCTTACCGTAAATAATCTTGGAGATACAATAAAAGATGAAAATAAGACCTCCCCGCAGGAGAAAGCTAAAGCAATGATATTCCTCCGTCATAATCTCCATGAGGATTTAACAACTGAATACTTAACGGTGAAAGATCCGTTAGAATTGTGGAAAAATCTAAAAGAAAGATATGACCATCAAAAACAAGTGTTCCTCCCAAAAGCTCGTTATGAATGGATTCATTTAAGGTTGCAAGATTTTAAATCTATGGGTGAATATAATTTCACAATGTTTAGCATAACTTCTCAATTAAAATTATGCGGAGAAAAGATTACTGATGAAGACATGTTAGAAAAAAATATTTTCCACATTTTATGCTTCGAATTTGTCATGCAGCAGCAATATTGGGAGCATAGTTTTAAAAAATATTCAGAATTGATATAATATCTTCTCGTTGCGGAATAAAATAATGAGCTTCTCATGAAAAATCATCAATCACGGTCCACTGGCTTTAGTCCATTTCCTAAAGCAAATGCGACAGCATTCCCTGAACCGAATGCAACATCATTTAAAGGAAATCATGGTCGAGGACGTGGTCGCGGCCCCACAAGAGGTCGTGGACGTGGTCGCAATAATGTTTGGCGACGTGAAGGTCATAATTCCAAATCAAATGACAACAATGTGGGGAGATATGAAAAGAAAAATAATTCATCGTCTTCTAAAAAGTCTGAAAGTAGTTGTTATAGATGTGGTATGATAAACCATTGATCACGCACATGTCGTACTCCCAAACATTTAGTTGAACTTTATCAAGCATCCATCAAGAAAAAGGAAAAGAAGTAGAAACAAATTTTATTGAAAATGAGTCAAGTGGTATACTCATGGATACACATCTAGATATTTCTGATTTCTTTGAGAATGTTGATAAAAAAATAGATATTATGAACTAAGTTTTTTTGTTTATTTTAGTTCAGTTTTATGTTGTAAGTTTATGTATCTCATGAATAAAATTAGTTTCTTTAAATTTGATCATGTATATTTCTTTTGTTTAAAGGAAAAAGAATATGATTGAAGGCTCCAGCAGAGCAATGACAAGTATTAGAGACGAATGTCTAGTAGACAGTGGAACAACAAACACTATATTAAAAAACAAAAAATATTTTTCTCAACATGTTAATATAATTTATGGTATTAGTAACTTAATTGAAGGCTCTATAAGAGCTTATATTTTGTTACCTGAAGAAACAAAATTAATTATAAATGATGCATTATACTCTAATAAATCTAGAAAAAATTTACTAAGTTTTAAAGATATTCAGCGTAATGGTTATCATATAGAAATCATGACTGAAAATAACATTGAATATCTTCAAATTATAATGATTAAGTATGGTCATGAGATTATATTGGAAAAGATGGAAACTTTATCATCTGGACTATATTGTACGAACATAAGTTCAATATAATCAAATATGGTCAGTAACCAGAAGTTACATGACACGAAAATATTTACTCTGTGGCATGACAGGTTAGATCATATGATGAGGAGAATAACTGAAAGTGTAAATGGACATCCCCTAAAGGACCTGAAGATTCTATTATCAAAAGATTTATCATGTGCAGCGTGCTCTCTTGGAAAATTGATAATTAGGTCATCTAAAAATAAAATTAAAAATGAATCTCCTTTATTTTTAGAGAGAATTCAAGAAGATATTTGTGGGCCTATTTCTCCTCCATGTGAACCATTTAGATATTTTATGGTTTTAATTGATGCATTAACTCGATGGTCACATGTTTGTCTATTAGCTACAAGAAATATTATATTTGCTAGGCAATTAGCACAAATAATCTAATTGAGAACAATTTTTCGGATTACCAAATTAAGAGTATCCGGCTTGATAATGCAGGAGAGTTTACATCCTAATATTTTAATGATTGTTGTATGTCAATTGGGATTAAGATAGAACATCCAGTTACTCATGTACATACACAAAATGATTTAGCTGAATCATTAATTAAAAGATTACAACTGATTGCTAGACCATTACTTATGAAATGTAATCTACCATCTTCTACATGGGGACATACCATATTACATGCTGCTGCACTTATTAGATTAATACCAACTGTATCTCATAAATTTTCTTCATTACAATTGGTCTCTGAAAGAGAACCAAACTTGTCTCATCTTAAAAATTTTAGTTGTCCTGTGTATATATTCCAATTTCTCCTCCACAACGCACAAAAATGGGACCACAAAGAAGATTGAGAATTTATATTAGTTTTCACTCTCCATCAATTATTAAATATTTAGAACTATTAACTGGAGATGTTTTTACAGCTCGTTTTGCTGATTGTCAATTTGATGAGACAATATTTCCAATCTTAGGGGAAAAAAAAAGAAAAGCTGGAAAAGTAAGTAACTTGGAATGCATCATCAATATCTTATCTTGATCCCGGGAGTGGTCAATGTGAACTGGAAGTTCAAAAGATTATACATTTGCAAAGAATAGCAAATGAGTTACCATATGCATTTACAAATACAAAAAAGTGACTAAATTACATATACCAGCTTTAAATGTACCTGCTCGAATTGATATAACCCCAGTAGAGGTTACTATACAAAGAAAATGTGAAAGACCAATCAGTTTCAAAGATAAAAATCTATGAAACAAGAAAGAGCAGAATAATACAGTTGGTGTAACTCTAGCATAAGTTACCGATAAAATCCCAGAAGAGATTGGAAGTAGAACCCCAGAAGAGGTCGTTGATAAAGTTCCAGAACAAACTCAGGCACCGAATGATTATGAGATCTCAATAAATTATGTACATAATGGTATAATATGGAACCAAAATGAAACACATGTTGATGAAATTTTTGCATATGCTATAGCAAATGAAGTGATAAATGAGAAAGATTATGTGTCAAAAACTCTAGAAGAGTGTATGCACAGAAATGATTGGCCAAAATGAAAAGATGCCTTGAAGGCTGAATTAGATTCGCTTGAAAAGCAAAATGTTTTGGACCTGTAATACTAACCCCTAAAAATATTAACCCTGTAGGTTACAAGTGGGTATTTGCAATAAAAAGAAATGAGAAAAATGAGATTGTGAGATATAAAGCAAGGCTGGTGGCATAAGGTTTTACACAAATACGAGGAGTTGATTATGAAGAAATGTATTCACCTATTGTGGATGTAATAACTATTCGATTTATAATTAGTCTCACAATCACTAAGAACATTCAAATACGTCTCATAGATGTTGTCACAGCTTATTTGTATGGATCACTCGATAATGATATCTATATGAAAGTCCCTGAAGGATTAAAAATGTCTGAATCATTTAAATCAAAACCTCGAGAAATGTATTCTATAAAGTTAAAACGATCATTGTATGGACTAAAACAATCAGGTCGAATGCGGTATAATCGACTTAGTGAATATCTCATAAAAGAATGATATAAATTAAAATAATTAGTCCATGTGTTTTTATTAAACGATCAATCTTGAGTTTTATAATTATTGCAGTATATGTTGATGACCTGAATAACATTGGGTCTCCTGAAGAGATCGAAAAGACTACAAAATTATTAAAAAAATGAATTTGAAATGAAAGATCTTGGTGTAACAAGGTTGTGTCTCGTCCTGCAGATCGAGCATTTCCATAATGGTATCTTTGTCCATCAATCAAACTACATCCAGAAGATGTTGAAACGTTTTAATATGGACAAAACTCATCCTCTAAGTATACCAATGGTTGTTCAATCACTTATATGAAGAAAGATCTTTACCGACCCCGAGAAAATAATGAAAAAGCTCTTGATCCTGAAGTACCATACTTAAGTACAATTGGGGCTTTGATGTATCTTGCTAATAATATGAGACTTGATATTATTTTTTCTGTAAATGTATTATCAAGATATAGTTCTGATCCAACACGCCGACATTGGAACATAATCAAACATGTATTACGTTACCTTTGTGGGACGCATGATATGGAAATATTTTATCGAAAAGATACAAAGTTCAAACTAGTTGGATATGCAGATGCAGGATATTTGTCAGATCCGCATAAAACTCGGTCACAATCCGGATATGTATTTACAAATGGTGGCACTGCAATTTCATGGCGATCGATAAAGCAAACATTGACAGCAACATCATCAAATCATGCCGAATTAATTGCTCTTTATGATGCTGGACAATAATATGTATGGTTAAGATCCATGATCCAACACATCCAAGAAGAATGCGGTCTCGAGACAGTCAGAGAAAACCCGACGGTAATATACGAAGATAATACTACATGCATTGCTCAAATCAAAGGTGACAGAACCAAGCACATCTCGCCGAAGTTCTTCTCAACACATGATTTACAGAAAAATAGTTTGATAAATGTTTGTCAAATCAGATCAAGCGATAATTTGACGGACTTATTCACAAAATCATTGCCAAAAAATATTTTTGAACAGTTTTCACATAAGATTGACATTCGCCACTTAAAAAATTTACATTAAAATGAGGGGGGTATTATACACGTTGCACTATTTTTCCCTTCACTAAGTTTTGTCTCATTGGGTTTTCTTAGTAAGGTTTTTAATGAGGCAATATAACTGATCCAGAAGTATCAGTTAAATTAAGTTGGTCTAAAGTACCAAAATTTAATATTTGTCCAATAGTACAATATTAATAGTGTATAATATAATGCGAAACATCTAAGAGGAAGTGTTATAAAATTAATGATAGATGTTTTACCTCCTCCCACCTCCTCTCATAATGATAGAAGTTTTTCATTTTATTTATCTTCTTCTTAATTCTAGATTTAATTTTATATTAACTTTCTCCTTTATTACATGATATTTCTCTAGTCTATAAATAGAGGCTTGTATGTTGTTGATTGTCATATATCCTTAGAAGAGATAATATAGAAATAAGATTTTAGCCTCTCACAACTTTTATCTTCTATCTTTATTTTATAACAAGAATCACAAAAGAAAAGAAAAAGATTAACAGTCAGTGAAGAAATAAACGCTATTTTTTTTGAGAGAGAGATGAGATTTTTAGAGGTCACTCTAATTAATTATCACTTAAGTTATTATGTCATTTGCATAAACGCTAATACTTTAGCTACTAAGTTATTTGCATAAACACCAATTGTTAACACACAGCTGATTTTAACAGTAACTCCTCACTTCCATTTTTGAAGAAAAAATGGAAGTAATGATTGAATAAAAACCAGAACAGCTACTATTTATTACAAACAACATATACGCATTTTAAATATTTGGTTATTAGCAGAGATCCCACCGTTCATCAAAATTAAGGGTAAAGTTTATTTACCAATCAGTATATAGTAAAGTTGAAACAAGTAAATCAATTTTATACCAGTAAAAAATCATAGCTAAAATAAGGGCTATAACATGGTGGAAACAGAGAAAGAGGATTTTTTAATCTAAACACTTTTTTATAAGAGATGCTTAATACGGCAGGCTTTGTATGTGTAATAATTTGATTATATTTGTGTTATGTTATGACCACATTGCTTTTGGGCTTATGGAGCTTTCGTTTCTCTTTATATATGAAAATTTGTAATAGACAAACTATAAGACAGAGAGATTAATAGAATTAAATTTTCTGTCAACTATTTGTGGGAGTGTAGCACGGACTCTTACGTTATATAGGCGTACTCGTGTCCAGCAGGTGTGCACGTAGGGGTGTTAATAATTATAGTAGGGATTGTTGAGATATTTTCATTAAGATACTTATTTAAAATTATTTGTTATTTATATTTTATATTTATTCATTAAAATTAGATAAATTCATATCTTATAATTATCCGCTAAAATAAATAAATAACGAAAAAAATAGCGGGTACTAATGAATAATACTAATATAATAATTAATATATCATCATTTATAAAAAATATTTGAACTCATTCCTTTCATACAAATACTATTTTATTTTACTAGTATTAAATCAAAATAGAACTATGCAATCAATTTTAATTTTAGTAATTTCAAAATAAATAAATTAAAAAATATCTCTTATCAATCTTTTTAACTAGAAATACAACGTATTAAAAACCAAAATAACATCAAGTCTAAAGTAAATTCTTATAGCATCATCCTATCATTTTAAAAAAAATTATTAAATATTATTTAACATTATAATTTATCAGATGATGAAATCTGAAAAAGATAATAACTATAATTTATAAATCATAGTAACTAACTTACAAAACTTAGTACAACTAACATAGAAAAATAATTACTAACAAAATAATTATATCTATACTATTATATAAAGCATCTAAGAATTGGAGGGTCCATTTTTTGTCATGGTAAATTTTTATTATACCCATTTTATCCCTCAATTAGACGGATAATATTTATTGTTGGTTGATCGAACGTATGTGATCGCGTCCATTGATCCCCTCTTTCTCTCCATTTCTTTCCCTTATATACTATTATTTCCATAATTTTTGTTTTTTTATTTAGCAACCTTGTGCATATTTGGTAAGCAATTAATGGTGATAATATATGTTAGAATAATTTACTTTTATTGCCATAAAAATCATGAATCATTAACTCATATTGTGCAAAAATCTCATCCAAGATTAAATATAGTCTTTATTATATGTTTTCTCTATAATTTGGTGAATTTATAATTTAATATTAGATAAATGTGATTTTTTTATCTTATAATATTTTAATGTTTAAATAAAAAATTCTGATGCAACGCGCGGGTATATAGCTAGTTAGAAATAATATAAATTATTTTTTATAATTTATTTATAGGAAAAATGGTTATGAAATAATATTTATTTGTACTCTTACTCATTCAATTAATAAAATTTATTTTATCCATATAAGTTAATAAAAAATGTATTTATATGATAATACCTAAATGAATAAAAGGTATCAATTACATAGTAGACGCATGTGAGCTATGTACAAAAAGGTAGTTGTAGATGTCATAGTAACAAATTAATGATTTAGAAAAAGTTCGATGAGAACAAAAATTTATGATCAATGATATTTACTCGTTTCATTTCATTAATTTTATTAGATATTCTATACATTTATTATGGATATAATTATAGAGAGGTTGATGGGTAGAAAACCCTAGATGAGACGCGATATATTAGTCTCTCCATCTCTCTCTCTCTGTCTCTTGTCCCAACCCTAATCGTCGCTCTGGTGCTCTCCTCTTGCTCCCTCTCTTTTCTTTTCACAAACAATGTGTGTGAATCCTAACCTTAACTACTCACTGTCTCGATCGACCGCTCTTCTCTCTCACACAATTACACTTTAACCCACTCTCTTATTGTCTCGCTCAGCCACTTCTCTCTCTCTCTCTCTCTCTCTCTCTCTCTCTCTCTCTCTCTCTCTCTCTCTCTCTCTCTCTCTCTCTCGAAACATGTAATTACATTGTAACTTATAAGTTGTAAGAGATTAGATGGCCCATCATCATCGACCCATCATTCCTTCACCGTTTGACCTTAAATCCTGGTCAAGCGTGTGCCTATTTTCTATGACCTGTCGTTGTTTCCGATATGGCAGCCAAGATAAGGGCTAAGAAAAAAGTCAAAGAACAGATCAACCGAAATTAGAGACGTGATAGGTCATTGATGGAGGCCTCGCTGTCACCACTAAGCAGGTTTCAGATATACAATTCTGGTTTATATATTGCTTTTATTGTTCTTGATCTTACTGTTATCAGAAAGAAAGAAAAAGAGAGAGAAGGAAGAAATTAAAGAGTGAGAGAAAATTTAAGGTAAATTATTATTATTATTCTTGTTGTTTTTGCTCTTGCTATTATCGGAAAGAAAGAAAAAGAGAGAAGGAAGAAAAATAAAGAGAGAGAAATTTAAGGTAAATTATTGTAAATTACTCTTACTATTCTTATTGTTCTTTCTCTTACTATTATTATTGTTCTTACTATTATTGTTGAAACTCTTATTATGTTTGCTCTTACTGTCTTTGCTTGCAGATTTGAGAGGCTCATACTGTGTTTGTTGAGTAAAATTTAAGATAAATTACTACTCTTATTATTTTTATTCTTGTTTTTTTTAATTTTTTTCTCTTATTGTTATTGCTATTACTATTTCTACTATTATTGTTATTTATCTTTACTTAGAGAGGCTCTTACTATCTTTATTCTTACTGTCTTTATTATATATAAAGATAGCAGCAATGACTGAATTTGAGTCTGATATCTCCTCTGATGAGTATGTGCTCTTACTATATTTGCTTTTACTGTCTTTGTTGTATAAAGATGACAACAATGATTGAATTTGAGCCTGATATCTTTTCTGAAAAGTATGTGCTCTTACTGTCTTTATTGTAATGGTAGTTGTAAATTGTCTGAGTCAATGTCTTTGCTTTTCAAGTATGTATTATTTAAATTGATGAATCATTATATTTTGTATGATATTTAGCAATATGAGTTTTTATAAATTATAATATTATCAGTATGATATTTAGCAATTCAGTTGTTTTCTTATAAATTATAATATTTCAATTGAATTTTTCGATTGTTAAGCGATCAAAAAAAATTGATCATTTATAATTTGATGAAACGATCAATGACATAATTAACTGTTCTATATAATATATGAAACGATTAACGGAACAAAAAATTTAATCATTCCTTTAACAAATGGTTGACAGAAATGATGATTTTCGTGATTGTTTTCAACGTTAGACAGCTTTACAACTCATCTCGGGGGCACCTCCAAAAATTAAAAAGTACGGTATGGGCTCCTTGATTAAGAAGTATTGTACTGGGCCAAAATCGGATCCAACAAAGCTTGACCCAAATTATGTAATGCTTTCACGCCTTGTTTTACTTGCGCATGAACGCCTGCTTTGGTGTTTTTCTCTGATGCTGGCACGTATGGGTTGCAATTGGCGCATCCTCCTCTCCTCTCCCCTTTCTTAAATTCTCTGTTCAACTACTATGGTTCAACTCAAAGTCTAAAGTATATGCCTTCATG
This sequence comes from Schoenoplectus tabernaemontani, assembly GCA_037127355.1. NCBI lineage: Eukaryota > Viridiplantae > Streptophyta > Magnoliopsida > Poales > Cyperaceae > Schoenoplectus > Schoenoplectus tabernaemontani. The sequence goes on from CM073746.1 coordinate 11,570,596, forward strand.
AATATACTCTTAATGTAATTGTTGCTTCCTTCTCATTTTCAATACTCTTTTGTTGCCTATTTTAATTAAAGCCTTTCCCGAAAATATGTATTAATCTGGTTTATTTTTCATTTTTTTTTTTTTTTTGAAGGGGAAGAGAGCAAAAAGACTTCTGCCCAGCTCTTATAAGGTGTCTGCTGGATTGGTTAATTCCACGGTACGGGTACATGCAAACTAAGTCTCTCTATTTGCTTTGTTTGTCTGGACTGAAATTACACAGATGCCATAATGAAGAAACCTTTATTTTATTTTATTTTATTTTATTTTATATGAATTAGTTACCATTAGACAAATTTTGAGCCGTCAGATTCAAACCACGGTCTGATTACCTTTCCATACTGGGATTCACTGAATAAAATGTTAAACGGTTCCTCTTATATTGGAAATGGATAGGCTGACTCAAACCGTGCGTTAGAGATCCGACAGTGATTCAATTTAACAATTCCAATCACCTTCTATCACTTGGCATGGTGCTCACTCTCTAAGTCTCTAGTCGGACATGTTGGCCCAAAACGACCCATAAAAAATCAGGCCCGGTTTTGACATAACTATAGAGTCATCGTCTCTCTGAGAGGGGATTTGAGGGAGAATAGAAAAACGATCCTCTCGTTGAAACTGGAATTTGCACTTGAAAGCACTAAAATCAAAGGAAGCCTAGCTTTCCTTGTGTTATCTTCGGTTTTATTTTATTCCCAACTTAATTATGCACAAGTGAAGTACTAGCCCAACGAAGAATCAGCCCCCAATGTTTTACACTTGACTACTGCTGTCAAGAAAATTTTTGTTTTTAAAAAGGAATCATCCACCAATATGTTAGACTTGGGGACTTTAGTGGATGTATTGTTAATTAATTCTGCAACAAAATCTGAAATTCATAAAATATATATGGTTAAATGGGGGCTTACATTTTTTAGTTAGATCATATCATTGATCGTTATCACACGCGCACACGAATAAACACACATAGTCAGGCTATGATGTTATGCATATATAGTGCACAAATTTGTTCGGTTCTATGAACCAATATTTTTAATTTTTAAAGTTCAAACAGTCAATCATAATTGTTCAACATGATTTTTATATGTAAATCTAGTTGTATATCAAATTTTATATTTTTTAGAATTTTTACTATTTTTTAGATAGTTCCATTTACTTGATTTAATCATTGAAAACCATTCACATTCATAAAAAATGATTTTCTAATTATCTATAAGAATAGCAAACAAAAATATAATTTGACTATGGAATCATATGTTTCCTTTAGATATATATTTTGCAATTGTCTTAGAGCTTGCGTGTTGTTTTTTTGTCTTTTAACGTCTTTGCAAGTTTGTAGGTCATTTTATATTTTGATTTCCACATTGTACTAAATATATTATAGATTACGAACCAACATGGCTGTGGTCACGTAAAGCAATCATGAACCTGTATATAATGAATATAATTTCACAAAAAAAAACAGAGAAAAAGATTAAGCATTTTCCTTTCTTTCCTTACACACATACTAATATGTTTTCATTTGTATTTCGGCTTGAAATGTTAATTAACAAATTATTTTTTTATTTCTCATGCTCAAAATGCGTGTCAATTCAAAGAGCTCAATAAAATCTTTATATAAAATTTTCTAGAATACAAATATTTATTAAACCGACAATGATTTTTCACATTAATTTTAGTGTCAATTTTGTTTAAAATGCGATACTAATTGAACTCTCAAATTTTGAATAAAATATATGAGAAAAAGATAGTGTAATTTTTTAAATCGACACTTATTGGTATTGCTTTTTTTCAAAAAAAAAAAAGTTGACACTAAAGTGAAAAATCCAACACTTATTGGCATACATCAGTATCGGTTTTTATAAAAATGAACACTGAAAGTTTCTGCATTATTAGTGTTGGCGTTTACAAGAAACCAACACACTTCAGTATTGATTTTCTATAAAATCTAACATTGATATTATTTCTGTCATTTTTTCTAAATATCTAAAACTATGTTATAAATACTTGAGAAATTCTAAAAAATATATATATTCTGTAAGATATTTATATAATTTATTGAGAGACATAAATCAAAATTTGAAGATAATTAAATATATTTTTTAATTAAGAGCACGGGGATCTTTGTGCTCTTAATTAGAACAACATAATTTTACTCATATAAATGGCTCAAACTTTACTTTTCCATGCCCGAAGTTGTAATCCAAGTTGCTCAATAAATTCTACATATCAAAATTTTGTAGAATATCAAATTTTACCATATTTAAGATTTTTTAACTATTTTTCAGATTTTTCAAAAATGAGGTATACAAGTTATTTATTTTCTTTTTATTTTGTGCACATCTTTGAAAATTTAAAAATATTAAAATAGTAAATTTCGGTATTCTATAAAATTTTGATAAGTTGAATTTATTAAGTAATTTGGATTTAAATTTCAGGCATGGCAAAGTAAAATTTGAGGCATTAGTATTTCTGACGATATACAAATGTTTGTACGCTAGTCCAATTATATATCTATGTATATCCGACTTAGGTAAGCCGTAAACAGTGCAAGATGAAAATAATTAATTAATTGTAGTAGTCTACAACTTGATACAACAAGAACGAATGAGCGGGAGAGAACATAATAACTAAATTATATTAATATATCTCCAAATTTCAAAATATATATCATCGTCAAATCTTTCATTTGAAGTCGTTTAATTAGCCAGCTGATTAACATTTATATATCCCTACTGCAGGGTCGCTATGTTAAATTCTTCATTCATTAATTTAATTTACATATATTCTTATGTGTGGGTGTGATTATTTGTAGCATTATTTTTTAAAATATATATATGATATGGTAACATCGTACGCGAGAAACTCACAGTGGTATATATCTGTCCCAGTTGGGTCCAGAACACTTCCTTTGAAGCAAACCTCATTTCACATCAAAAATTGACCATACTCCATTTCCTTACTTCACTTGGGAGTCTTTTTAGTTTTAGCTTAGCAAAGCTAATAGAGAGTGAATTTAGCTTTTCCAAGCATTGCATTTCTTGCTTCCAAGCTACGGCCTCTATACATGCCTCCTCCATTTTGTATATATATTATGAATTTTACCAACTTGAAGAAATCACTTGATGCTTCAAGAACCATGGAAACAACTAATTATAAACTGCTCCTAGTTCTAATTCCAATCCTCCTTTTGGCCTCCAAATCTGTAGTTTGTTTTGACGGACAGAATGTGTGGACCGACACAAGTGTAGAGAGTTATACCATAGCAGATAGCATGCAATCAATATCTTGGGATACATTTAACCATTGGTAAATATATTAACTTACTTCATTTGAGCTCTGCAAGTAAGGGGTGTTCTATTGACATGCAGAATGTTTACCAGAAAGTTAACTCAGAAGAATGAAGCCTAACATGCGCACGCCATAATGTTTAAAACCCATATACAGCAACATCCCTATTTATCGACTTATCAATAACCTTTACAATTATATATATTATTGTTCTATAGGAAGCGCGATGGTGCAGCTGCTGGAGCTTGGGGGATGGTAAATAGAAACGGGAACCAGTTTACTGTAAATGGGCGACCATTTTATGTTAATGGATTCAACACCTATTGGTTGATGATACTAGCAGTTGATAGCTCCACCAGACAAAAGGTAAGCGATGTATTTCAACAGGCGGCCTCTGTCGGGCTAACGGTGTGTCGAACATGGGCTTTTAATGATGGAGGTTGGAGAGCCCTCCAGAAATCTCCTTCAGTGTATGACGAAGATGTCTTTAAGGTATGTAACAATAGTACACATATTTACATTTTTATTGTATGTTACTTAAATATATAATAAGTGTATATGTATTTCGTATGTGGAAAATAATATTAATGTATGAAACAGAAACATTTGAAAATGATGATGTTATGTATGATATAGATTTCTTCAAATACTCTGATCGATCATCAAACATAAAAATATGTTGCATTAATTCAGCTAGCAGTAAAAGAAAGTACAAAAAGTATAACAGTGTAACTATTAAAAAAAGTCTTCTTCGTCTTTATCTTTGAGGTAAGCACTCAAATACTCGATTAAAAGATTTGGTGGCGAACTGAGAAGATAGGCACAAAGTCAAACTAGTATGATTTAGAGCTTCTTGTCTACTTGACAATAACATGTTTGTCTTCCAAATATTATATATTTGAATAATTGAATGGAAGTGGTTGGTAGAGAATCGGCCAAGTCACTAATGGTGCTGTGTTAATTTGATTCGTCTTTAGAGCGGAAGTGAGACTAAAAATTGCACCAGATGTTACTCGAAAGAATGATTGCACAAAATAAACATATTTTATTTATACGTTCTTATCATTCTTCATAGTACATACTTATAGTCTCCTGCCAGTGAAACCTTCACAGTTGGTAATATGGTAAGCTTTTTGGTGCCCTTGATTACAAAAAAAAAAAAAAAAAAAAACTTTTTGGTGTCCTTGTAAATTGTAATCTCTCATGTGTATATCCTTCTCATGATGCATGTACTATATATAGAATAAATTAATAATAATTTAATCAATGGATTTTGCATATTATTTGAAATACAACAATAGTTTCTTTTGATGTGGCAAACTTCATTACTGTGAATTATTATTTTAATTTTTCAATATGTTGAGTCTTTGGTTTAGTGGTAAAACATAACATACTCTATTAGTAGATCGTGAGTTCGAAACTCGAATGAAAGATTTTTATGGACAATTATGAAATTTGAAATCCTAATTTTCATCTTTCCAATCAATTTTTTTTTTCAATATGTCATTTCCAATGAGGAAACAACCAAAGTTATGATTCATATATATATTTTTTGAGGTACTAGGCGAATAGAATAGCGTACGAGAGATAAGTTTTATTGATAAAATAAAAGGTGGTACATGGTGGTATCTACCGACGAGAAAACAGAAAAGACCAAAAAAAAAAGAGAAGACAAAAATATAAAAGCTATATGTACGAAGAGAATCGAAAAAGATCCTTTTTCTCTGGTCATACTCATATATAGTTTAGTTATTTAGTTTCGTTTGGCAAAGTAAGGAATAACTTTCAAAAAGTAATAGAATAGTGTATTTTTGGAAGAGTGGTAGAAAAGTGGTATTATCGACTATTCAGAAGAGTGAAAATATTGTTTGACATTTATTAATCAGAATAGTTAAAATATGAATAATTATGATACTAACAATGATGATTATGATAATAATAATAAAATAATAATAATAATAATAATAATAATAATGGTAATAATAATAATGATAATATAATAATAATAAACTATAATTATAATCATAATCATAATAATATAATAATAATAATAAACAATCATAATTTTAATAATATAATCATAATATAATAATAATAATAATAATAATAATAATAATAATAATAATAATAATAATAATAATAATAATAGTGATAATCATAATAATATAATAATAATATGACCATAATCATAATATAATAATATAATATAACATAATCAAACAATAATCGTTATTCCGATGAAATCTAATCCGGTATACCACCTATAACTTGATATGCCGGATAAATACTCTTCTGAATTCTTCTACTTAATCTAAAATTTATTTGACAAATTAATTCATCAAAATAACTATTATATTTCTACTCTTTACTATTCCACCATGTGCCAAACAACTAAATTTTCAATTGTTCATTGACTTTGCTTTTTAGTTCAAGTTGGAAGGTCCTCAAGTTATCCGTGTTGAAAAATCTCAACCTACAGTGTCAAAAGCTGTACACCTGCGAAAGAGCAGATGATGAAGATTTTTTCGGGAAGTTTGAACTGACGACTTTACGTAACTGGATAATTTTATAATTAATTTATCAAACTGTAGCCAGTAGATATGATATCTCTGCTATTTATTAATCCTTTTGAACTGATATCGATGTTGTGTACCATCAGACTTTAAATATAAACAATCGTAACAAGTTAATAAAATGACAACAGCAGCAACTACACGCGGTTATTCTACAAGTAATGAATGTAAATTGGAGAACAGAGGTGGCATCCAACGGGTTGAGTCGGGCTTGTTTGACGGTGAAGATTGACAGGTCACAGGTCAATTTTGTGTTGAATTTTTTTTGGTTATCTGTTCAATTGGGGTGATCATATCGGATTGAATCAGTTTCGAGTTCGGACATATCAAGCGGTTTCAGATGGATCAGGCAAATTTGTCGATTGAGACATATTTTGCCATAATAAATATGACAATCATAGCATGTTAGATCGGGTTAGTTTGATCGGAAAAGATTGTAGAATCATGTGCCAAGTTGGATTGAGTTAGGTTGGATTTTGAGTCATATGTTGTCGACTTGTTCCGAGTCTTAGATCAATTTAGGTTAGATTGGGTTGAATCAGGTTTGATTTTTCTAAAAATGGGGTCTAGACGGGTTCAAATTTAAAAGAGTCGAGTAGATTTGTTGGATCAAATGGACTCGGATTTTACCACCACTAATAAAATACATAGCATATTATAAACAAAATATAGCTTCTTTATTGGTCCCTCACTCCTTGTATTATTATTAGGCGAGCAATCATTTATCTTTATCCATGTATGTGTGAATTCACATCGTCTAGAGTACTTCACGAATGAAGTAATGCCCATAAATATTGTCCCGTGAATCTAAATCACACCATCGTGGATGTTGTTGATCGTAATCTAAATCTGACAGTTTAAATTTTCGGGTATTTACTCCACACCCTGGATTATTCCAGAGGATATTTGACTGATCCTCTATAATAAAATAGAGTAAATTTAATATTTTTTAAGAAGATTTTCTAATAAACATGTATGTCATATATTTCTCTTTCAGATATATATATATATATCACGAATCTCTAATTAATGAGAGGTTTATTCATTCTTTATTGTAGGCTCTGGACTTTGTAGTGAATGAGGCAAGAAAGTACAAAATTAGACTTTTGTTATCTTTGACAAACAACTGGCCATCATATGGTGGGAAAAAACAATATGTAAAATGGGGCAAAGACGCTGGTCTAAATTTAAACTCTGACGATGATTTCTTTACCGATCAAACTGTTAAAAGCTACTTCAAAGGTTATATCAAGGTAAATTTTCATGATTATGTCAGTATATATTGTGTTTTCCCCTTTACATTGTTATAAAAGTAATTTACACAATTTTGTTCTGAGCATGTAATTAATTTCCTGCTATGGAAATTAAGAGTGGTTTAACTTGATTATCAATCGAGCAGACTATACTCACAAGAGTGAATACATTCAATAATATTTGCTACAAAGATGACCCAACAATTTTCGGATGGGAGTTGATGAACGAACCACGATGCGAATCAGACCCAACTGGTAGTAAGTTGCAAGTATGCATTTACATTTTCCTTTTGTAGTCTCATATGTGATAGATATATATAATGCAACTTAAGTAGCAAATTGTCCAATATATGCTATTCAATGAAATTAAGCAGAATGTAGCAACTAATTAAGGCCTACAACTACTACAAATTCAGGGATGGATACAAGAAATGGCAATCTATGCCAAGTCGATCGACCCATTCCACCTAGTAGCAATCGGTACCGAAGGTTTTTATGGTCCCACATCTGCTGAGCGGCTACAATTCAATCCTAATTCATATGCTGGTCAAGTTGGAACTGACTTCATTAAAAACCATCAAGTCTTTGGCATCGATTTTGCATCAGTTCACATCTACCCTGATACCTGGTGAGTCTTCATTACATGATACAACTATATATAGTACATTTGAACATTTCTTTCTTTTGAGGTACAGAGAGTATTTGAATATTTGTTCTAATTAATTTACTTATTCTATGCATGCATGTACAATTATGTGAAGGTTATCTGATCCATCACCAGAAGCGCACATCCAATTTGTGAAGCGATGGATGCAAGCCCATATTGAGGACACAGAAAAAACACTCAGCATGCCGATTGTGTTTAGCGAGTTTGGTGTATCAACAAAGAAAGGGAAGTTCAACCAGACTTTCCGGGACACATTCATCGACACAGTGTACAAAACTATTCTGAATTCCACAAGAAGGGGTGGAAGCGCAAGTGGATGCCTCTTTTGGCACCTACTTCCTGAGGGAACTGAATATATGGATGACGGTTATGCCGTTGTGTTGAACAAAGAGCCGACCACCGCAAGTCTTATGTCGGTGCAGTCTAGGCGCATGCAGACATTCAATTCAAGGTGCAACTGGAATTGCCACTGGACTTGTAAGAAAATGAGTTCAGCAGATTGAAGTTGTATCATGTTGATGAACGTACTGTAAGAATTAATGTATATAATAAATTATAAAATGTAAAGAATAAGCAATTTGAAAAGACGAACTACTTACTTTTATCTCTTTATATTCTAAATTCAAAAAAAATTATATATGTAGATGATGCTTGATTTGTAAATATTATCTAATTCGTTTTTCCTTTCTGGCCTTTTATAATATTTCCAATTTGGTATCTTGTGCAATATTTAATGGTTATTTTCCTTCAGAAGAATGCTTCATTTATTTATTCAGAATTTCAGAGAGACGTCTCATCAGTAGATTCAGTACGATCCAATTTTCTTATATTTAAAACTTTGACATCAAAGGACATGCCAGATATCTTGGAAGGCAGTGCTGTGAGTAAATTTACATCAGAAACTGACACCCTACCTTTCTAACCTGCTGGTGGGATTTTCATAAAAGGAAAAAGTTTTTCTCGCGCAACAATTAAATCATGCTACGTCATGCTTCTATTAAATTCGTGTGTCAATTTAAACTTTTGTGTGATGGAGAGTAATAGTATGCTGTTAATTAATCTGACAAAAAGTACTGCTCGTAATTGACGATTACAAAGTTAATGAAAGAAATTATACGAATATTTCTTTTACAGGCAAAAAATGTCATCTTTTATAATTTGAAAATACGGCTGCTCTAAAATTCATCACATTAAACAGGCCGGGGCAAGCTGAATCTGCTTCCTTTGTTACACGGGCTGAAACAGATTTGTCTCTTGAAAAGAAACTGTCCTGTTTAAATATTTATTTGTTACTTTAAAGTGTGATCATATTTGTTACTTTAAAGTGTGATCATAAACGGTGTTCATTGGACTAGCTTTAGTTCGATGTCAAAATTTATCATTCGTTCATATTATAATTTGTACTTAATTTTTATCATTATTTTGATAATCGTGCAGATCAAAATACAACGGTGAGAACCAGCTCATTGAACCATTTTCAGTCCGATGATCATAAGAACTCTCCTTTACGACTCAGCTAATGCAACGAGATGAGGTACCTAAAAGCAAAAATATAAAAAGAAGTTAAATAAATAAAGTGAACTCAGCCTCGCGGGGAAATTAGTTACCCTTGAAATAAAATCTGAGAAAAAAACATTGATTTTGAATTTGACAAATGAAGTTAAAATGAATTTGATATTAAATTATTTAAATTATTGTCATTCAGTATTGGAGCAGTAATTAAATAATTGAATATATATACCAAATTGTACATTCTTTTAATATATTAAATAAGTGAAGTTGCGACAATAAAAATTGATAAAAACTAAGAAATTTTAATTATTCGGCTTTACTCCATATATAAAGTTGCGTTATCTTTACTTGCCGAAGACAATTGAGTTAACATGTGTTAAATGGTCACCAAACGTTAGTTTAAGAATTGCTACATCTTACTATATATGAAAAAAATATATATTGATTGTTGAACTATTGTAATTATCATATCATTGTATATTGCAACCATGGATATAATTTAGAAAATTGCTCCAGTACACCATAAAAATTAACAGTCAAATTTTTTTGTTTAAACAGTTGAAATTTAATTAGCTAGACCATGTTAAGTTTAAAATTGAAGTTGCAATCAATTATTTAATTCTGAATCATATATTATTTTCGAAATATATTTGTATTTCTTCTTTCTATACTATTTTTGTTTCATCATGCTTTAAAAAAATCTCCAAAAAAAAATATAATGCACTGTAGACTCACTTATAGTTCATTGTTTGTTTTAGATAATGAATGAGATTAATAATTGATCTATCTATTATTATAAAGAGCATATATATTGGAAATAGTGTATGTATTAGAAATGTCCATTAATGTTATTAGATAATGTACAATAACCAAAATGTCCTTATGCAATTTATGGTTAAGTTTGATTGATTTTATAAAAATAACAGTTCGGATTTCAATCAAATCCATTTTCATTTGCTAATTTTTACCAAAACATTTATAGAAGGTATAAAAAAGTTATACACCAAATAAATTCAACATCAATATTATTAATTTTTATTATAGAAAAAACTATGCATTGTACAATCTTATTTGAAAAAATTATTATATTTTATGCATTATCTTTTATTAAATAATAAATTAATTTTATTTAAAAATTTAATAGTCCTTATGATTAATTTAGATATTAATTATAATAAAATTATTGCTAAATATAAATATTTTTAAAATTAAGAGAATAAGCCGAGTTTTATAGTAGTGAAATTTAGTACAAGAAAAAAATCTCATATCAAATACTCTTAACATGTCAGGCGTGAACTTAATATAATCAACTACTATTTTAATAATAATATTTTCATTCACTCAAAATTTTCAGCCATATGCATTATGAAATTTTTTATTTATAATCATTTTGTCTGTAGCAGCATGTTTTGTTGCCAACTTGCCATCATGTTTTGTCCTTTGAAGCCTAACATCATTTTGTCTCACAAAGGAACACGCATTTTATTGTTCGAGAAATAGAACTTTACTGTTTAGTCCACCGACCCGCGCAACAACCGTATCACAGTGTCAATGTTCGTATTTACTATTTACGATTAGTATTTTGTGATGTGTCAATTTCATGTTGGATTCTGATGCGAATCATGCGATGTTGTGTCATGTACAATCTTTCCATGCGATGTTTACTCTGTTGTTGCTTTCGAATGTGCCGGATGATATTTCAGTGTCATTTTTAGATTTTTGACCTGTAGCTGATAAAGGAGTTAGACTATAGGCTACTTGTAACTGATGTAACCTTTTCCATTGATTTATAAAAATCTTGACAATGACAGCCGCTGTCAAAAGAGATAGAGAGAGCAATGTCAAATTTTTGTTAGTTTTGACAATTACAATTCTTAGATATCATGTCTGGAAGTACGATAAACTGGAATAAGTTGGGTTTATGTTATCACCGAGAGAGATGATGAAAATTGTATCCCTCTTATTTCAAATATTCACTGACTTTCGCTAGAGATAGTTAGTTTTAACCTCACTTCTGTTTGTTTTATCTGGCTCCCAAACGAAAACTTATAGTTTATTATTATTTGGGGATATTATGTTTGTTTTAATAATTTTAATAATGAAAATTTCAATAAATTAGAAAAACTTTTAAAATAAAGAATATTATAGATGTAATATGAAATAATATAGTTCCATAGTATTTATACATGTGTTAATTCCTCAAAGATCGTTAAATTGAAATAATTATAGTTATATAAAATTTTGATATTTTTGTATTGAATATCAAATAATAATTAAATTGCATAAAATATAGAACATTGACAAGTTAAAAAATATTCTATAATTCTTTTTTTCTACTTTTAAGAGGCTTTTCGAACTTATCTCAATATCCAAATTTCAAGTTATCCGTTGCTTATTATTTTTATTCAGATAGTTTCATTAAAAAAAAAAACCGAATTTGTCGAAATTTATCATTTTTTAATCAAATGTAACATGTTCGATTTAATTCAGTAACTAGGATTAATATAATTATTATTGTAAATAATTCTCAAAATTATATAAAATTATATTTATTAATTTATTAAACAGTCACATAATAATTTAATGGTTTCTTTGAGTATATGAAATGTAGATATAAAATATTAGTAGAAAAATATATATGAAGATCTCAACATAGATTTATGTTAGATTAGAATTATAAAAAACAAAAATAACTAAAACAATTTTGAAATTAAATCAAGTATAACAAAAGTAATATGGTTTAATCGTTGCAATGGTTACAACAACTGTTGTAATAGATTAATTCACTTCTTTCAAATTGACGAATTCCTTTGTAAAATTTGTTCTAGCCTTAGCCGTCACCTATGTGCTCTTGAGAAAATACAGATCCTTGAACTTAGTCAATATATTGCTTTGTTATATCTTTATAAAGTGAGATTGAGAAACTTTTTATTATGTTTTTAGCACTTTTCTTCTTTGTGAGTTTTGGGCTTTTACCCTTGCTTTTGATTGGCAGACAGATGTCCGTTTACTTGGTATAAAGAATTGGAGGTTCATAATTATATGAACAATTATATTTTAGTGATTTGGCGTAATCGACGATTGTGATTGCGGGTTCCAAAAATGTTAAATCTTTATAGCCGAACTCTGTTAAATACTATGTGTTCTTTCTCTCTTTATTTATTTTATGGGTCATGCTAATAGTACCTGGAGTCAAATCCCCCACCTTTTTCCCCCTAACTAACTTTTTAAATAAGGAAAGCCAATTAGTCATCCACGAACGAAAAATGGAAATTTCAAGGAAGAACGTTCAAAATATTTAATTTGTCTCAGCCCACTAGCTAATTTCATTAGTTTGCTCAGCGTCATATACCTACGCTACCCTATGTACATACTTTTTATTAAAAATAATAATGCACTTTTATGTGGATAGTTGGATGTTTATACCGTGGTTATAAATTGCTTATTGGTGTTCATATTTTACAATCTAGTGTTTATATTTTATAAAAATGGAATGCTTACCGTGAACTTAACTCAAAAAATATATCAAATCATCTCCAAATTTTAATTTATCATTCTCATTAAATTCTTTATATGAAAATCTCATGGGATGCAAAAATTTAGAGCGTTTTGAGTTTTTTAAGTCATGGTTTTTAATTTTTGAAAATCAACTTTAAAAATAATAATAAAATATTTAATATTTGAACATCATTTTAGAAAATTAAAAACGGTGGGTTAAAAAGCTCAAAACACTCCAAATTTTTACATCCCACGAGATTTTAATATAAAGAATTTAATGAGCATGATAAATTAAAATTTGGAGATGATTTGATTTACTTTTTGAGTTAAGATCACGGTATCTTTACTCTATATATATATATATATATATGCGTACGTAAACTATTTGAAGCGTGTATTGAACAAGTAGATAAATGGACGGCTCTATTAGAAAAAAAAAATGGAGATCAACTCTCCAAGTAAATGCAGCAGGCAAATGGAAAGTCGAAAGTAATTCTTTTGATCATGGGGGAGTCGGAGTGGTGTGAAAACGCGGAGAAAATAGCATGTGAAATTTCGGAGATGGAATCGGGGAATTAAAGATGGGGTACAAAAAGATTTCCTCTTATTTTATTTACTGTTATTATGGTATAATCTAATTGTTATGTCCTTTAAAAAAATATTTGAGCCTATTTTTTTATTTGAAAATGTATGTGATTTCATTCCAATGATTATTACAATTCCTATTTTATTTATAAAAAGAGAAACTTAAGAAGTGTTTTGACAGAAGCATAGATTATGCGACAATTTGCTGAGTGGTAAAATTCAATTAGATCCGAAAAATTCATCCGCCTTATTCAAACTTAAACCTGATACAACTCTATTTTCTTAAAAAAAGTCAAATTTACCTGATTTGGTCCTAAGTCGACCTGATTTAATACCAATTGAGATCAAATAATCTACAATTCAAACAAAATCAATCTAAAATATGAAAAAAAAAGTCAATATATAAATTGACCCTATCTGATCCGATTCAATTTGATTCTTTTAAAAAATTAAATTGATACGACTCAGCCCAACTCAGCCCTTCTGAATCTAAATTCCCGCTCAATGGCCAAACTTTATTGCTGATGCATATTTTTCTTTTTCTGCAAGTTCTAAAGAAGAAAATTGCTACTATTCTAAGCGACTTTGAATTTTAGTAACTCGAAAGGGTAAATCGATCTTTCTTAATGATTTTTAAATTTAATTACTTCAGAGTACAGTTTTTCTTCAGAAATTAACACTTCATTAATTGGACTGGAAAAAATTAATCTAAGGGGACCACTTATACCATCATGAGCCGGCCATTGGGGCACACTTGCTTGCATCAAATCTACAACCTCATGCAAAATTACAATAAAGTCAATAAGGCTATGTTTGCATGACACGAAAATAGCGGAATAATTATTGTTTTCAGAATAAGAATAGTAATGGTACAATTAAATATAAATTTGTTATTCCGAAATAGTAAAAATAGTTATTATTCTGCTATTCCGAGAGAGAAATGAAATAGCTGATGTTCTTCTCAACTCTCAATTATTATTTCAAATAAATAATTCAAATAACATTCTTATCATTCGAAATAACATTATATTTTTATTATCCTCACACTAACCGAAAAATCATTATTTTTCATTATACTTACTTACTATTCTCAATTCTTCTATTTTTAAGTTATTCTTTACCGTATCCAAACAAACCTAAAAGTCGTTTGTATTCAGGTGGGAATTATGATGACAAGACTACATAAAACTTGAATGATTTTTTTTAAAGGACTTGAATGAATTCAAATTATCACACGCAAGCATCTCATAAAAAACCACACTATATTCCAAATCTGCCCATTTCTCCCTCCGTACCCCACAGAAATACTCTTGAACGGAACCACTTTTTGTTCCAGCTTGGACGGGTATTTAATGTACGCCATGTCAAGATTTATATTTAGTTCAGCATTGATTCCTTGCATCTGGGCTAGAATCAAGGCTAAAACTGTAATTTCAGCTGAGACCACCTCTTCTTTTTTCCATTTTTTAAGAAAGAAAAAGACAAAACTTTTCCAAGTAGCCGTTAGCCCGTTACCCCCTCCCACTCTTCAAATTCAAAGCTTCCATCCCCCTGTCCCTCTCTCTCTCTCTCTAATGGCAACTCTAGTTAGAAGACCTCTTCAGCCTAAGAATTTGAACTCCACACCATCCCAAGGAGCTCCAACAAAGAAACCAAAAAAGCTCAGTCAGAAAATTAGGACAACCCGACTCTTGATCCAAGTTCACGCGAGCAAGGAGATCTGTCCAATCGAATCGAATGTATGCACAGAAGATTTGAGTGTTTGCAAAGAAGCTCTGAAAGTATCTGAAGAAGCAGT
The DNA here is from genome assembly GCA_037127355.1 of Schoenoplectus tabernaemontani. Classification (NCBI taxonomy): domain Eukaryota; kingdom Viridiplantae; phylum Streptophyta; class Magnoliopsida; order Poales; family Cyperaceae; genus Schoenoplectus; species Schoenoplectus tabernaemontani. The sequence continues at coordinate 11,585,809 of CM073746.1, forward strand.
GAAACGGGAGAAACGAAATGATGTGCTGAGAGAAGCGTCTTTAGCAGAGGAGTTGGAGATTGTGAGAAAAAGGAGGGAGAAGCTCAGAATGGAGAGAGAGAAAACAGAAGAGATCCTCATGGAGAGGGAGTTGACACTGGAAAATGCCATGAAAGAGATGGAAAGGAGAGCAGAGGAACAGAGCAACATAGAGCTAGAGATTTATAAAATAATTTTGCTCAAAGATCTCAGAACTTCATCGATGGTTAGTGATTGATCTGCGATATTACTCTTTGTTTTAGGTAGATACAAAATAATTATCATAAAATTTGAGCATTATTTGTTTATTTATTGTTTAATGGGAAAAATAAATGCTTGGCAGAGGGTTTATCCTGTTCAATCACTGAGAATGAAGGAAGAGGAAAAGAAGACCAGAGAATTATCAGAGGTAATATTTTTTTGTCGAGGTCATCTTTCAAGCATATTAAAAATTCAAATGTCATTTCACTCATTAATTGTAGAAGCGCGCACCATCCTTGTTTTGTCTGAAAATGAAGTATGTAAAAGAGATAATTAAATAGTATGAAATAGAAAATTATTTTTCTGGGTCTTGCTAATTTTTTTTATGATTTGAATAACGAAAAGCAGAGTGTTTCTTCGGTCAAATCGCTGAGACAGAAAGAAGAAGAGAAGAAAATCAGAGAAGCGCAATCAGAGGCAAGTTTAATATTTTTCTTGCTTTATGATTATTTTCTGTAGCACGGATAATTATTATTTTCTTCTTTTTCAGATTACATAATACGGACAATTAAATAAAAAGAGAATATTGCTAATTAATCTAAGTTCTAATTGTACTTTCAGGAATCATCCAGTGCTCAGCTAAACAATGAAGCTTCTCTTTCTCAGGATAAAGGAAAGACCGCAACATAAAAAAATGGTCTGGAATTGCTTTTGTTATTAAGATTCTCGCAATTGTGCTCACAATTTCGTTGGTACACCCAGAAGTCATTCAAATATCGTGTTTGAATAGATTATGTTGAAACTATAATCTCTAGAGGTTTCCACAGGCCAAGACATCTAAACTTGGGCTTTGTGTGGTGGTCCTCTAACGTGTAAAGGAGTTCATAAGTTGCTTTTGTAAGTTAATTTTTCATACCCTCTTACTCGGTACAATTTTATTTATTGGATCTGAAAATGGGGAGAAATTTATCTATTGAAAGTTATTCATAAGTTGCTTTTGTAAGTTAATTTTTCATACCCTCTACTCGGTACAATTTTATTTATTGGATCTGAAAATGGGGAGAAATTTATCTATTGAAAGTTACTATTTGAGAATGATATTGTAAATTATTTTTTCCGACTAAACTTGACCGTCAAAATTAAACCAAGTTATAATTTGCCCATATCAGATTGGCTTATGGTTGATGCCCAAAAAAAGAAAAGAAAAAATGGAAAAAGATGCCCAAAAAATAAAAAAGAAAGGAAAAACCATATCAAGTGGAATCCATGTGTTTTTGTACAATGGAGGTAAATCTTATCAACTTTTAAATATTTGCTAGAGTTCTTCCAATCAAATTTTGAATCTGAAACCATGCGTGTTGATATTTAATATTTTTCATCTGTACATGTAATTATGCAATCTAACAGGTTTGTTATTTAAAACATAAAATGGGTTTTGATATTTAATATTTTTCATATGTTATTTTTTTTAAATACGGCTCCCAATAATCTGACATATATATTACTTTTTTCATGCGTCTCTCATGATCTGAACCTACACCACTCCGTAGAGAGGTGAGATCCAGTACCAATCTGTATTAGACCTGCACATAAATTCAAAAAGCAAAATTGGGTATTTACCCCTCAATATATTTTAATTTGGATATTTACCCCTTCAAACTTAAAAATTAGATATTTATCCTTCAAAATATTTATCCAAAAAAATATTAATTCAAAATTACTATTATCCTCATAAAAATCAAATTAACAATTAATTAAATTTATAAAAAGATAAAATATCCCTCAATCAGTCAATATTTTGCTGAGAGCTAGCAAATTGAGAAACATTAATTTATCTTTACCATCTGATCAAGTGAATAGTATGAATTTCACATTTTAATTTCCGTGAACTCACAAATTTGAAACTCTCTCAACAAACACATATTTTTCTTCACAATCAAGATCTAAAAGATTCAGTCACATGTGTCTTCGAAAGGTTGCTGGAGCTCGATCAGTTTTTTAGGGAGGCTAATGATTGTGTCGAATGTTATTAATTACCCATTTTCGAGCTCGTGAAATTCATGAGAAAATAAAAGGATAAGACTATTTAAAGAGACTGTTATAAATTTAAGTAAATAGCGAGAATAAAAGGAGGGATATTTTTATTCTATTATAATTTTAATTAATTATAATTTAATTTCTATGAGGACAATAATAGTTATGGATAAATATTCAAATTTTAACATTTTAAAGGATAAATATCTAATTTTCAAGTTTAAAAGGTTAAATATCCAAATTTAAATATATTGAGGGTATATACCCAATTCTGCCAAATCAAAAAACTTGACATTTAAAAGTTTAAGAAAAGTGGTGTATTAAAATAGTAACAAAATTAGTCCACCGTAATCATCATTAAAAAAAAATGAACATTCATGTTCAAAAACAATATATATATTAATATTAATATTTATGGGGTATATATATATATATTAATATTTATATATATATATATATATATTAATATTTATGGGAAAAGATATATTTATTATAGTTGTTAATTAACTTACAATATAACGAACATTAATGCTAATATTAATTTAATTAATGTTTGATGTCGTAAGTACCTATATTTGTTTCCACGTTTTTTTTGTATTATTTGATTACTACATGCACTAGTTTCGACGCAAAGAAATAAAATAACGATAAATGAAAACACCAATTTTATTGATGAAAATTAAAATGACGCCTTCAAAAATTTACCGATCAAAATGATAATCAAGTGAGAATCAAAATTTAACCTTTTAAAAGTTTAAGAACAAAATTAGTAAATAGATAATATCTTAAGGACTATTTGTGTATTACTCTAGGGAGATTATATTATATTTATGATTATAATTTATTATTATATTAATATTATGATTATTATTTATTATTATTATTATCATTATATTATTATTATTATTAAATTATCATTATCATTATCATTATTGTTATTATATTATCGTTACAGTATTAGTATTATTATATTATTTATTATTATTATAAATATAATTTTAATATTAAATTATTATATTATGAATACAAATAAAAATATTTTATTATTATTTTATTATGATCAAGATTATTTATTATTATATTATTATATTATGATGATTATGATTATTATCATTTATTATTATTTTATAATCCTTTATTATATTATTATATGTTGATTATAGTTATGATTAATTTATTATTATATTATTATAATTATAATTATTTTTATTTATTTTTATTATTATATTATTATGATTATGATTATGGTTATATTATTATGATTATGACTATAATTATTATTATCATGATTATGATTATGATTATTATATTATGATTATATTATTAAAATTATGATTACTTATTATTATTATATTATTATAATTATAATTTTTTATTACTATATTACTATATTATGATTATTTTTATATTTTTATTTTATTACTATTATAATATTATTATTTATTAGGATTATTTTTTATTACTTTATTATTATTTTATTATGTTGTATTATATTATTATATGTTGATTATAGTTATGATTAATTTATTATTATATTATTATAATTATAATTATTTTTAATTATTTTTATGATTATGATTATATTTTTATTATTATATTATTATGATTATGATTATGATTATGGTTATATAATTATGATTATGACTATAATTAATATTATCATGATTATGATTATTATATTATGATTATATTATTAAAATTATGATTACTTATTATTATGTTATTATAATTATGATTGTAATTATAATTTATTATTATTATATTACTATATAATAATTATGTTTATATTTTTATTATATTACTATTATAATATTTTTATTTTTTATGATTATTTTTTATGATTTTATTATTATTTTATTATGTTGAATTTTATTATTATATGTTGATTATATTTATGATTAATTTATTATTATATTATTATAATTATAATTATTTATAATTATTTTTATTATTATATTATTATGTTTATGATTATGGTTATATTATTATGATTATGACTATAATTATTATTATTATTATTATTATTATTATTATGATTATTATATTATAATTATATTATGAAAATTATGATTACTTATTATTATTATTATATTATTATAATTATGATTGTAATTATAATTTTTTATTATTATATTACTATATTATAATTTTGTTTATATTTTTATTAAATTACTATTATAATATTATTATTTATTATGATTATTTTTTATCACTTATTATTATTATTATTATCTTACTATTATGATTATTATTTTACTATTATTATTATTATCATCATTATTAGTATCATAATTATTCATATTTTAACTATTCTGAGTAACAACTGCCAAACGATATTTTCGCTCTTCCAAATAGTAAAAAATATCACTCTTCTACCACTCTTCTAAAAAAATACTATTCTATCTCTATTCCAATACTACCACTCTTCCAAAGTTATTAAACCGACCCCTAAAGAATTATACCGAAACCTTTTAATTTTTTTTCTTAGCAGTACCTAATAAGAGCAGTGTACTATACAGCTTTACAAATAAATAAATGGAAGGTGATGTGTTTCATTGACCAACGTGACGCAAGCGTCTTCCAAAAACATTTATTTCCACTAGATGCTTATTGGAATAAAATTGGCGCTATTTGAGTAAAATCGACCATTAATTTCATGTTAAAAAATTATATTTTATGGGTTAAAGTCTTCTAATTTTTCATGCATATTATATCATCAAGAATTCTTTATCACTGATTTTATTTAAATATTTTTCATCTACTAGTATCTAATGGTTTCATATATAGTTTTTATCTCTCCTCATTTAAAGTAATATATAATATATTTAAGATTTCTGATTAAATTTTTTCACGAGCCTTTATAAATTATATGTATTTAGTTATGAGTTAGACTATGATACTACACATAGTTAATGATCAAATTTGCTACGAACTTAAAAATATAGGTAAATTAACTCCAAATCTTGATTTATGGATCTCAATAAAAAATTTTTTATATCAAAATATGATGGGATATAAATTATTTTATTTTTTTTTAATTTTTAAGCATTAGTTTTGCAATTTTTAAAATAATTCAATAATAATAATAAGATAAGACATATTTTCTAGGTCATTTTTAAAAATTCAAACTTAATACTTAAAAATTCTAAAAATAGAAAAAAAAATTATATCCCAACATATTTTTGATATAAAGAATTTATTGAGACCCATAAATCAAGATTTTGAGATGATTTAACTATCTTTTTTAGTCCGTAACAAATTTAATCATTAACTACGCGTAGCACCATAGCCTAACTCTTTATTATATTATTTATAATAATTATTATTGTTAAACAAACATTTACGACACTACTGATGGTAAGTGAGACATTATTGGTACTAAATTTAAAAAATTTATACTCCAAAAACATGGAACACTGTTGCTCATGATTGCAGCAATTCAGTTGTCTGCTATAAAAGAATGTACCGGTTAAGTTTATTAGTAAACCAAACGAAAAAAATCTATTTAAATTGAGAAGGCAAAGTTGAAGATTGGAGAAGACAGTACAGACTTGGCAAAAGTTTGATTTGGGTAAACAATTACTTATTCCTCTTCCTGCCCAGAATAGTGCGAGGTAGCCAGGTAGGAGATGGACCAGTTGGACCGAGTGCAAACAAAAACAAAGTTCCGGAATGAACAAGAAAGATGTCTCTCTCATCTCATCTGAAATCTGATTGAAGTATCACGACTACTGACTACTGATTATGGGTGTGCAAACGGTCAGTTGAGTTTAAATTAAAATAATTAGATATATTTGAATTTTTTTGGTTTGTTAAATTATGAATCGAATTAAATTTTTAAAAATATCAACTGAGTAAACCGAAATTTTTTCAGTTTATTTGATTAAACCGAAATTATATTATTTGAAGAGAAATAAAAATATCAAAAATTATTAAAATTAATAGAAAAAATAAATAGTTTAAAAGATAAAAAGAAATAACAAATAAAACTTATAGAAAATAAATATATTAGATTATTTTTTATATAATTCTTATTTATATTAAGTAAAATAAAATTATTTGATAAATTTTAGACTATTCGGTTTATTCGGTTTATCCGATTTAGAAAAATTAAAACCGAACCAAAGAACAAAAATCAAATTAGCTAAAATTTTCAACCGAACCGAAATTTTTAAACCGAAAAACCGAACCAAATAGTCCAAAATTTAACGGTTCAATTCAAAACCAATTAAACCAATCCATTTGCAAACCCCTACTACTAACATCTCACGTTGAGAATAGTAATTATAATAAGTAATTTCTAAGCAATATTCATTTTAACTAGATTTTAATTTAACGAGGACGCTTTAAGCTTAAGAGGGATAAGAATTTAAAACCCGGCCGAAGTTTTCTCATAAACATATAAAATTGGAAGTTACTGAGTCCATTTTTGTCTTAACAAGAAGTAATATGGAATAATATTGAAGAGAAATTCTGCCATGAATCAAAATAATTTTTGACTGTTCAATTCTGAGTATGGTTAAGCTAAATTCTTTTGATGTGATTAAAGAATGAAGGTTAATGCATAAAAATTATTGTCGTTGATTAATAAATTAATAATATTTTCTTTATAGATAGCAGATTTATCCAATTTTGAATCATTCTCTGATGCAAAAATTAAAGACAAAACAACTTTTGCTATTTCATTATTCTCTACATGACAAACCTTTTAATTTATTTTAATCTCAGTGCATGTTGCTGTTATTAGTGCTTGTTGGGTTTGCGAAGAAGCCTACCAAGCGAAAGCAAGGATGAACCACACTACCATAATCTATACTATTATATAAAGCATCTAAGAATTGGAGGGTTCATTTTTTGTCATGATAATTTTTTATTATATCCATTTTATCTCTCAATTAGACGGATAATATTTATTTTTGGTTGATCAAACATATGTGATCGCGTCCATTAATCCCCTCTTTCTCTCCATTTCTTTCCCATATATATTATTATTTCCATAATATTATTTTTTTTATTTAGCAACATTGTGCATATTTGATAAGAAATTAATAGTGATAATATATGTTAGAATAATTTACTTTTTTTGCCATAAAAATCATGAATCATTAATTCATATTGTGTAAAAATCTCATTCAAGATTAAATATAGTCTTATTATAGGTTTTCTCTATAATTTGGTGAATTTATAATTTAATATTAGATAAATGTGAATTTTTTTATCTTATAATGTTTTAATTTAAATAAAAGAAGTCTGCTACAACGCCCGCTTATATAGCTTGTTTTTAATTAGTTTATTTTGCATCGCCAAACATGAATTCGTCTTTTGTGCAGCGTGATTCTGTATAAAATGAGTAAACAAAAAGGTGTCAACAGTGACAACCAAATGGTGAGGATCAGAAAATTGTAATAAAGCGTGATTCACTTTTAGCAGATCAAAGAATCCAAGAATTTTATCTGTAATTCAATATATAAAAGAAGTGCATGTACCTAATTTCCACTAGAGCATAAGATCGCACTTAAATTACTTAATACACTATATAAAAGAGTGTTCTCTGCTTCAATTGTTCATTGCATTTTGTTGAGATAGAGATGTAATTGAGCAGGCTTTTTCTGGAACTGATACTGGTTCCCTTGACAGTCTGTCTCACGGCTTTGTACCATTTGTACCGATGGAAAAACACCAAGAGAAGGCACATCTCTGACAACTTGGGATGCAAAGGATAAATGGGTTGAAAGATCTTTAAGGTGAGATATAACTTAATCAGTTAATCCCCAGAAGAACTTGAATTGTATCACACGAATGTAGAGGTGGCAGAATCCGATCCGACCTGAAAAACCCGTCTAACCTGCTCGTATCTAAAAACAACTTGACTTGAATTTTAAAAAAAATCAAACTGATCCGACCTGATTCGACTCGATCCGTCTCGAAATCAAATAACCTTCAATCCAATCGAAATCTATTAAAAATCTGAAAAAACATAATATGTAAATTAACCCGACCTGATCTAATCTTGACCCGACCCGGCCCAACTAGATTTCGGATAAGTAAATTTAGTTTTGGGCCTCAATTCCGCCTTCTTAGCTATTAAAGATTTTAAGGACTTCGATCAGGACCTTAAATTATTGTATTAGACTGCCAATTTCTTCTTCAAGTTTTCACTCTGTAATTGTGCATACTGGTACTCTCGAGTAACATTGCAATATCTAACTGAGCCAACTAGATAAAATGAACAAATCAAGGCCGAATCATATTACTTCGATTTTTTCTTCTAAATTGAAACCAATTATTCTAAAAAATAAGAAAAAAAACAATAAGGAAGAATAGCACCCAATCAGCTTATTTTGTTCCATCTACTACAAAGTAAATATTAGTTTGCAAATTTGAATAAAAATACCAACTCCAATTAAGATGCAGTACGTAATCGAATCTGTTGATTCATCAGATATGACAAAAGTAAATTCCGTTTGCAACCACACAGGAGAACAAGAAAGACATGCTTGGAGTGCAGAGCTTGTACAACCCTCTTATGGGTTCTATTTCATGAGCAACAGTCTCCATCCTAATAAATAGTGCACTTGCTGCTCTGACAAACAATGCATATCACTCAGGATATCATTCAGAGCACCGAATCTTCGGCTCCAAAGGCGACCGGATCATCCTTGTAAAATTCACAATTGCCTCCTTCCTCTTGCTTACCAGTTTCTTCTTCAATTCAATAGCAATATGTTCTATCATTGAGGCTAATTTTTTTATCAATTCTGGTGAGACTTCCAACTATGTGGCTGATAGACTGCTCAAGAGAGGATGGCTTTTGGCATCGGTGGGAAATTGTGTTCTATTTTCGACTGGACCATGTTTAATTTGGCTGTTTGGTCCTGTTCCCCTAGCTTTGTCATCTGCTGTGCTGATTGGTTTCTTCTACTCTGTTGTTTTTTATCACAGTGGGGCCCAGAGGCAGTAAAGCTATGAGCAAATAATGGCAAGATGAACAAAGTTTGAATATTCTTGATGCATAAAGTATACAACTATGTATCACAAAAAATACCATCATCATCATCAGGATGAAAACGATAATTAAGCATAAAAAACTTCAAATTATTATTTTTTAAAATAACTCAAATAAAAGTACAATGCTACAGAACAACCAATTTACACACAAACTGACAACGCATCTCATAGAATCATACAGAAATTGCAACTAGGATCCATACATAAAGAGAGTTTTCAAAAACTAGAAATTGCAGCATAAATGGAAGTAGATAAAACCTATTTTTAATTTCTGGGCTTGCAAACGATGGTAGCATGCTTGCGAATTTGGTTGCTAAATTGACCAGGCTTCTCAGTGGTGTCGATCAGCTTCTGTCCGGGTGGTGGAAGCATCTCAAAAGCTTGTACCAACCTCCCGAGTGTAATGCCTATAATTGGCAATGCCAAAATAATCCCAGGGCAGCTACGGCGGCCAACACCAAACGGGATATATCTGCAACATTAGGAGGGTGCATTTTTGTTAGAATATTTTTTAGATTGTGGCAGATAGTACAAGTCAACTGCATCTAAATTCAGAGAATACTATTAGATGGATATTACATCTTCCACAAGTATCTATTTTGTACCTGAAATCATTGCCATTAGCCTCCACCTTGGCCTCCTCCTCAAGGAAACGTTCAGGGCGGAACTCCTCAGGGTTCTTCCATTTCTTGGGGTCATTAGCGAGGAACCAAGCATTGACAAGAATTTTGCTCTCAGCAGGAATATCAAAGCCCCCAAGCTTGGCATCAGAAAGGTTCATGTGGGGCACAAGGAGAGGAATGGCCATGCGTAGGCGCAGAGTCTCCTTGACAATGGATTGGAGGTATGGAAGCCTTGGTAGGTCTGGCTCAGTAACTAGCACGCCAGGACCTAGCACAGATTCCATCTCTTGTAGGGCCTTCTTTTGGATTTTTGGGTGGTTGACTAGCTCAGCTATGCCCCACTCAATCGACCAGAGAGTTGTCTCGATTGCTGTATATCCAAGCGAAAATTAGAGAAAGGTTTATAGTATTTTACAAAAGATAGTTCTTTTAGCGGTAGTTTTTTTTTCTGAATAATTTCCATGTTTAATTTTTGTTAGCAAGCCTTTGACCAGCATACATACCAGAATAGTACTGCAAAAAGTCCAAGTCACTATTTTCACCAGATAAAGTGAAAGTATAAATGAGAGAGATTGAAAACATGCAAACTAAAAACCACGTGGTTGGCGGACAATGGAGGCGAACTACCTATTTTGGTTTGTGAACTTAACTATTTTGTAATGTGTAAACAGATTCAGTGACATTATTTATGAACAAAAAAATGATTTTCATAGTTTGCTCTTCTCAGTTGTAAATTTAAGTTATAAAATAAACCAAAAGTTGGTTCAGGATTGCTACTAAAGTTTTGAGCAATCTCATTCAGGGGAAACATATTGAGAGGTGCTATAACCCAAAATAAGTTCTCTGTGGATCATGGACTCTCAGCTGCCAAACCTACCAAACTTGCCAACCACTTTTCAGTGTGACAAAATTGATTATTTTTAGCTAGTTGGAAAAAGATGGATATGCAACTTCTCTATAAAATTGTTGAAAATTGACATACAACAAGACAAACTACAAATAAAAAAAAGGCAAGTTACCTAGTGGAGCAAGTGAGCAAAATGTCATATACTACTGAAAATTTTAAGCTCTCTCTCTCTCTCTCTCTTCAGATGCAATCTTCTATGATGAAATGTGAACTTCAGATGCATTAATTTAATATGATAGCTGGAATCTATGTTATTTAACAATAGTTTCTATAAAAAACCTTCAAAGATTTTTTTAATTGAACCATAGCTCTTAAATTCTAGAGATGAACATAATAATTTGAATATATTAACATATAAGTACAATATAGTATTTCAAATGTAAACAGAGAAAAAAATTTACAAATAGCACATGTACTTGTATGTATTTTATCCCAAGAGATGACTTGTCCAATTCTGGAACTAATGGCAATTTAAGGCTGCAAACTAGGGTTCAGTGAGGACAAAATAAATTAATAAGATATTTTAATAGTAAATAGTCCCCCACTTAAATTGTCCATTATCATAGCATGGTGCTATGGGACCACCATTATTAGTTTAGACTCTCTTTAAATGCAAGAATAGGTCAATTTTGCTATATGCATCTGATACTTGCCTCTTTCAGTCTTTCCTACTACATTTCTTTGCTGAAGGCCCTAATAAAACCGAAAATCATCACATGCTGTTCCCACAGAAAATGTCCTACATACCTCTCAGTAAGTAGCTTCTGCATGCCTTTCTAATTTCTCAATAAAAATGCTAATGCTACTAACTTCATTTGTTGATGTATAGAACCATTGATGACTGTCAGAAAACTTTTGGCACCCATGTGGAAAATCCGAAAATGAGATGGATCATGTATAGAACCAGTGATTACTATTTGGAATATAATATGTTCTGTGCATTTCTTATTTGCAGAGTAAGAGCTATATTCGCCTTCTCTTTAGAGTCATAAACGTGACCTCCTCTAAGAAAGCAACTTTATTTTAGTAAAATAAGTTTTTCTTGTACTCTTGCTTATATTGAAAAAGGAGGTAAGACCCTCCCCTCTTCAAAAGATGGTTATTATGGTAATTTATTACATCAAAAGATTAACTAAAGAAATTAGGGAGGTGAGAATATTACCAGCAACATTAATGTTTTCAACGATGTAGAGTACGTTGTCATGGTTGATTTCTCCTTTTTGCTCAGCCTCAAGGATATGATCCATTGCACACTTTATTTCTTTCTTCTGATCCATATCTATTCTGCTCAGGTTTTACAATCATTTAGTATATTATGAATAAATATAAATTACTGATATTAAATGCATCCATGGTGATATATAATTAGCTTATCTATAACACTTATATTGATGGTTTCTTCTGGTGTTACAGTGTTCGTTCTTTCCCAATTCATTTTGGTGCAGTAACTCAAGGACACAAAATAAAATCTTAGACTAACTTGTTTTTGTTTGCTATTAAGAACTAATTATACCCGGTTTCTACATTGAATAAATTTTATCCTTATTAATTTTGAACCCCGAATAGTTCATTTTAAGAATATTCACTGTACTCATTTAATGCTGTCCTCTTAAGAAGCACCTCATGGACTTGGTCCAGTTTATCAATCTTTATTTAGTTATTTAATTATTTTAGAAAACTTGGTCCCGTATATTTAAAGCATGGGAACAGTGGGGAAGTGGAATGTTATAAGCTTAAATAATGGTGTGGCCACGATTTTTTTGAATTAGCCCCTTAGTTTTCCTGCTATATGTGCAATTCTTAACTATTTATGTGGCTGTATGACTGTACGTCTATGGCTAATGTTGAGGTGGTGGCACTTTTGGACCACTAAAATTGTCAATCTTTGAAAATAAAACCTCTTAAAATTTTATTTTGCCTTTGATTATATGATGTATGGCTTGATTATGAGTGGATTTGGTGCATAAAACAATTTAAGTACACAATAATCACTTACTTCCTATCCTTGACAAAATGGTCCTCGAAAACCTTAAGCCGCACATCTTTAAGCTTGTAGCACTGCTTCAAATAGCCACTCATAAATGGACGTAGAACAGGAATGAAATCTCCATAGTTAAAATCAAAGCTCTGAGAAAGTCGGCTTCTCTCGGCATTTAGCACCGTCAGCTGCTTAAATAACAGGTCCTCAACGCTCTCAAATCTTCTGTTAAACATGATCCTGAACATGTCATTGTACATCATCAGCTGTAATCTTTTTCTGATCACAACTCCTTCCACAGATGAGCGTGGATCCTTCTTTACATCCTCAATCACAAGTCTCGCTTCCTCCTCCCAACCTTCATGGTTCTGCTGGATAACCTATTAGAGTAAAACAAATTGTAAATTACTGTTATGTTTTGCCCTTATTTTTTTTTATTCTTATAGATTCACAAATAATAGACTAAGGACTATTTTCTCTTTGAGGAATCCAGTCTGAAATAACTTAATATAAATACAACAGTTGACCGATTATTTTTTGTACAATAAAGTTAACAGGAATTTGGTTTGGTTGTTGGGATTAGACTCTAGCTCAAGCAATTTCAAGATTTAGCTTGGGGATACATAAATTCACTGATTAGATTTGTTTGCAGTTAAAGAACACCAAAAGGACAAAATGGCAAATTATCTGCAATCAAACTTGCATTTCCATATTAAGCCAAACCAAATAAAATAAAAGTGAATCTCCTTGACCTTGTGCAATCAGAACCCAACTCAAATCACCATTTTCTCCTTTTGGTTTTTTTCCAAATGATTCCAAATACCTATTGTAGCAAGATAAACAAAACCTTGTTGGTGAAGAAGGGGACAGTCATGATCCGCCGCATCTTGCGCCAGTGATCACCGTACACGGTGAACACCATATCCTGTCCCTTGCCAGTGAATATATCAAGCACAACATTACGAGTACGGGACCCAAACTCCACACCTTGTGCATGGAGCACCTCACGGGCCAGATCGGGCGAGGACACAACGACAAGGTTGCGCACCCCCATTCTAAGCAGGAAAATCTCACCAAATTTCTTTGCCATGTCCATCAGATTCCGGTGGTTCAGATCATCCCCAACCTTTATTATCAATATCAATATAAATGAAAATGAGCATGCAATAATTTACAACTGAACTTGAAGATTTTGCCACCATTTCACAGGTATGAGTCAATTTTAATTTGGAATTGCGTGGGTACCAACCTGCAGCCAATTGCCGACAATCGGCATGGCAGTGGGACCGGGTGGCAGCTTGAAGCGCTTGCCAGTGAGCTTGGAGACGACGATAGCAAGCACAATGGCAGCAAAGAGACCCAAAAGGGCCTTCTCAACTAAGACGAGATCCATTGGAACTGGGTATCAACGGAAGGGTAGAAGAGAGAAGAGCGCAGGGAAATGGTGGGGTGGGTGTGTCGCTCTGAACTTTAGAGGTTTTATAGAGGGAAAGGATGGGAGATTTGGTTCAGGGACAGTGGCGGAGGTAGACACGCTCTGAAGGTCTGACTGAGGCGATAATTTTTAAATATTTTGCAGAAAAAATAACTTAGTTTTTTTAATTTAGGAATAACTAATTAAATTTCAGTATATACAAAAGGATTCTGTCTCGCGAGTCACGTTACCACTAACTTCCATGAGTAATATTGTTCATGTAAGAGGGGATATGCACCCCTCAGTCCTCACGAGTCACGTTACTCTCTTATCAAGTGAGATTTTTAAATGATTTTAAATATTAAATTAGAATACTGAGGTAGGGATGAATGATTTTGAGTTAAACTCTATTAAAAATTTAAATGATGATTATTTAAAGGGATGAATTTTGACAATTTTGATAATAAACTTTTAAAAAAAACTAAAATATTGATAAAATATTTTTTTTATTTATAAATTGATAGTATTTTAAATTTTATACTATTTTATTATTATTTAATTGTTGATCAAGTACAATCAAAATTTTAAATAATTTTTAATATTTTTAATTTAACAGTCTTAAGTAGAAGAATAATTCTATAAATTTTTTTCTATTTTTAAGACGTTTATATATTTTTTAAAAATTTAATATCAAAATTATTAAAATAACTTATTGCCAACTGCCAAGATCTCTTCCCTAATTTAAATACTTTATTGTTCCATGCTTGGTTGGTAGTGGTACTGTTTCAGACTTGAAGCTGTGGGGAGGATAGGGGTGGTGGTTAGGTTTGACTGAGACATCTCGTGCGGGGTTGCGTTTGCGCGCTGAGTTGAACAAAGAGGGAGTTGGTGGTGAACTGGTGATCCCCTGTGGCGGTCAATGTGTCCATATCTATGTGCGATCTTATGACTTAGCTCACTTCTTTGTTTTTCGGTTTTATATATGAGAGGGAATCAGTTGATAATGGGTTATTTGATAATTTTAACAATGAACCTTTAAATAAATATAAAAAATCTTAAAAATAGAAAAAAATTATAAATGTGTTTTCTGCCTATAGATTGAGTGTCATTCAAATTTGATGTAATTTCATTATCTTTTGATAGTCCATCAAAGACCATTAAATTTTTATATAATTTGTAATGGTTCTAATTTAACGATCTTTGATGTACTATCAAATGATAATTAAATTGAATGAAATTTGAGTGACTCTCAATCCATAGGTAGAAAAATACATTTATATTTTTTTTATTTTTAAGATTTTTTTGTATTTATTTAAAGATCCATTATCAAAATTATCAAAATAACCCATTGTCAACCGATTACCTCTCTTTATATATTATTTATTATGTACAGTGTACTTATTCCAATTCACTTGATTTATAAAATGAAGCTGTCACAATTAAAATGTTACCGTAAATACGTATATATTGACAACGTTATGAACATATTATATATTTTTTATTTTTTATGTAGGGACCTCCATTAATTTAGACAGGTCATAATTATCTCTACATGCTAAATAAAATAGCTTGCGTTTTCTAGTGAAGACCCGCCACGTAATAGCTTACTACTACTGCAGCAGAAAAAATCTGTCTCTGACTTACGTGTTCAATGAGTACGTTAGCATTTATCTATTTACGACTATTTCGGATAAACCGATAATTAATTTGTCAATGAGAACTTTTTTCCTGATAAATGGAAAGGTAGGTTGCAATATTGCTTTCGTATCTCTTTTAGTTTTATTTTTTTTTTATCTTCCTTCGTCTCTTTTAATTTCTCTTATCCCTGACTAGGTGTATAGCTTTTACTTTTAGAAAGGATGTCAAAATTTAATCCGACTATTTTTTAAGATTTTTATTTAATCGTGATCAAAATTAATTATATATTAATTAATATTAATATTAAATTATCTTAAAATATAAAAATAATTAATAAATATTTTATTTTTTATCTAGTCAGATAAAGTCAGGACTGTATGAGTTAAAAAAATAATAAAATAATAAAAATTCGATTTGAGCCCAACACAATCTGAATTATTGACACCTGTCTTGATCATTCATTTTAAATCTTAAAATTAATTGGCTTATTGTAAAATTAATAAATTAATCATGTGGCAATCGAGTAGTTTAAATCTTTCAATCATGTCCATCTAGATGTACTCAAGAGGATAGAGAATGTACAAAGATGTAGTTTTCTGAATCAATAGTAAAGAAGTACATAATAGGAAAAATAAATTTTAAACTGGTAAGTGGTAGTTATCCTATCCACGACTCTGTTGCAGAATTTGTCCGTAATATGGGGAATTGGGGATCAATTTTTCTCGCAATATCACTAATCGCAGCAATCTGTCATAATCTACTTCTATTTTTTTATTATGATTTATCTTAACAACTTCAATAAAGTTATTCAAATTATGTTGAAAATTGTTGACATATTACTTTTCAGTTGCAGATAAATTTATTATTGTCTTTTGTAATTTAATTTTCATTTAATGCTCGACTGAATATCATTAAATATGAAATGACGTAAATTGTATGACTTTTATAACATGAAACTTATCTAAATATTGAAATTTTAATATGATTTTCATTTATATTAGACATATAGAATAAATTGCATTTACTTGCTAGAATACAAAATGTTGGACTAAATGTTGAACCTTCAGGTTAAGATAAGTAGATCCTCGAACTTATAATTTGGACAATCAACCCCTCATCAGTTAATTAACTATGCAATACTCTATTTTCAAGTGTGAAATGATCAGAATACACTCTATGCATTGATTAATATTTAAAAATTTATTTTTATGAATTTTTAATTTATAGAAAGTAAATAATTATTTAATAAATATAAGCACGGAACTAAATATTCACATACATTATATAATTTATTTTGGTTTTATATTTCTTTTTTATTATTACAACAGACATATAGTTCTGTAAATAAATGAAAATGACAAAAAATATTTATTTAAATATTAAAAACCTAATATTATGAAGTTAGAAATTTGTGTATCAATTCAAAATTAAAAATGAAAGTTTCAAATTATTATAATAATAGAAAAACCAATCGCGTTTGTCAGTTTTAATTATCTACATAACTATATTTTTTATAAAATAAAATAATGAATATATACATTAAAATAAAAAGTCAATAGTAAACATTCCATATATTAAAAATTTTAATTAGTGTCTATATCTTTTAGATCGTTAATGATTTTTTGTTAATTAAAAGTTCATTAAATAGAAATACCTCTAGTATTATATGCTATAGATACAAGGGTAGTTTGATCATTTTTTCACTTTAAATGAAATGTTATATAATTAATTAACTCTTGGATGTCGATTGTCACAAATTAATAGCACAAAAATAGACAGTCGGCGGTATATTTATCTAATTAATTCGGGTTCTCGAATTATTTGCCCTTTACCAAAACTCTCTTTCAAAATTTGTCACACATCCTTTCGGTCCATGTCAAGTTGGTGATTAAAAAGAAAAAATAAATCAGGCGGATATATAAGTCTGTATATGTGCCCGTGGTCTAAACTTGACAGTTGACACTTCAACGCCCTTTTGTGGTGTAGGTGCTCCAACTTCCCAGTTGAGGAACTGGTAATTTATTCCTTTTATAAAAGGGATAATTTATGGTTTGGTCATCACAATTTGTAAAATTACTAATATTTTCATTAAAATATCATAATATCTCATGGAGTATTAAATTTACCTTTTTACCCTTTCTGCAAAAAAGGAGACCTTTTTTTACCACAAAAGAAAGCTAGAATGAAAAGAAAAAACTGATATTCTATTCCCTCGCAGTTTTTATTATTAATAATTATTATTAAATTAATATTATTAAAAATAAGAGTGAGAATCGTAAAATTTTAAATATACAAATGGCAGCGCGCCACTGTCAGTGGAGTGGACGAAACGTGCCAATGGCTTCATCCAAACACCGCGCAAGTGAGATGGAGAGGCGTTGCGTGTTTTGTATATTGTATATATAAAAATAAAAACGCACATCACAAAGGTGTGTATACCGCCATTCATATATTTGAAATTTTATGGTTCTCATTCTTATTTTTAATAATATTAATTTAATAATTATTATTATTACTAAAAACTGAGTGTCTATACACCTTAGTGACTTCCTCTTGCTCTTTGTTGGTACTAGTTGATCCGTCTTTTGTAACCTTGTAATAAAGGAGGCACTAAAAGTTTCAATGAACAAACCCAAAATTATCCCTTTTATAAATTGCATAAGAATCTAAAATTGATTAGCTATTTAGCTTTTCTCTTTTCATAAAGAATTTGTGTTTACGGTCAGACGGTAAATTGCATCTTCAAAGTTGCTTGCTTTTTGTAAAATAATAATAATAATAATAATAATAATAATGATGATGATGATGATGATGATAATAATAATAATAATAATAATAATAATAATAATAATAATAATATCTTTGCATACCCAGTTGTTCCTAGTATTTGGGATGCAACGGAGCTTTAAAAAATTGAAAGCTTATGACATACCTAGCTGTGGCCATCGATGTTATGAAGGAATAATCTTAACTAACACGCATTTGTGTATATGTCATATCCTCTGGTTATTTAATGATGTTATATATATAAAACAACTGATACAATTTTTGTTATTTAGCTACAATAAAAAAAATTATATGAAATAAAATAGTTTTGGAACATTTTCAAATAAAAGGGGTAGGAGATTTGTGTTGCACAACTATTAAAGCGATCGGATGGAGAGTGTGCAGCGTAGTTAAGCATATGAATCCTTTGCAGAATTGCAGTCCCTAAGTCCCAATCAATGATATATGAATGATGCAAAAAAAAAAAAAAAAAATCTAAAGAACACAAAAATGAGTTGACATTCAAATTTTAAATTTTGTATAACAAGATTTCTACTTCGGCAGTACGTAAAACTCGGTATTATGGTAAGCACTTTCTGAACAGTCTCGTCGAGAAAAAAAGGGAAAGATGCGTCTTCTTTTTGAAAAAATATTATTATTGTTATATTGTTATTCTACATTGTCATCGTCCAGAAAAAAAAGGGAAATATGCTTCATCTTTTTGAAAAAAATATTATTATTATTATTATTATATTGTTACTCTATATTGTCAACACCCCGTAGTTCAAATGGAGTTCAATTCACAAGCTCATTAGTAATTCCACAATCCACACGCACAAAAAGGACGATGCGGTGGACAAAAATAAAAGGATTACTATCGCATTTCACTTAGATTGGTGTTTATTAAATATAAAGTTTATTTTTATCATAAATTAAACAAAAATACATAAAGCTTAAGAATGATATTTTTGCACGTGGAAGGTGTACCAGCGACTACTTTATTAATTATTAGCATTATTGTACTATCTTTCTTGCAACCGAACAAAAAGGAAATATTTTCATATTTTGTGGGATCCGATCCAACATCTGACACTCGTGTCGGATCAGCGAATAATAATTCCAAAATTTTGTAAGGATGCAGAAGAAATTTTCACCACAGAATTTATTAAATGCACGCTTCGCAATCGCATGAGCTGTATAAACTGACCACGTTGGAGGTCAAAATAACTTAAATAAGGAGTTGGTGTGTCATGGTAGCTATGCACCACGATTATTAACTTATGATAATGATAATTAAGCATATCTGGGGAAAAGAAGAAATAGCTTATTTCACTCTTTTTTGACAAACAATACTTTTTTTATTCTTTTTTGACAAACAAAGTATCCGGAAAAAATGTTCCTACGAGGAAAATTGTTTATGATAATGATAATTAAGCATGTCTGTGAGAAAAAGAAAATAGGTTACTTCACTGCCTCTTTTTGACAAACAATAACCCTTTTCCATCCCAATCGGCTAATTCGGAATATGTGGAAAAAAATTATATCTATGGGAAAATTGATTGTCAGCGTGTCTTGATCAGGGGTTGATTGCTGGATTTTAACTAAGAGGTCGTTATCAAATTTTAATAATTTATTGAGTTCAAATCCATTAGCTAATTAGATACTAAATAAAATAATAATAATTCAAAATACATTCTTATCTAATAAAAAAATCAAAATAATATATTTTTATATATTAAAAATAATAGAAATATAAAACACAAAATAAGAGATAATCAAGTCGATGAAGTAAATTTTCCTCTACGAGACTTGATAGTTTGAAACCTTCGCATAATTACTTCACTATCCATAATATTAAATTATTATTTTTTTCAATATTATTTTTTTTCAATGAATGTTAATCAAACAATCCAGGAAGGTCAGAAATTAGATCCAGACAGTCAAATTAGTAAAAATTTAACTTAATATATTATTTTTTAAAATCCATAGGCTGCTATACACTGTATCCGTCCTTGATCCTAATGTTGGATCTAAAGTGAACACACACACACACACACACATATATATATATATATATAGAGTGATGCTATGGTGCTTCGCGAAGTATAAATTTTTTTGTGCTTCGCGTCCGTATCTCGAATTTAAAAGCTTAAACGGCCGATCCAAACCGTTGAACATCATCTTCATATTAAAATATCCTTGGAGATCAAATTTTATATTTTTTTGAATTTTTTTGCTATTTTTTAGATGAGTACAAAATCGCTAGTTTTGGATGGTGCAGAAATCGTTAGATCAGCAAACTTTGTACCCATTTAAAAAATAGCAAACAATTTCAAAAAAATATAAAATTTGATCTCCAAAGATATTTCAATATGAAGATGATGTTCAACGGTTTGGATCAGCCGTTTGAACTTTTAAATTTGAGATACGAACGCGAAGCACAAAAGATTTTGTGCTTCGCGAAGCACCATAGCATCACTCTATATATATATATATTTGTATTTTGCCCGTGCGTTGCTATGGTGATGTCTTTTAAAAATATAAAAATTCATATCTTCATGTGAAAAGAAAAAAATAAAAATAAAAATAATTTAATAATTAATATAAGTTTTAATCATGAATACATAATTAATATAAAATAAATACAAAATTGAGAGAAAAATTAATACTCAAAATTTAAGAAAAGTTAAAATTTCATAATTTATGGCAATCTAAGAAAAAAGAAACAAAGTAGAGAAATTGCACACTTAAATTATGTAGCATCTCGTGTAACAATCAAAATTGAGAGAAAATTATAACTTCAACACAAATGACCATAGAGATAGTAACATTATTTGATGAATAACTCAATCCGATGACTGATATTAGCTCTAGAATTTTAATAAAAATATGAACCGTTGCAGGATCAGGATACTTACGTACTTAATAAGGAGTAGAGATATATAAGATCAAGAATATAACAAAATTGCGAAGAATTTATCATTAATTTGGTTCTAATAGTAAAGATAACGTTTTATATGCATGAAAACCGTAAGTCCAAAATTTGAACAAATAGTTTTCGTAGATATTAAAGTTGGATAATTAAAGAAATTATCTTAAAAATATAATATAATTTTGCACATTTGAGTTTAACTTTATTCATAATAGTGTCAATGCAAAAATGTTGTATTCATAATAGTTTCAATGCTAAATATAATATTATGAGAATATCACTTTTTAATGACTTTAAATTTAAGATCAATTTGATGTAAATTTGAAACTTTAAGGATTGAAAGGATAGTTTTAAATTTTAAGAACTAATTTGATTTGATGAAGTGTTGATACATTAAGGATTATTTGTGCATTTTTCTCAAAAAATTATACATCATTTCTAAATTTTTTATTTATGTTGCTCAGTTAATTATTTATATCAAAATTCTGTAAATAACAAAATTTACTAAAATAGCTCATATATGAAACACATGTCAACCTCAAAAATATATTAAATATATGTTGAAGTCGAAAATTGTTCGAATATAAAATAAATATTTTACTATTTGCTTAGTTTTATATATTTCAACAACTAAAATTTAATTGCCATTTACAAGGTTACTATAAAAAAATGGACCTGCATCTTGCTATTATACTAAGGACCCGAAGATGTTACTTTTTAATGAGTTTTTAAATTCGGGAAATTTTATATTGTTAATCCTTTTTCATTAATTCCATGCGTGAAGTAACATGGTGCTGCCGTACCAAATAGTCCGTTTTAAGGGGATCTAGGTCAAAAAAAGGAATAGATAGGTGTATTTAATCAATATGTGTCCGTGTCTATGCGTGTTAGCTCGTTACGTGTTCTTGTGTTCAATATGCCGCACTCTTAAAAGTGTGTGTTTACCGTCTGAATAATTTTGACACGGTTAAACATACACATCTAATATGTCGAATATGAACATATACATATAACACATACAAAGACATTTCTATTACTTCATAATTTTCTTAATTAGTTTTTTATTTTATCATTTTTTATTGTGGCGCATATAAATTGATGATAAAGGATTTAAAAAAATTTTATTCATAATTTAATCTCAAGACTTAGTTTTTTAGGGTTTAATTAGGTATAGTTAGGGTTTAAATTGCATCAAGTTTAAGTTATTGCTGTAGCTTTATTTATATTACAGATTCTGGAAGAAAGCAAAAGAAAAATGAAGTTTAGGGCTCAAATTAGAAGAAAATGAAGAAAAACAGAAATTTCAAACTCAATTTGACCTATTCGGACTGAATTCCAACTCTATTTAGACCGAATAGGGGAGGAGAAGAGCTCAAGGACTTAACCAATTTTCAATTCACATCCATACCTATACGTACTATTCGGACCGAACACACCATCAATTTGGACCGAACAGTTCAACTCGTCCCAGTACTTAGTTGTTTTCAAGAAATCCTCAGCCAACCCAGTTACATCTATTCGAGCTGAATGGAGTATGGATTCAAATCAAATAGGTCAAACTGTGTGCAGTGCGCAGTTTTAATATTTTTAGGCGGTTTCTTAGTTTTCTGATTTATTTTTAGGATTTTTCTATATAGAGGGGTTAAGAAAATTGTTGGGAGGATTCCTTGATAATTTTAGACGGTTTTCAAAGGAGGGATTTTTGTTTTTCTTCAAGAGAGAGAAAGAAGGCAAGAGAAAGGAAAAAAAAACTGAGTGTAACCTTCATTCTCTTTGTAATTTTTTTTCTAAATTTTATCGATTTTATTTGTGATTTTCTCTCTTCTATGGAAGAGTAGACATTGTTCTAGGGCAGTGGGCATGTAAACTTAAAATTTATTGCATTTAATCGTACTTGTTTGTTCATTTATTGTTAATTTTTAGGAATTATTTTTGTGATTGAACTGCTTGTGTTTGGATTGAATTTTTATGTTTGTATTAGTAATCCGTCTAGGATTAAAAAATTTAGATAGCATAGATTCATAAACTGCAAACAATCCTTAGATTGATATATAATTCTGAGAGAATTGATTAGATTTCTAACCCAAATCTAATGGTACTCAGATCCAAAAGCAGTATTTAAACCTAGTTGAAGAACCTAACCGTAAAGTTTGGACTAAATGAGATTTTTTTAAACTTTTAGAATAATTAATTGGAAGAACCTAATCATGAAAAATTAGTCTTTAAATTATTTAGAATTACCAGCACTTAAGATTTTAATTAGAAATAATAAAGTACTTAATCGTGAAATTTATCCTAATTAAAGTACAGCGTTAACCTCTAACCAGGATCTTGATAGTAGAATATATGATAACTCTCACTAAATTTAGAACTAATCTATAAATAGTACAATTGATGCACAGGTGGATGGTAATGTCGAAAGCCAAGATTCTCTTTACCTTGATTAAACTCTAAACTCTATCTGGATAACCTTCTATTTTTATTGTCTAGCTTAGGGCATTTATTAATATTGACGATTTAAATTAGTATCTGTGGGAATGATATCTAAATACTACGCGGTAGGTCATGCTGAATATGTCATGTGAGACCAACTGATTTGTATTAGGTTAATTTTATTAGTTTGAAAATATCACAAGACGTGACAAATATGGGTAAACACAAGCACGTCTTGCACGACATATTAGACGTGTCATGTATTTTAAACGTACATGTTCAGGTTCTCATGATTTTGACACGTAAAACATGCAAGTCTAAAATATGTATATGTATTGATACGACACGTCCTGTGCTGGATATGTCATGTGTTGGTGTGTAACACGCATGTTTGATAATTCACTAGTCAAAAAGGCAAATGGAGCTATTTTTTTAATAATATATATAGTCTAAAATGCACATTCATGTAATGCGTGAAAATCTCAAAATTTAAATTAAAAATGACCGATTCTAGCAGTTTAATTTTCTCTATATTAAACTCTTATAAAAAATTAAATTTTATATTTTTAAAAATTTGTTTGGGTCAAGAAAAAGTTGATTGATTTGAGAATTTTGAACTGAAATAGTAAGGACCGAATACTTTTTCATCTAAAAAATCGTTCAATTATTATTTTTCTTTTTTTTTAAAAACAAAAAACAGACTTTTATCATTGTCTCTTTTCTATATTATTTCTTTGTACAATACTATATATATGATATATCGCAATCGTTAATTGCCCCAAACGATCCTTCAATTTCAACTTTCAAGAGAGTTGGTAATTTTGTACAAGGGGTCGCCAATCTACCATCTTTTTTTTTCTTTTGATGTTACCAATCTACCATCAATGCGACAATGAAATATAATAGCGGTATGTTTACATGTTGAACTTAACCTATCCCAAAACCGCTGAGCAAGCATGTGATTTATGGTTTTACATTTATTAAGAAATAGGCTGATAACATTCCCCATCATTTTATCCCAGAAGATTTCTTCATGTCCCGAATAGAAAAAGATGAGAACCTTGAGGTAGATGTCAATGGGTCGGTCAGGTCGGGTCATATTATTTTATTATTTTTTTGATCCGATCTGATTATATTCGGATCAAAAATTTTTAATCTATATCCGATCCGATCTATATAAAATAATTAAATATTTATTAAATATTTTTATATTATTTTAATTAAATTTTAATTAATTTATAATTCATCTTAATTAGTATATAATTAATATAAATTACTAAATCATAAAATTATTTCAAAAAATATAATTAATCGAGTCGGGTTGGGTTAACCCGAATCCGACCCGATTCGGGTCAAAAAATTAGAGCCATACCCGACTCATTTATCTTCGGATCATGTCGGGTCGGGTCGGGTCGGATCGGGTACGGATCAATAATTGACACCCCTAGATAGATGTGTAATGGAACAAAATATTGATAGACAAAAGATAAAATAATCAATGTTACATGTAATGCTAATTATTTCTATATTTTCTGAAAATGAAAATACCACATCAGAATTACCCAATTTATCATATTTTATGCACTCATAGGACAATGTATTTATAGATAGCAGAAATTAATTTTTACTTGGCAACAAACAAGTTTTTCTAGTTCAACAAAAGAATTCTCAGGTCGGTATTATTATTATTATTATTATTATTATTATTATTATCATCATCATCATCATTGTTAGTATCATAATTATACATATTTTAACTATTCAAATTAACAGCTGTCAAACGATATTATCACTCTTCCGAATAGTCAAGAATACCACTTTTTCAAAATTATTCCTTAATTTACCAAATGAACCGAAGTAGTGAAATGTACTGTATTCCTGCTCACAGAACACGCCAATTGAAATTTTAGAAAAAAAACACTTTATTTGTTCTCTCTTCGTTTGATGATAAGAGGTACTACCCCCATATTAAAATGTAGGCAATTTTAGAAAGATGCTATATAAGATAAGCATAGTGATTAGTTCATAATTTGAAAAAATAAAACTCATGACTTGAGTATAATCAGATCTCTTAAATGTGGAGTATAACATAAAAGGGATTGACAATGGGTTATTTTGACAATCTTGAATATAAACTTTTAAATAATTATAAAAAATCTTAAAAATTAAAAAAAAAACTATAGATATGTTCTTTTATTTATAGATTTATAGTGTTTAAAATTTCAAATAATTTTATTATTATTTGATAATCTATCAAAGACCATGAAAAATTCATGTAATTTACAACAGTTTTAATTTAACGGAGTTTGATAGACTATCAAATAATAATGAAATTATATTAAATTTCAAACACTACTAATATTGTAGTAAAATAACATATCTATAATTTTTTTCTATTTATTTAAAAGTCCATTTCAAAAAAAATCTATTTTGAAGACTTTTTTATATTTATTTAAAAGTCCATTGTCAAGATTTATTTTTCTATTTTTAAGACTTTTTTGATATATGTATTATATTGTAAAGAGAGTATGTATTGGAGACGTCCATTAATACTATCAGATAATATGAAATGATTGAAATACCCATACGTCAATTTACGATTGAGATTGATTGATTTATAAAAATAATGATTCAGATTTCAATCAAATTTATTTTTCCTTTCCTTTATTTTTCCTATTTTTTATTATGCATTTATAGGAGGTCTAAAAAAATCAATTAAAGTAAGCATCAACTATTATTGTATTTTATTTTTTTAAAAAAAGAAATTATGCATAGTACAAACAAACTCACAAAAAAGTGTTATTATGTACATCATTTTGTATTAAATAATTAATTGATTTTTTTTAGAATTTTAGGAGTCTTTATAATTTGATTGAGACAAAAATTATATGTAAGTAAAATATATAATTTATTTAAAATAAAATTAGTGCCGGATACAAATAGTTTTAAAATTAAAATGGTACGTACAACGGGCGAATTTCGTGCTATTTATAATAGTGAATTAAGTGAAAATTTATCTAATCAAAGATCTCAGTTTTCTTTTCTTTTTTTAAATGCTTTCAATTTTTGCAGCGATATCAAATGTATAATAATAGAATATCAAAATTCCAGATCGTAAATATGAAAAAAAATCAAAAAGTTAAGAAAAAAAAAGAAATTTTATCCGCTAAAAAATATTAAAGTATTGATAGTTATTTTTGTGACCTTAGTTTTGTTTACTATTTGGTTTGTGCCAAATTCCTATGGAATCGAACTAGGAAGTTTAAAAAAATTATATTTTAAGTAAATTAAGCATCAACTATAATAAGTTTTATTTAAAAAAAGAAAACTAAACATTGTACAACTTTACTAAAAAAATATTATATTTTTTACATTATCTTTTATAAAATAGTAAATTAATTTTATAATATATTATATATTTATATAAAATATATCATCTAGTTATAATAAAATTAGTGTTAGATATAAATATTTTTAAAATTAAAATGGTTCACACAACGGATGAATTCTATGCTAGTTTATTTAAAAGTCCATTGTCAAGATTTTTTATTTTTAATATTTTTTTATATTTATTTGAAAGTCCATTGTTAATATTTTTTTATATATTTATTTAAAAGTCCATTGTCAAGATTGATAAAATAACCCATTGCCAAGTATTCCTCCCCTAACATAGATGTATGTATTTTGAAAAACAAATGAAGTTCGCAATATTTTAGTAGTATTACATGAATTGTTTGATGTCCATACAATTCGGCACATCAAAAATTAATCCAGAAATGAGCTGAAAATAAATAAATAGATAATAGCGGTATTATTTGGGACGCTTGAGCAGAGAGAACGCGATATATAATTTTACCAACAAAGTCTAGTACATGGTAATAGTAGGTGTAGGTAAACAAAAGATATGTATATATATAACGATTCAAAACCAACTACCCGGAAGAAAGTTTTAAGCTAGATTGTTTTCATGGTTGGTTCAACATTTCAAATAAATTAATTTCGATCAGTACTTAACAATAGATTAATAACAAATTACTGACAAGTTCGCAACAAGCCCCTTCAATTACATCCTTAAACCATCTCATTATTTAATATTCAGAGGAACTAGCGTTATAATACAACCACGTAATAAAGAAAAGTAAAAGTTATGTTGTCATGGTCCACTTCTAAATAATAAAATTCAGTATGTACGACCTAACTTCAGACGCCTCCAACCAAAGCACAAAATATTTTATTAATTTCCATCTTTTCGATGAAGCAAGTTGTGTATAATTACGTGCTTAATTGCCCATTGGAATGGCTGGTTGTTAGTGCTTTTCAAGTTTCGATAGGTCATTTGTCATTACTCGCCCGTCCAGTAACACTTAAGTCAGCAATTCAGCATGATACTGATAATAATAAATTAATTAATGAATAGAAAAAAACTTGGTTTAAATTGTTTCTTCAGACCGTGCATAAAGAGAGGCACTAATGGGCCTAATTCAGAAAACACATTGCAATTACGATAAATGGGCTCTCTAGTTGATTTGGGCCTGCATGATCCATATAAAAAAATAAGTGTCTAAAAATTTACCCATGTAAGGATTGGTCTAGAATATACATGTACAGGCCCAGCACAAGTAGATTTTTTTTGGTAATTAAAATAATTAAAAATCAGAATTTGATAAAAAAAAATTTAAATTAGACATACTGGTCTGGACTGAATTTGAAACTCGATCCCAAGCCCTTAGACTGAGTTTCAAACTCGGTCCCAATTTTTATTTTATAAATTTTGTATGTTTTGATTAATTATTTATTTATTATTTTTATAATTTGTTCAGCTATTTTAGTATGTTTAATTATTTATTGAATAGTTTATAAAATAATTAGAAATATAATATTATTGTGTTTCAATAATAAAATATATTTTATAAAATCATAAGAGAAAACTATAAAAATAATAAATTAGAATAAATAGATATGTTTATACATATTTATTATGAATTAGAATAAATATACATATCTATAGTTTTTAATAATTTATTTAGTTATTTATTATATTTAATTATTTATTCAATGATTTAATTTATTTTTAATTGATTATTAAATTTTTATAATATTTAATTTATCTGATGCTCCTGATCAAACAAATGGAGATGAGATCGGAAGATAAAATTGAAATCCAAACATTTCATTTTCGAATGGTCATAACTTTTGATAGGAAACTTCGATCGAGGCGTGTAACACGGTCATGGAAAGCGCACAACGAAATATACAAGGTCAATGTTTACGCTGTTACGACCATTTTCAGGACAAAAAAACCTCGTCTTCAAGCTCAAAACTCGTCTCAAGTTTTAGACATCTACTTTTTCATCATTTTTTTTAGATTTATAAGTAAAAATTATATATATTCTAGTTCATTATGTATCATATATAGTTATTATTGTATACATAATAAATATATATTTTTTAGTTCATTATTTTTTAGTAAATGTATGTATTTGTATTTTAGTTCATAACAAATATACCTATTGAATACATAATAAACATGCTTATTGAATGTATAATAATAAAATATATAAACATACTAATTCATTATTTTTTGTATTTTTTCTTGTGTTTTTCTAATTACGTATTATTCTTGAATACACAATAATATCATACTTCTAATTATATATTTTTTTCTAAACTATTCAATAAATAATTAAACATACTAAAATAACTAAACAAATAATTAATCAAAATATATAAAATTTAAAAAATAATTGGGACCAAGTTTGAAACCCGGTCCAAGGGCCTGAGACCGAGTTTCAAACTCGGTCTAGGCTAGTCAGACTAATTTATATAAAAAAAATCTTACCAAATCTTGATTTTTAATTATTTTAATTACTAAAAAAAATCTGCAGTACAAGTATCTCAATTCTAAGCCTGATAAGTAAACTTTAATTGGATCATCTTGTTTTCTTTTCATTTGGTCTTTTCATAGCACGACGACTCTTTTGTTAATTCTGTCATATATGTATCTCTAAATACGGGTGCGAACCATTTACAAATTTGAATGTATAAATTAGTTCTTATTTGAACACATGGCTAAATTAAACTCACATGTTGCAAAGAATCATGACAAATCCAGAAGGAAACTGACCAATATAAAATTTGAATGTATAAATCAACTTCTTATTTGAACATATGGCTAAATATTGGGAATACATTTGAATGTATAAATCAACTTCATATTTGAATGTATAAATAAATTTCTGTTCAAAATTTTGGGTATTATTAATGCTTATTTGAACATATGGCTAAACATATAAAACTCGCACATGCTACAAAGAGTAACGATAATTCCAGATGGAAATTGAACCAACTAAAAAAT
Organism: Schoenoplectus tabernaemontani; assembly: GCA_037127355.1. NCBI lineage: Eukaryota > Viridiplantae > Streptophyta > Magnoliopsida > Poales > Cyperaceae > Schoenoplectus > Schoenoplectus tabernaemontani. The sequence continues at coordinate 11,616,116 of CM073746.1, forward strand.
TGAATATATAGATCTAGATTTATTTGAATTTTAATATTTTATACACAACTATTACCTATTTGAACATATGGCTAAATAAAACTCGCAAATGTTGCAAAGACTCGTGGCAAAGTCCAGAAGGAAATTTCTCAACAAGCCCAACAAATTTCCCTTTTTATAGGGTACTAAAGACTGGAACAGTGGACTTTAAAAGAAATCTCAAATGTCCGGTATAGATACATTATTATCAACAGATCAACGAATAGATGGAGCAAGCTGGAAGATGCAAAATTCTAATATTTTCTCTGTAGGTTCAGTTTACTGCACCCTAAAAAATGGACCAAGAATAATAACCACAATCTTTGAAGTTTGGAAACTGAATGTTCCTCTAAGGATGAAAGTTTTTTCATGGTTGACACTATTAAATAAAATATTAACTATAGACAATCGCTGCAAAAGAGGATGGTCAACAGTTAATATTTTTTACATATGCCGGCAATATAGTGAGACAGTACAACATTTATTTAATCAATGCGATACCTTCAAAATATTATATCAACTGGTTCATAGCAAATTGCCAGTATGACAGTATCACAAAGTTTTCCGCAACAAAATTTTCTGAGGTCATTACTAAGCTAGAATATCGATATAGAATCAGGGGAGAGAGAGAGGTGCTCAAGGGTATTTATTAATTACAAGTAGAAAAAGATGATGCAAATTACTAGAAGTCTATACTCAATGGAAAGTATTGCAGTAATGTGATCCTGTTGTCTTTGCTGCTTAAATTTCTTTGAATTCTCTTTGTTCCCTACCTCTCGAGTCCATTTTTTTAATGGTATTGATCAGGTTTGGTTTTGTAGTGATATAAACCTATAAAAGTTCTCTTTCTTCGTTAATAAAATAAGGTTAGACCCTTATTTTTCCTTAAAAAAACAACACGTTTTCAGGATTGGCTTATTTGGCACTTGGTACCACCAGACAAAAGTCAATTACCAGATCAAGAGGGATTTTCTTCTGGCCTTATTATGTAACGAGTTCAGGATTTGTGGCCAACTATGAATAGAATACTTGCAACAATTATAACTCATAACATTGTTAGATTGCGTCTCTAATTCTATTTTAAGCCCAACATGATAGGAACGGCGCCCATATATTAGATTTTCCTGTTCAATCGTACATCCAAATTTCATTCCACCACCGGACTGTAGCTCCTCACAAGAAGTCTCTCCTTGGGTTGGGGCAATACAGCAAATGATAATATTTTGATGTATGAAGTTTAATAAATTTGAATTTAAATGAGATTTAAGATTTCGAAAACAATTTGATTTTGTTGATCTTTGGGTTTTAATAACTTCATTATAAATGATAATAAAATTTTAAATTTAGTAAAATTGTTATATATTCTTTCTAATCAATTGAAAATACATATGATATTTAATTTAAATACTATTTTTCTAAAGAAGAGAAATCACTTGACAATAATTATTTTGATAATCTTGAAAAATTAGTTCTTAAAATTTTCAAATAAAATATAAAATTAAGAAGTAAATTTATTGCACATCATTGGGTAATTTTGATAGTGTTCCGTGATGCATCAAGAACCATTGAACATTCAAGTCGCTTGATTATACAATGAAACATATATCACTATCATCCATTTTGAATGACACTACTATATTATGAGTTTGTTCATTATGCTTCCATAAATATTTCAGTTCAAACATTTATGATCCAAATTATAAAATTTCGTATCCAAAATATTGTTCTAGATAGCTAAAAAAATCTTTGTATAAAAAACTTATAGCACGACAATTATTACCAATTTTAGAATTATTATTATTATTTTAATAATTTTCTAATGTGATTAATACAAATATAACTATTTTTCTTAAGGCTAGCAAAAAAGCTTGTGGCTCGTAGCTCACTTGTGACTCTCTATTGGCTCGCTCGTTAGTGGACCGAGCGGTTTGTTAAGCTTGTTAAGTTAATGAGTCGAGCTTGAACTTTGATTAGTTTAGCTTGTTAGCCTCATTTGACTCGGTAAACTATTAATATTTATTATTTTTATTATGGATTTTTAGTATAGTAAGTAGTTTAAAGTATGACATGTACTTAAATTATTATATTAAATTTATATAAAATATATTATCATTAGTTATTTGATCAATTTTTATAAAAAAATGATATAAAATATCTAAAAAATATTATTAACTATTAAATAAATTTTAACAAGTCTGCTTGATTAGTTCATTAACTTAACGAGTTAATTTCAAGCCAAAATTTTTAGCTTGAAAGTAGTTAACAAGACAGTTTGACTCGGCTCGTTAAGCTAATGAGCCGAGCATGAGCTTGGCTCGGCTCGTTTATAACTCTAATTTTCTATTATTTCGATGATCATCTTTCAAAAATCATTAAAAACACTACTTTGAAAAAAAAATCATTAAAAATAGTAATAAAATTTTAAAAATGGTAAAAATTGGTATACTATAAGTTTTTATATAATTTTTTGAGCTATCTAGATCAATATTTTGAACACCGAATTTTAAAATTTGGACCATAAATATTTCGGCCGAAGTGCTTAAGCACAATAGATAAACTCAATATATCATATATAAATTATGGGTGGGGATCCCTTGACAATGGCTTATCTTGACAATCTTGACAATGAATCTTCAAATAAATATGAACAAAAATCTAAAAATAGAAAAAACTTCATAGATATGTTCTTTTACTTATAGATTGATTGTGATTTAAATTTCATGCAATTTCATTTTCGTTTGATACTTCATCAAAAATTATCAAAATTTTATATAATTTATAACAATTCTAATTTAATGGTATTTGATAAAGTATCAAAGTTTAATTAAGTTATATGAAATTTGAATGATTATCAATTTATAGATAGAAGAATACGTTTATAATTTTTTTTTCTATTTTTAAGAAATTATTATTATTTATTCAAGAGTCCATCGTCAAGATTGTCAAAATAACATCCCCACCCATAAATTATATCGATCATTTATGGTGTTGGAATTTAAAATTTAAGCTTTATTGCAAAATTGTCGTGATTATAAAAAATATATCAAAATTGAGATAATGTTGGATTGTTGAAATTGTGTAGCTATTAGGTTGTTGTTTTCTTTGATTGACATTATTACTGAAACATTACAGACATAAACCGGATCATCATATTATTAAAATAAACTAAAAAAATAGGGAAATAATAAAAAAAGAACCTGAAAACTGACATCCTTTGAATCCGACCTGAATCGACCATAATAAGTCCATAACTTTTGTTACCTCTCAGGAAGTAAAAAGGGAACACAAATCTCCTTCAGTACTAATTTTCAAATTAGAGGCTCAGCTCACTGTACAAAATTGGGGCCCATGAATAGGACCCCTATTACTTTTCAAACTTTTTTTTGCTTTGCTTTTTTTTTTGTTTTTTTGTTTTTTTTTCTTTAATGTGGATTTTAGCGGAAGTTTTACCAAGTCTGACCTTGTCGGGCATGTCGGCCGTGGTAGTCCCTCGACGGTCTAGAAGGATGATATGATATCAAAATGAATAATTTTATAACAAATATAATTACTAAATAAAGAGATAAAATTTTGGCCGTGCCTTACACGTGGGAGGTTCAGATTCCGTTCCCGTCCCGGATGGATTTCGGCTCGTTCCGTTTCGATGAAATGTGATTGTTATTGTGACGGTCCAGAATTTTATTGTTCTGGGATTAAATAAATGCAATTTATGACTGGAAAATCGTCATGATTTTTTTAAAAATTATTTCTAAATATTTGATTTAAACTTATTCTATCCTCTGCATTCCTAACTATTAAATTTTCCACGTTCATCTTTCCCTTCTACCGTCTACGATCTCAGCAACATTCAAAATATACCATTTTTTTTTGTGATGTTTGGTATCTCATCTACATAAATTTGAAAATAGTACTGGAAATTTAATTTAAGAATGTGGTCAATAGACAGATTAATTAATGGAGTAGACTCCAAAGTTCTTCGACACGTCCACTAAATTTTGAATTCAAAATATCCGTGACAGTTCAAGTCATTATTCTAGTACTAGTATATGTGACATAATTTGTTTTCCTAGTTAGATTCAGAAATCCAAAATAATTAATAAAATATCTGTGACAGTTCCTGGACAGAGGTTACTTTATTTTTAATATGAAATCAATATTATGTTCAACAATATGCAATATATATGGTCTTGTAAAATATAATTTATAACATGATGTACGCCAATCTTAGAAGTATTAAACAAGCAGTATTGTTAAATTTATGTGCATCTTTTTGTCAAAATAGGTCACAACAACAAAAAAATAATTTTCTACAATAAACTCATATGCAGCAATATTGTTTCTCTTCTGTATGGAGTTATTGTACGAGTTTATGTTAAAGTAATTAATCAGCATAAATGAAAATTATATTTAGAAAATTAGTAATAAATAATGTATTGAAATAAAAGAAGTAAAAATATAAAATGTCGGAATTAATTGAAGTGATCGTATGACTACAACTTGATTAAATTAATTGTTATGTGTTATTCTAGTGTTACATCCAACTTTTATGGTACATCTTTTAAAGAAACATTGCTCAAATATTAAAAAAAAAGGTCATGTGTGTGTTTATACCAAATTATAGATATGATATGTATCATTTTTTTTTGTCAATTTGAAAAAAAAAAATTGTTTTTCATCATACAATTTTTTTAATTTTACTGAAGTGATCGGATGACTACAACTTGATTAAATTAATTGTTCTGTGTAATTCTAGTGTACCATAAAAGTTATATTAAAATTACTCAGTTATTGTATAGTCAGCATTAAAGTTATCGAAATATAGCAACATGCATAAGTACTTCCAATATATATAAGGTTTTAATATTATCTTTTTACTTCGTAGTCTGCTTCTCGTGAAATATAAAACAAGGCAAAATAAAATGTTTTCAATATTGTCCCATCAATTTTCACCATAACTGAAAAATTAGTCCTCTAAAAACATACAGTGCGATGAATTAAACTCACGAGTCATACAGTGACTGAGTTTGAACTCAAAGTCCGGAGAGCTAAAATAATTTATACACTCCTTAAATACTATATTTTAAATTTTAAAAGGACTAAAATAATAAAATTATCATAAATATATTATAAAATATTATAATTTTTTGATAGATATACTAATTTTCAAAAATTTTGAGGGACCCGCTCCTCTAAGATCCGCCATTGATTGTGAAAGGAATGAAAAGTAATGCTGGACAGTTTATCACTGCCCTTAAAACAAAGATGTTCTTTGTCCATTTCACATTCACAAGGCCGATTTTTACTTTTTGTGAATCTAGAAGTGTCAACAATAGATTCCCTAAAGAATAATTAAACAAAAATACTTTCCTTTCCACGACTAAAATTCTTCGACTTCAGACTTCGCCATCTCAATAGCGGTGACTGGTTGGGGATAATTTCTTCAGCGTATACTTTTATATATTTATCTAATATTGCGCCTTATAAAAATAAAAAAAAATTCAACCGTTACATGGAGAATTCTATTGTCGCAAGAGACCAAAACCGCGTCCCAGAAGGGAGACAAAAGCAGCAAATTAATCTGCCTCTATAGTCTATTCCCTAAAAATTGGCAACTCTCTAAGGAGCTGAGTTGGGTCAAACTCGCACTTAATTCATTAGCTTAACGAATTGAGCTAAGTTGGCTCGCTAATTGCTTCTGAGTCAAAATTAAGTTTTGATTTGAAATCGGCTCGTTAAGTTAACGAGCTAATCGAGCTGGCTCGTTAAGACTCATTAAGGCTAATTTAATAATTAATAATATATTTTTATGATATTTTATATTAAGATTTATATAAAAATTATTAAAATAACTAATAATAAAATATTTTACATAATTTAGTATAATAATTTAACTACATATCATACTATAAACTATTTACTATACTAAAAGTCCATAATAAAAATAAAAATAAAAAATTTTAATAGTTTAACGAGTTAAACAAGTCTAACGAGTCAAATCAGTCTAAGCTCAATCTCGACTCATTAACTTAACAAGCTAACTTGTTAACGGCTCGATCCATTAATGAGCGAACCAATACCGAGCGAGTCACGAACCACGAGTTTTTTTACAAACCCTAACCCTCACACCACTCATATTATTCTCTTCTTGATTTTTCTCATACATATATTTTATGACCATATATGTGTTTGTCTGACCATCAAATTTCATTGGGTTTCACGTGATAACACTATATATATATATATATATATATATATACTACCCGGAATCTTATATAACTTTATATATAATGTAATTACCAATGATGCTTTATTACAATTTTTAGAAGGACTTGTTGTATGTAGATGATTAAATTTTGAAAACTTTTTTAACTAATGCATATTAATTAATACAACTATCTAATGAATTATTAGCTTTTCTACTGTAATTAGAATAGTTTGTAAAATAACAAGACATCTCATGAATTAAAATTATCATTTCCTCTTCATCGATCTTCTCAATTCTAAATAAGTGAAAATATATAAGAATGCTGGTAAATTCGACATTTTTATATATGCATCGATACTAGTATCAAATAATGTCATTTTGCTCTCTCTTTTTCTTTCCTTTCTGAACTTAATATATTTTTTTATGTGTAATGATCATATGATAGCTAATTCCTTCAAATAAAAATTGTAGTTATTGAACAATCTACAAATGTTAACATGAAAATATCTTAAGTTTAGACGTAAATACATTTTATGTTAAGGGTAATTCGGACATGTATCTTTATCTTTTGCATCCCTAGTGTTCCCACAATTATTAAATTGAAAGCTGTATATGAGTTCTCAATTTTAGATATAGGAAATTGGTGGAATTCACAATCCTTTTAGCTATCCATAAAAGCAAATTAAAAACTTCGTTGTTTAGTTTACAATATCTTGATATTGCTATAGCAAACAAACAAATTAGATATACATCATACCTGAATGGGGAACAAAATATATCTATAATTTCTTAATAGTATTTTTTTATGACAATACACTACCAGAAAAATTACCTTTTTATAAGAGGTTATGCACCGGTTTTATAAGAGGCTTTAATTAAAAATTATCAAATAAATATATACATAACTATTATTGTAAAAATTTGTGAAACAAATTAATGTATCAAATTAGAGAACTGATGACAATGCTATATGGCACTGCAACAGATAAAAATATTATTTTAATGAACTTTAAACTTTAAGGATTAGCTAGAATGACATCTTAAAAATTAAAGACCAAATGACAAGCATTAATGTAATTTATTTTACCAAATTTTGGTTTGAATTTTACACGTGAGTATATATTACAATGTAATTGCCGCAAAGTGCAAATATATATGAGATATTGCAAAAGATATCAGCTACCCGGCGTCCTCATATATAGCACACCAAAATCAAGCAGATGTATGCAACAATGATTGCCTTTGCTATACTATTACATTTCCAAAAGAAAGTACCCGCAGACTTGTGAAAAAAAAAAAAGATAAAAAAATCTACAAATTAAGTCTCCGTCCTCCCTCGCGTGAAAAAAAACATATATGAAAAAGAAGAAAAATAAAAGTGATAAACTAAAATAGCATAGAATTTTCTCACTTCAAATAGTCAGCCTTCAACTTTCAGGGTCTTCTCTACGACCCCAGAAAGTGACGCTTACAATAGAAATGCAAGACCAAGTCTAGCCCCGGCCTTAATTTAATACACCACATAAGCATTAATTTCTTCTTACATAAAACATTACATATGCATGACCATGACTAAATCTCCCCTATAAATATACCAATTACAGACCGTTACCTTTCACAATTCGATTCCTCCCATGGATGACGCTTTAAACCAAATCTTTGAAGGTTGCAAGTTAGCCAGAGATCTTGAAGCCAGCATTAGACAAGGATACAAATACAACATCAGCCCAGATTTTCTCTTAAAATCTTCTCAAGAGATAGTGGCGGCATTCAACACAGCCATGAATTCACTGAGTTCTTTGAATTCATCACTTCCCGTAAATTCAAACATGGTCATTGGTGATGGTGCTGGTGAGGGGAGTTTACATGGTGCAACTAGCTTCTTTCAAGCTTTGAATGTTGTACAGTCAGGTGGATTCCAGCAAGCAAGTGCACTGTTTGATCCTGCTCAGCTTGCAAGAATAGGCCTGGAGATGCCACCTGTCTCGACTGTTGCAACGGCAGGGATGGAGTTTGGTGGTGGATCGGGTTATGGTAATGCAATTGAAGCAACAAATGCCAAGGTTGGTGGGACCCGTGGACATGTGCGATTGGCTCCTGAAGATTCGTCAGGGCCAGGGAGAGGACCAGCCGGGTCATCAGGTCAAAGATCCACTAGAAGAAGGTAGTAAAGAATATTTTCAAACATGCAATTTTGAATTCATGATTCCTTTTTCTTCTCTTCCCACTAGCATTTCCATTTTGTTACCTGGAAGCGTAAATGATTCGTCAAGAACAGCTTTATAGGTGATGGGGAAATTATCTGGGCTGGTGTCAAACAGCTTTCCGTATGGAAAAATATAATCCAAAATAAATTTAATGACAATTACAAATTCATGCAAATAGGAGGGATAATGGCGAACAAGTGACTCAACAGGTTTCGGCTGTCAGAACAGGAAACAGTGTGATGCCGCCGGATGATGGATACACGTGGAGGAAGTATGGCCAAAAAGACATTCTCGGATGTAGGTTCCCTCGGTACGTAAATAACTTTCATCCCAAATTCTCAACCAATTAACTAAGCAAATTAACATGCTAACGCACACATGCTTGAAGTAATAGTTGTAATTAATGTAAGGTTAATTGTTTGCATGAGCTGTTTAAAACATCACCCTTACTATTGCTAGCTCAAATTGTTTCAGAAGTTATTTCCGATGCACGCACAAGAATTACTATGGATGCGATGCGAAGAAGCAAGTCCAAAGACTAGATGAAGATACATATGAGATTGTATATTGTGGTCGACACAGTTGTCTCACCTCCACAATTCCGCTGCTGTTACCTTCCCTTGCACCCACAAACACCGCAATCACTTCAGCTGTAGATCCCATAATGACCACTGCCATTACAAGTACTAGCAATATTACCAGTTATCCTCACATAGAATCATCCATGATTGGAGCAACAATGGCTGAAATGCCACGTTCAACCTCAATTCAACTCGGCAATTGGATTACGAGGGACTTAGCAGAAAGTAGGCAGGTGGCTGACATCGCAGACGTACTTTTTAACTCAGGAAGCAGCAGCAGTAGCATGGATGCCATTTTTTACTCCAAACATGAAAATTGAGAAATGACAACGACAATTTTTAATTTGATGCAACAGCTAATTAATTAGTTCAAGCAGAAATTTTACTTTTCTTTATTTTTGGCGAAACATATTTGAAACATAAGTAGTAAGAAACTCAAAATTTGAGAAGTCAAGAGTAATTGTAGGATAGGTAATTTATTCATGTTATTCTTTTTCAACCCATTAAACATGCATGGCTTGACAATAAGTTAATTTCTACATACAATAATGTTCCCTTATTGTATGTACAAAAAGGGTGCATTGATGTCTTAACATTGTAATCGTAATCTGTATTCTTCATAAATTTTAAGATTGTTAATTTTGTGATAATTCGTCATCAATTAGTAACATTAATCGTTGTACATATGTATGTATTGCATGCATGCTCTGGTGTTATATGGTTCTCCTTTAAATGAGTACTAGAGTAGTTTGTTCATATCACTACTAAAATTTGAGTTATTACCGTAGTTAGTTGATATTTTTCCCATGATAAATCTGAGTTCTACGGAAATAAGGAGAATGACGCGTGACGCTCATCATTTCTATAGACAAGTCCACGGAAGAAATTTGTATGGAAATAAAATCTACGAAATACAGTCTACTTTTTCACGGAAATACTTCAGAACTCTCTATTTCACGGAAATAAGTACATGCTTTCACGGAAATATTTTACTCTGTCACACTCGTTCTTTTCCAATTCATTTTCCCGCCACTTTCATTTTCAGCCATAATAATTCTTTTCTTTAGCCTAAATGAAATTTCAATCTTCGCCAAAATGAATTGACAATCCGTCAAAAAATTTGGAGATGCCGCCTGTTTTACTCCAATTCTTTTTAAGGATCGATTGGATCTCTGTTTTCTTTTTAGTTAACCCAAAGTTTGGAGATGCCGCATCTTTCATCGTCCTCTTATCACCTCCTCCGTTCTCTAACCAAAACCAAACCCTCCACCTCCTCCGTCCTCTTCCTCTCCCTTTCTCAAGAACACGAAACAATCCAACTCTTTCTCGTTGGTCGGTCGATACTTCACCGCTCTCTCTCCTGAATCAACCTTAAAGGTGCGAGCTTCATTTTTTTTTCATAATTCGTTTCAAATTTGTGCTTAATTTGACTGTAATTTTCTGAAATTTATTTAATATTCTTTAATTTTTAGGTATGGGATACGATCTCTGGAGAAATCATGGCTGATTGGAAGGATCCCGACTCAGCTGCCGTCTACTCTTGCATTGCGTGCTCTAATGGAAGAAAGAAGGTACTTGTGATGATATTTTCTAATCTCAGTAAAATTTTGATGAACCTCAATTATGATTCAAAGGTTAACTCTTTTTCAAGGTAAGAAGAAAAATGTTGTCCTGGTTGCTTTGGGTACTGCTACTAGAGATGTCAAATTCTTAATTACAAACCATTTTTTATGATAATTATTTATTCATTAATTTTATCTTGTTAAAGTCATCAAAGTCCTAATTCTATCTATATTGGCATTACTACAGAACTTCAATATTTCTTACAGAAATATTGACATTACTCACAGGAATATTGACATTATTCACAGAAATAATGACTCTAATTTTATTTTTACAGTTGGTGTCATATTTGCTCTTTTAACAGAAGAAATAAATCAGGTAATTAATATTTATTGGCTCTTCAATCTCTATCTTGTTACACCTCTAATTTTTCTCCCTTGTCCAAATCAAACATCCAGAAACCTATTCTGTTTTCTTAATTTTGATATTAGGAGATACTGCTTTGTTGGGAGTTCAACATCCTACTTTTCAGGTAACAAAGACTGAATTTAAGATAATTATTGGGAGGTATTGCTTTATTGATAACATACTAATTTATATTACTAATTTCACTCATAGGATCATCATAGTCTCATTCCTCAGTCATTTCAAAGAGCAATGAGGATGCATGTAGCTTTACCTCAGGTGAATTTTCAGCTTTCTATAGTGAGAATTGAGTGCAAACAAATAAGATTTTGATGTTTCACAATACTAATTTTTGTTGTTCATTGTATGTTGTGCTTGTAGGATCATAGTCTCATTTCTCAGCCAACTTAAGGACATCATATGCTTTTCAATTATAGCAATATAGCAGTTGATATAAGAGTTTATATTTTGACAGTTTAATACCTGTATTTTCTGATTTGATGTACTTCTAATTGATGTTTTTATATGCTATATTATTTTTCTGAAGTTATTTTCAATGCTTGATTATTTTAATTTGTCATCAGTTGACAATTGGAAAATAAAATAATTCACGTTACCGACAGTAATAATCAAAAGTTACTAACAGAAATAATTCACGTTACAGAAAGAAATAATGTGGTGTTACTGAACAAATAATGTGGTGTTACTGCCAGAAATAATGTGTTTTTACTGACAGAAATAATGGGTTCACCTATTGTAATTTTTCTTAAAATTTGCGTAAATTAATTAATAATAGAAAAATAATAATGTGGATGAATAGAATTATTCCGTGACTTGTTAAAGTTATTTCCGTGGAAGTAAGAACCATGAGACGTGAAACTATTTTCGTAGAATCATTTCTGTGCTTAATTCCTCGGAAAAGGATTATCTCCGTGATATTCTACGGAAATAGTATTTGTTATGGCGATGAAAATACCATGGAAGTCTTTCCATGGATAATTCACGAAAATGACGTCTTTTCCGTGCTTGAGTCCACGGAACAAGCGTTTTTCCTTCCACGGTAATAACAACAATTCTAGTAGTGTATACACTGATCTGATATCAATTGACAGTTCGTAGGTGCATATATCACTATAAATATTGGATCAGTTTATTATTAATGAAGGTTTCGTTTGAAATAATTTTTAAGGATTTTACTAATGATACCATGCACCCCAGCCGGCCTGGAGTTCTTCAGCTAGGCCAGTACATATGCATTTCCTATATATCTAATTCCCCGTTATGGCTCAGACAAACTGGACTCTACATTGCCATCCACTAATTAATTAACTTCAAGTTGCAATATTTTCAATTTTTTTTACTAACCTAAGAAATGTAAATAATAAAAATTTCTTTAGAAGCTCGTTTCAGAATTTGAACAGTCTAGCTAGCTACTTCAATAAATAGAAGTTAATATAATTTACACTTCATAATAACTGGACAACTCGCTCTGTACTATCAAATATATATTAACAGAATTACTTGATTACAGCCATAATAAACCGATAATATGTGTGCGCCGATTTTGCGGGGCCAGGTTAAGTAGGACCCCCCATTCGGAGTAGAAGGCACGGTTCTAAAAGTCGAAACCGAAAGCGGAATCAATAAGTTGAGCGTGAACTCATAATAGAATGAATCAACTAGAATTGGACGAATTGAATCGTAAACTCATATTTTTTCAAAAAGAAAAATACTTATTTTTCATTAAAAGATATAAAAAAAATTATCAAAAAACTCATGTTTGAACAAAAGATCGGCACTCAAATAATGTACTAATTTAATACAATACAAGTATGCATGGCTATTAACTAAGAATGTAACCTGATACATTCTCACAGAAATACAAAAATACATGAAAATAAAATATATCATATTTAATTGAAGAAACTAAAACTATTATATTTTTTCTTGAAAATTATATGATAAAAAACTACAATTCAAAAAGAATGAGGAAGCAAGGAAAAGAGACAAAAGGAATTGCTTTTTACATGACAGAAGGATAAAATGAGAACTAAAAATATCCATGATGATCAAAATGAATTATGAGATTTTTTGATAAATTTTCATGAATTTTGAAAGGAGAGGTTATGAGAATTAATTGAGAAATTAATTTGGAGCCTTAAAAATTATTTGACCGATTGGTGTAATTTTGAGATGGTAATGAACTTGGCTCATAGCACCTCATAGCTCTTTCAAGTTTTGGTTTTTATGAGCCGAGCCCACTAAAATTCACGAGGAGGAGGGAGTCTTGTCTCTTATTAAAACTTATACAAGTGAGACCAGACCCACCACTCCTCTCCACCCTCTTTCTCTCTCACTGTCAAATGGGGTCGCTGGAAAAAATTAAACGGTCAAATACATTTCTCTGCCATTCTTCCCTCTTCTTCGACAACAAAAGAAACGAGAAGGGAGAAAGATGAAATTGATCAACGAAACCCATAATTTTTAAATTCCAATATTACAAACTCGGGATAGAAGGGATCTGAGCCTAATTTCAAGTAGAAAGGAGAATTTTGAGGAAAATTGCCAATCCTGAGAAATTCAAAAAATGGCAGAATTGAAGAAAGAATAGTGCAAGCTGACTTGGAAATGAGAAAGAGGTGGTGCAGGGTGGTGCAAGACGCGCCGAGCATATCGATTCCAGCGATTTTTGAAGAGAAAAATATCAGATGAGTAACTCGATATAAAAACGGCTCGGTAAGTTGTGATTTTGACATGACTCGGTCGAGAATCGGTTACATTCTCTGAAGAGTATAAAAAATCTCTCAAGGTGAAGTGATTTTGATCCAATTCATTCAATCAAAGATTAACAGTTCTGATTTAATAATAATAAATTTTTGTACATCAAAATTAATATTTAGACTTTCTGACAACCATTATAATTAAAATGAGTTATTATAATTAATATTTAAAAACACTCCATAGAAAATCTCTTCTGAAGTTGCGTGTCCCAATTTTCCAACCATATTAAAAGGTGTTGCACCCAATCAGACGTCCCTAGCTAGTCCATGCATCTTTCTAAACTAATTTTGAATTTCTGAAATATTTAATACTCTTTAGGTGCATGAAGAGATTGTTGGTAGATTTACAAGAGCAGTTAACGCTTACGTATGAGTCTATGAAGTATGACTTGTACTCAAAGTTTTCAAATCGGTTTTCCTGTATTTGAGTCTAGATGGGTCGATGTATAGGCCTGGAACGCTAAACTTTTTAATACATGCATTCATTTAACTTTGTGAAAGTACATAAGGCCCAAGTAGGCTTGTAAGAAAGACCTAATTTTTTTTTGGGGAGTAAAAAGAGGGATCTTAGTTACTACATAATCAAAATACAGCCCATAATTTGATTTACTTTGAATAATAACTAATTTTGTGTTGGTGCATATATTGCATACTGGTTTTGATTGATAAAAAAAATAACCATGTGTCGAGTCTATGTGGGTTTCACCTCTCTCCAATCTAGTCCAAGTTTATTAATTAAACATCATGCACGGCAGCTATATATTTAATACGATACTGATTTCTTGATCTAAGTTCTGGCCGCTAAATTTAGCAGCAGATTAGTAGAGAATTTTGTTTTCTTTTTCTTTCTTTTTTCCTGTGAAACGCCAGTAAATTTTTAGTTCGTCCAAATGATTGGATGCCATTAATTGTGCATGATGACAGGAGATGCGAATAGAACTCAACATCGTATAAGTGTTTCCCACAATTATTTTATTTATTATCGTTAATGGATCCCCTCGCTGCAACTTGCTGCGCAGGAAATCAAATACATACTGTAACATGATATAGTAAAAGATATAAATTTGTTTAAACCGAGAAGAGCTGCCAGCTGAGAATGCCATGACCAATGTTTGTGCACTATTGCAAAATTAGCCTTCATTTTGCTTTAGTTAATAGACAAACGTTAACACAGTCTCCTTATTAATTACCTCTAGGTATGCAAGAAAAAATTATAATTCATAATTTTTTCGGTGTTCAAGTCGATTTTAGCTCGATTTCGATTCAAGTTCGATTAGATAATTTTATATCAGTTCGAATCGAGTTCGATTCGATAATTTTTATAATTAATTTTTATAATTAACTAGTTCGAATTTAATTTATAATAGTTCGATATATAGTTATTTGCATATATTTTAACTATTTAGTCAATAATATATGTAATAATATAATAATTTTATATAAAATTAATAAGATATTATTAACTTATTATTAAATTAATAAATATTAGTTTTTTCAAATTTTAAAATAAAACTAATAAAATATTAATTACTTTAGCTTTAAGTATTTATGATAATATTAAGAGTTTAATTTCAGTTCGAGTTCAATTTAGCTCGATTTTGGTTTAGTTTGAGTTCAATTTAGTTCAAACTAATTTTAAATCAAACTTAAATACTAGCTAGTTCGATCAAATTCAATTCATTTACAACCCTACCTCTAGGGATGCATAGATTTTGTGTTGCCTTCTCATTGTTTAAACGGTGGGGATTACTTGACAATCAATTATATATATATATATATATATATATATATATATATATATATATATATATAAATTCATAAAAAAATTTTAAAAATAGAAAAAATAAATAAAAATATATAAATTAAATGTCATTTGATATTCCATCAAAGACCTTTAAATTTGATCCGTTAATTAAAATTATCATGTGACGTTTGGTGAAATATCAAATTGAAAGACGATCTATCCATTAGCTTAAGAATATAATTATTTTATTTGTTTTTAATATTTTTTGTGAACTTATATAAGATTGGCGTCAAAATAGTTGGCTGTCAAGGATTCCTCCTTTTGTTTGAAAGCCATACCTTCTAATTAGGTTTCGTATTGTATATGAATGTCACTGTAAAAAATCATGTTTAGTCCACTAATGATCAGGTGTTGTATTGTTTAGAAGCCTTTCTCCTCCTCCTTCCAGGTTGTAAAATGTTGGTCTTATTTGAATGGAATATAAGAAACCTCTTCCAATTGTTCTCAAAATGGGAAAAAAAAATGAGATAACTCTTTTTAGTTGTGTCGATCCGTCTTTTCTCTAATAATTTTCAGTTGAACAAAAATACTTGAAGCATGCAACATAGACTATATATGGAGTTTCAAACTGAAGATGGAGCTTGATAATTTTGGAAGAATTATTCCAAAAAATGGGATTTAGTGCACAAAAGCGTTATGGACACAAAAGTCGAATTGATGCCACACTATTTTCTTTTTGTATAAGTAATCAAGGATCCATCTTTTTATTTGAAAGTGAGAGATGAGAGGTTCGGATTCTGTGTTGCACCCATGCCGTTAGGCAGGTGACGCAAATTCTTCTTGCCTAGCTATGAGCTCATGATCTATTTTACATATTATTGATTAGTGAATTACACCAAATTGAATCTTCAATTTAAAAAAAAAAATCAAATTCATCCTTACCCGTTTGAAAAGAAAACAAATATAATGTTAAACTTCCAATTTGTCCTAAGATGTTAATTGTTAAACCTTTTGAGAACGATATAATTTCTCGTTCAAGTTTTATCCTCTCTTCAGTTATTTCAATTTTTCCTGAAAAGTACGATACATGACGAAGCCAGGGTTTAATCTAAAGTGGGCAAAAAAAAAAAAAAAAAGATTGAACCTACAAAGAATCTTGTCAATATTCTCCAAAAAAAATCATCTGATAAAAAGTTTCAGCTATAGGTTGCATATCATACATCTAAAACAAAATTTTATTCTGTTTTTAGATATTATAAATCTAATAAACTGTTGTTTGAAATTATTTGTTGGCTCAAATTCTTAATACATAAGAAGGGTTAAATTTTTAATGTTTTTAAGTATATCACATCATCACTCTTCTCCATCATTGATTTTGTTTAAATTTTTTCATCTACTTGAATCTAATGATTTATATATAGTTTTTTTCCCTCCTCGTTTAAAATAGATGGGTGTGATATACTTGGGGTGAAATTTAACTCTTAACATTATCTAATTTTTTTAGTATTATTCTTTAAACATTATCATATTTAATTATATTATATTATTATATAACTTTAAATACTTATTAATTTTATGTTCAAATTTTTATTAATGTGATTTTTTTATTGATTTATTTTTATAATTTAATTATTTATTTGAGAACTATTTTGTCGGGGCGAAACCCGAATTACAGTGCCACATCATCACTCTTTTCCACCATTGATTTTGTTTAAATCTTTTCATCTACTTGAATCTAATGATTTATATATAGTTTTCTCTCTTCTCATTTAAAATAGATGGGTGTGATATACTTCGGGTGAAATTTAACTCTTAACATGATCTATTTTTTTAGTATTATTCTTTAAATATTATAATATTTAATTATATTATTATTATTATATACAATTTTAGTATTTAAAAAAATATGTTCTAATTTTTATTAATGTGATTTTTTTATTATTTATATTTATTTTTTATATTTTGATTATTTATTTGAGAACTATTTTGTCATAACTCAGAAATTTATTCACCAGAGCAAATTAATAATCAACAACTGGATATTTGCTTGAACAAAATCACATCTACTCATTTTTGTCTGATTGCAAGAATAATAGGAAAAACAGTTGCCAAAAAATTAATATCATAAACTTTGAATGTTTGATAAATGATACTGGACAAAGATGGCCATTCTTTATCATTAACTACAAAGCAGTAAACAATACCAGGGTCCTCCGTCTCTGGTAAGATATCATTGTTGCCCCTCCTTATCTCCCTCTCTGATAAATATCATTAATTGTTGATGTTGGCATTGATGTCGACTTCATTAATTTTTTTTTTTACTTTTTTTATGTTAAATAAATTCATTTTTCTAGGAAAAAAAGATGATTTTTTATTTTAAATAATGATTTATTATACAATTTATTTTGTATATATAGAATCAACTATTAAGTTATTTTTAGCATGATTATTGTTAATCTAAATAATAATTCATAAGTTGGATAATGCAGTACAAAAAATAACTTAATTTTTAAATAAATTCCATTTGATGTTAATAATTAGGTACATAGTAAAAAAGTTAATTTTAAACAAAATTAATTTTACCTTACTAATGAATTAATACAATAACGACATCTATATATCAGATTTGAATGACAAAATAATGTTATTTTAGCACGACAAATGACGTAGTAGCTCATGTGATATGACCTCTAAAAAGCTCCTTTTGAATCATTCAATCAACTATCAATGTTTCTAATTGAATAATAATAAACTTTTCGTGAATCAAAAATTATTTTGCGCTTCCCCACAACCATCTTGATTAAATTATGCTATCCATATTAACTTGCAGAGTTTTTCACATCGAAAAATCTCTTCAGAAGATTTCGCTTCGAAAAAGAGTATTGTTTCAATATAGTATTAGAGAAGAAGACAAAATAAGTTAATGAAGATAAACTTGAATGCAAACAACTACTAACGGACGTTATTCCAATGTTATTGTTAATGGAAACATTATGTTATTTTAAAGCGACATAAATAATTATCTATTAGTAAAGTGAGAAGCGTTAATTGATATTGAAAATAGTATTAGAAAAGAACAGAAGCTAATAACACAAAAAAAAAAAACAAACGCTCAATTTCAATGGACTGCAACACGTTTCAGATAAAGACGGATAAAAAAAGACGGATAAAAGAAGAAAGCAGACATTGATACTTTCTACACCATAAAAAGCAGATGTGTACCACTTCTATTAATAACTACCACTTACTCAAAGCAACAATGAGAAAAGGATTTATCTCTATGTACGCATGATGTGTTAATTGAAGTCCCACCTCCAACAAAAAATAGTATACTTCAATAAATTTAACTTTCATCATTTCTTATCTCGTAAGCACCGCCACCTCTATGTTTGTCCTTTTCCCAGCTAGCTTTGCATCGATCATGTGAATTATATACCAACAGGCTTATTTTAAATCAAGTAGGACTATATACTAATTGGTGGTTATAAATTAATTGTATTTATGTTTTGGGTGCAACTATTCTGTTGCATAGTACGGATCGTCTCCGTATTATAAATTGGTTTTTTATTTTTAAAGTTTAAATGATCGATTCGAACCATACAAAATGATGATATGAATATCTCAATGTAGACTCACTTTTATATTTTTTAGATTTTTTTTACTATTTTTTAAGATAGTTAGAAAATCATTTGATTTAGTTATTATGAGTCATTCAAAAGAGGTGATTTTTTAATTATCTTAAAAAATAGTAAAAAAATTTAAAAATATAAAATTTGGTCTACGTTGAGATATTCATACGAAAATCATTTTGTACGGTTGGATTGATCATTTACACTTTGATAATGAAAAACCGATCCATAGCACGTGGGCGATCTGTGCTATGCATAGCACCATAACCCAACTCTATATATATATATAGTAAAGATACTATGAGTTTAACTCAAAAAATATATCAAATCATCTCGAAATTTTAATTTATCATCTTCATTAAATTCTTTATATGAAAATCTCATGGGATGCAAAAATTTGGAGTGTTTTGAGCTTTTTAAGTCATCGTTTTTAATTTTTAAAAATGATGTTTAAATATTAAATATATTATTATTTTTTTAGAGCTGATTTTCAAAAATTAAAAACCATGACTTAAAAAACTCAAAACACTCCAATTTTTTGCATCCCAATAGATTTTCATATAAAGAATTTAATGAGAATGATAAATTAAAATTTTGAGATGATTTGATATACTTTTTGAGTTAAGCTCACGGAAGGTCTTCGTGAGCTTAAGCTCATGGTATCTTTACTCATATATATATATATATATATATATATATATATATAGAGTGGAGATAGCGTGAGCTTAAGCTCACGGAGGCTTTCGTGAGCTTAACTCAAAAAAACATATTAAATGATCTTAAAATTTTAATTTATCATTCTCATTAAATTTTTATATGAAAATCTCATGGGATGCAAAAATTTGGAGCGTTTTGAGCTTTTTAAGTATTTATTTTTAATTTTTGAAAATGATGTTCAAGTATTGAATATATTATTATTATTTTTAGAGTTGATTTTCAAAAATCCAAAAAACGGCGACTTAAAAAGCTCAAAACGCTCCAAATTTTTGCATCCCATGAGATTTTCATATAAAGAATTTAATGAGAATGATAAATTAAAATTTTAAGATCATTTAATATATTTTTTGAGTTAAGCTCAGCTTAAGCTCTCGCTATCTCCACTCTATATATATATATATGAGTAAATCTATAGTGAACTTCGCTTAAAAAATATATCAAATGATTTCTAAATTTTTATTTTTTAATCTCATTAAATTCTTCATATTGAAAACTTATGGGGTACAAAATTTTGGGATGTTTTGAGTTTTTTAAGTCACTCTTTTCAATTTTTGAAAATAATGTAAATATTTTATTATTATTTTTGAAGCTGATTTTCAAAAATTGAAAAAACTGACATAGAAAACTCAAAATATCCCAAATTTTTGTACCCCACAAGATTCAATATGAAGAATTTAATGAGAGTGAAAAATTAAAATTTGGAGATCATTTGATATATTTTTTGAGCTAAACTCACGAAAGTCTTCCGTGAGCTTAAGCTCACCGTAGATTTACTCATATATATATAGAGTTAGGTTATTGTGAAAACGTTTGCATTTCGAGCTCAAGTGCATACGGTTCAAATTTTATGTAACACGTCCGAAATTTAAAATTATCATCCTCATTAAATTTTTGATATCAAAATATTAGGGGATACAAAAATTTGGGGTGTTTTGAGTTTTATAAGTATTTATTTTGGATTTTTTAAAATCAACAACAATAATTTAATATTTTATTATTATTTTAGTGTTGATTTTCAAAAATCCAAAATAAATACTTAGAAAACTCGAAATACCCCAAATTTTTTTATCCCTTAATATTTTGATATAAAAAATTTAATGAGAATGATAATTTTGAATTTCGAACGTGTTACGATAAAATTTGAGCTGTATGCACTTGAGCTCGAAATACAAACGTTTTCACAATAGTATAACTCTCTCTCTCTCTCTATATATATATAGATGTGTTACGGTGCTTTGAAAAGTAAAAAACCATTATTTTTTTTGGTGTGATAAGAAATGTCTTTTTTGAATTAGTTTTTCTTAAGTTTTAGTTGGATTTGTACAGCAAGGGCGATTTTCTGATCATAATGCCGCCAGATGTAGGTTTTATTTTAAGAGGTCTTAAAATTTTTAATCTAAGTTACTTAATAATTTTTTCATGTCAAAATCATAGGGGATATTCAATTAATCTCATCCCAAAATAATAATCTCAAAAAAAGAAATTTTTTTATTTTGACATGAAAAAAAAAGCACCATTATGTCATATCTCATCAAAATAATATATACTTTGGAAAGGAAGGGATCACTTGACAATGGTTATCTTGATGATCTTGATAATGAATTTTTAAATAAGTATACAAAAAAAATCATAAAAATTGAAAAAATCTTATGAATATATTTCTTTTACTTATAGATTGATTTTATGCAATTTCATTATCGTTTGATAATCCATCAAAGACCGTCAAATTATAACCGTTGCAAATTGTATAAAATTTTGTTGGTCCTTAATGGAGCATCAAACGATAATGAAATTACATGAAATTTGAATCATCGTCAATCTATAAATAGAAAAATATATTCATAAGATCTTTTATATTTTAAATTTTTTTTAATATTTATTTAAATATTTATTATTAAAATTGTCAAAAATAATGCATTTTCAAGTGATCCCACCCATATATATATTACATTATCTTCCGGCTAATATTTATATGACAACGTGGTTGTTTCATGATTGGACAATTCTTTTAATCCTGACATGAATAAAATAAAGCATGTGTTGCCAAAGTCAAAGTTTGAATCAAAAAATCAAGAAGTTGATATATTAATTAAGTCATTAACATTAACGTAGCCTTTGCAATTGTTGAAAAGCCGTGCTTGGAAGTTGGAACCAAAAAACTGGGATGGAGCCATGTTTTGCTCCACTAATACACAGAGACCAGATGAGGGTACTGTTGAACTGGTAAGGGTGGGATCTTTAACAACTAAGTTCATATTAAAATCATAAAAAATCTTTAAAATGAAAAACAAATTCTTACAATCATATTCTTAATTCATATTTATGAATTGATTATATTTTAAATTTGATATAATTTGAGTGTTATTTAATATTTCATCAATTGTCATCAAAATTATATAATAATTTTAGTGGTTAAATTTAATGATTTTTGTTGAAATATCAAATGACACTAAAAAATGTTAAATATAAATCATAATTAATCATTATTTAAGAATAAGATTTTTTTCATTATTAGAACTTTTATAAAAATTATATTAAATTGATTGTCAAAATTGTTAAATAGTTGTCGAATGATCCCACCCAACTTATATTCCCAATAAAGTTCAAATTATTTGTGCGTAAATTCCATTAAACAAACAATGTGTCACGCAAGCAGACAAACTCATATATTGAGAATAAAAGTACTGGTAGGTGGCAGTACTTAGGTGCGGTTTTATTTTTCCTTTATCCTGATCTTCATTCAAAAAGGTACATTAATTATTTCGTTCTACGACAAAGCTCACTAGTGTACAACCAAACTCACTCTTTATAATGGAGATCTCAATTAGAAATATGATAAGTTCAACGTGGCTTTATTCCCATCACAATTAACATTTAATTAAGAAATGTTTTATATCCATATCACTCCGAAGAATTTGCAGTTTGAACATTGAACGATGCAAGATTTAGGATTAAATTAATTCTTAGTTTGCTGAACTACAATAAGTAAAACACGTTATAAAAACATGATATAAATATAATTCATAAATATAATATGCAGATATAATAAGTAAAAATTATATAGAAGTGTGATCCAAAAATATGATATGATAATATGATAATAGTAAAATGATAAATAAAAATAATATGATAATAATAAATGATAGAGAGAATATGATAATAATAAAATGATAAATAGATATTATAAAAGAAAATAATATGATAATAATAATATGATTATAAATGAAAAATAATATGATAATAATAAAATGATAAATAGAGATAATAAATAAAAATAATATAATAATACTAAAATGATAAAAAATAGTATAATAGTAATAAAATGATGAAATGACAATTGATAATTCTGAATGATTTAGAAAAAAAAATAGAGCCATCGCACAAATAGAAAGAAAAAGAAAGTGACAGAGAAACATAGAACAAAATTACTTTGTAAATCTTTCTTCTTAGTGATGAAACAAAAAATATGTTCTTATCAATGTCAAATTATTGTTCATATTGAATTTCAAGAAGTCATTTAATCAAAGAGAGAGAAACACGAATACGAAAAGGAGCATTCATTTTGAGTTCGTTCAACAAGAAAAAAGACATAGGTAAATTAGTAAATTTAAAACTGATTTCTAGAGTAACATACATTTAATTAAATTATTGGAAACAAGCTATATTATTAGTATATAATTTTGAAGACTTATTAATTTGAAACATGCTAAATATAAAAATATTTGCATGTTATTTTAATTGTATATTTTTTTCCCAAAGATCATTCCATAATAAATAAATAATAGAAACTGCTCTAATTTTGTTAATCTTAATAACTTAATGGATATAACAATAATAATTATAATATTGTAGTGATGACTTTAATTTAGCTACTGTCTCATGTGTATTTTCATGGTTTACAATATATGTAGACGAAAATAATCATCACATTTTCAAAACTTATCGTGACAACTTAATTTTGTCTTTAATAACTAATTAAATGGAGATAACATTTATGTGGCCATTATAATTATTATATGGTGGCGAAAAAAATATCACCTTGTAAAATATTATGGAGACAACTTAAATTTATCATAAATTATTTAGTGAAAGGAGACAAAATAATTATAGTTACTATAAATACACAAATTGAGGCGATATATTATGTTGCCATTATTAAACTAAAAATGACGATGAACTTTTATGATTGTTACTGTAAGTTTATATTAATGGTGGCATTCTTACAAGGTCATCAGAAAAAAAAAATTATGGTGACTTTTGAATTCGCCATTGAAAAAATTGAAATATTTAATCGGTGGTGATATTTAATATAAACCATTATTTGATGATAATTAGAGATGACATTTATTTCATCAATATGTCACGATCAATTAGTGTTTTTCTTGTGGTGCTGATTCATGCATGCATGGTTAAATTTTATTTTTATCATTTTTTGAGATAAAAGATGACAGAGATACATGACTTGATTGTGCTTGCACAAGTCAAACAAGCGGGGATGAATTCCCAATTCCCAACGATGGACTGAGTTCACCAAATCAAAATATATATCGAACTGAACCATTTGAAAGAAAAATTAGGGTAACAATAACTTATAAAAAAATACAAAATTAACTGTTTTTATCAAATGGACAAGGAAATTGAAGTACGCACCGCAATAATAACTGTTTTTCAGACAAACGAGAAATCAATCTATGCAACGTCAATAATAACTAAATTTCTTCTTTGAATTTTTAACTTATAACTTTCCATACACAAAAAAATATTAATTCTGTCACAAAACCAAATACTAATTTCTTTAGACAAAAGACTATTTTTATATCATTTAAAAAACACAAAGTCACCAAAACACGTCATTTTGTATAAATTCATGACACACGTACAATATCGGTATCAATAAAATCATATTTTCATATGGGGAGGAAAGTGTTGACGGATTATTTTGTCAATGACACTCTAAATAAATAAATATAATATATAGAAAAGTTCATGAACATTTTATATAATTTATTTATTGTTTGATGGTCCATCAAAGACTATAAAAAATTTATACAATTTACAATGATTGTAATTCAATAAATTTAATGAATTATCAAATGATAACTAAATTGAATAATATATCAATATTTTATTTTTATTTTATAGATTATCATTATCAAAATTATTAATATAACTCATTGTCAAGTGATCCTTCCATATGCCATATTACCGATGAGAGACCTAAATATTTCATTAACCAACTTAAAAAATTACGATACATAATCAGGGACAAATGCACACTCAGTCAGGGACAGTTAACTCCACCTGAATTTGAAAAATAGTATTTTTAATCTAAGTTTTTTTCTAATTTGACCTCATAAAATTAATGTTTGATCATCTTGATTACTTTTATTAATAGAAATTATTTAATATCATAGATAATTAAAGAATTATATAAAGATTACAAAATATGAAGTCTCATAAAGGAATATTTTCTTCAGCGACTTGATTATCTATTATTTTGAATTTTATTTTTTTATTAATATACAAGAGGATATTATTTTGATAATTAGTTATTAAATGAGAATGTTGATTTATTATTTTTTATTTAGTACGATTAACTAATAAATTTAATATAATAAACTATTACAGTTAATCCGATTAATGATCTTGAACAAAATCCTGCGTCGCCCTGTACGCACCAAGTACGCACAAGGAATCTACAGAAGAAGATGTTTATAATTTATCTCATCCACAGGAAAAACTGGAATTATAATTTAGAAGAACGATGTTATAATTTATCCATTCCAAATGAAGAGAAAATAGCACTCATAGTTGAAATCGATATATTAAAATATATTCTGAGAAAAATATCTTAGCTCAAGCATATCCATTGGCCAATTTGGTAATGTCAAAAAAAGTATTTTAATGTGGAAGAAGTAAAGAACGAAGCTGCCTAGACATTGCCAGCTATCCTGTGGTACGGACCATGACGTAGAACCTCACAGCGTCACTTGATCACCTCATCACACGTTTTCTCCGAGGGTGCAATCACCATATCCAGTTCTTTTCAGAAACAGAGACATCATGTTGTGTTGTTTTTCTGTAATTTCAAACGCCAGCGCTTAAGAAATTAATGGAGTTTGTATCAAACTATCAACTCTATGCACCTCGTAAGCTCTTGTAAATAAGAACACTTCTTTTTTCATACTTGATTCATTTATTTCAAAATACATGATTCAAATCAAACTAACTGATTTTATTTTTAAATGATTAATCTATTTTTTGCTTCATGATTCTTCAATAGCCCCCACCGAAGGAGACTCCAGTTCTATTCAAACCGGAGAGAAATATAAGCACTTCTCTACTATTTTCTTGATTGCCTCCTTAGGTCCTGTGCTCTCATTAAAACCAAACCATTTAGCCCCTTATGCAGAGCA
This sequence comes from Schoenoplectus tabernaemontani, assembly GCA_037127355.1. Lineage (NCBI taxonomy): Eukaryota > Viridiplantae > Streptophyta > Magnoliopsida > Poales > Cyperaceae > Schoenoplectus > Schoenoplectus tabernaemontani. The sequence goes on from CM073746.1 coordinate 11,642,381, forward strand.
AACTACCTCTGTCATCTCTTTGATAACTACATAGAAAAATTCCAAAAAAGTTTCATTCAGAAAAAATATATATACACCAAAAGGCATTGTGCAACTAACACCAGAGAAATAAAGTTCATGGCACTTCCAAATCCAAATAAGAACCTCAACTGTATCCTCAAGGATCTCCTCAAAGGGCAAGAAACTGTGCATCTGCTGAGAAGCATGGTCAAGGGCTCAGAAGAGGCTAATGTTTTAATAGGAGAAATTTTTGATACCTTTTCTAAGGTGATCTCTGCTATAGAAACTGATGGTCCACTGAAAGAAGCTGGTTCAACCGACTCGGCCGATTTGAAGACTGAGATCTCCAACAAAAAGAGGAAGGGTATTGACGGGTCCAATCAGAGAAGCGGCTCTCGAAGAAGGTCAGGATCTTGAATTGTTCTTTTTTCTTTTTCTAGGAGATTATTTGCTTGATTATAATAGTATAATGAATTAATGTATGGTTGTTAACTTCATCTTGTGCTAAATTTTTGTACAGTATGCGACAGGCGTCGACTAGAGTGATACTGGCAAAAACAATCGAAGACGGTCAATTGTGGCGCAAATACGGGCAGAAGGAGATTCTCAATTCCAAAAACCCCAGGTTTGTTTTCCCGAAAGCATGTCTGTTTCTTGTTCAAAATCTACACTTATGATTTAGAAATCACTGTATGAGTAGAAATGTGATAAATTTGTCCTAATCGTACAACACTTATTACCTCAGAAAAAGTCAACTCTAAAGAGAATATAATGAGAGAATAATTTCTTGTCAGAACTAATGAGATCTTATAATTTGTTAGAAGAGATTTACTTCAATTCACAATTAGTAATTAACCTGTTAATTTTGATGTATTGTAGGAGCTATTTCAGGTGCACACACAAATTCGACCAGGGTTGTAAGGCTCTGAAACAGGTGCAAAAATCAGAAGAAGATCCAACCATGTTCATTATCACTTACGTGGGCAATCACACTTGTAAAAATGCATCACCTCCTCCTCAAATCATACAAAACTTTCCCCATGACAATACCTCTCGCCTAATTAGTTTTGAATCGAACCCCACAAGATCTGATCAGAATAATAAACATGGTCAAGCCAATGTAGCCACTCCATCTGTTCAAGCCCTCAAGCAAGATGGTGAAGAAGATGTGCTGAGTAACTTGACCATGGCTGAACTGACGGCTGGTGGTGATTCAGACCCCACTGCACCAACTTTGGAGCAAACGGAGGACCGAGGGGATGTGACCTCCGGTCTAAATTGCTCATTTCATTTCCTAGACATGGATTTAATTGGATTCGAAGAGTTTGGCTTTCTATTATGACATTTAGTTGGGTTAATATGGTTGCATCACTGATACTCAAGAGGAACAGATTCCGGTAATAGGACGGAGAATGCATGCATCGTTGTTCTGTTGTTCGATTCATATCGGATATTGCCATACTGCATAGTGCGGTTTTGTATTACTAACATGATCTATATTGGTTCGAATTAGGCGACTTCCATGTCATTTTGAGGGTTTCAATCTGACTGTGTTGGAGAATTGTTGAGACAGGGGAAATGTGATAACTGCTGAAGTTAATAGATGTTTTGTCAGAATATGCATTGTTGTTTGGAGATGACAACAATGAATGGCGTGTTTGATCTAATAAAAATTTGTGGTTTTGAGGAGTTGCAGCATCTAGCGATACTTCCAAGGGGTGAGGCAATTGTCAGGGCTTACAAAGTTGCTTGTGGTTGCATCTTTTTGTATTCTAAGTTAGTTTTCCCTTTGTTCTTGGTTAAAGCAGATATATGCTTTTAAGCTCCTCTGAAATAAAAATTAATGTACATGCCTCAACAATTAAGTTGAAAAGTTAATTGGATTAGAATTAATGTACGTTTCATCAATTAGATATCAGATATGTTCAAAGATGAGAAGTTGAAATATTTTTTTTAATGTTTCTCCCGTGAAATTGAATTATCTTTACCAGTGACTTTACATCAATAGAAGCTTCTGCTTGTTTGGTATCACAGTCAATTTCACTAGATAATGCCTTAATGGCCACAAGAATATTTTTTTCAACATTACTTCTAGACACGTGCGAATCTGTTACTAGACCCCTTCACTTATTAGATAGAAAAGTTGTCTGTCTTGTGTTGCTCTATGATTGAAGTACTCGTCCTTTTTGAACCTTTATATATTTTTGTAAAGTTGGTTCTTAATTTCTTGAAAAAAAAGATATATTATAAATTTTCCACTTAACAGAGTTTGTTAAATTTACTAATTGATTTTAAACAATATAGATTTGCACTATAATGAAAGTGAAAAAAAAAACAAAAAAAAACTACAGAGGAAGTTATTAATGATGCACAATCGAAAGAAAGAAATAAATAGTCTTGAGAGAGAGTTGAAGAACAAATGGATGGATGGATGGATGGATGATGCAAAATGGAGGCTGATTTGAACGGAAAAATAAATTACCCAGGCGTCATGGGCCTTAATGGGCCCATTTACAGCCCATTATCTTAATTGAAGCAACTTGATTGTTTTATTTTGGTATCAGCTTCAACCAGCACAAGGTATTATCATGGGCAAACATCAAACATGGCACTGTCAATACCACTGTACCCACCGTTTCTCTCCTTTACCAGGTGCTCCTCCCGCTTCTGCCGCTGTACGGCCGCCGCCACTGTTCTGTTCCGAACACTCTCTCCTCACGAGCCTCCAAACCCTTTACCCCTACCTCGTCGCCTCCATTCCATGGCCACCACCGTTGATAAATCCTCTCCGTTGCAAAACCCTCTCCATTTCCCGAGCTCTGCGATTAAAATCCCCAACGTTGCAGCTAGTACGACCGTTGAATCGGGATTGGACGGCTTAGATCATCCATCTCTTGTGGTGGTTTCGTTTTACCGCTTTGCTGATTTCCCTGATCATGCTTCTATGCGAAAACCATTGAAGGACCTCTGCGAGGAAGTGGTGAGTGATGATATACCGATATACTTACTATGCCTAATTATGCATTATATTTTTTTGGTTGGAAAGATTAAGAAATGGGATGTTTAACAGCGTGTATCAGGAGGAATCATCCTGGCTCCAGAGGGGATTAATGGGAGTATATGCGGGACCCTGGAATCTGTGGAAAGAGTTTTAAGCTTTATCCAGTCCGACGAGCGGCTGAAGGGGCTGAGAATGGTGGAGTCGCCCGTTACACCCGAGGACGAGGCCATCCACCATGGCCACACCAGCAGTTCTCCTCTTGCTGCTGGCGAAGACGCCCCATTTCGGTGGGACCATGTGCGTGTGAAGTTGAAAAAAGAGGTAATAATTTGTATTATGATTTCTTTTTAAGGAAACTTGGCCTGTAATAATAGAAGTGGCGACTATAGGGCCTGACTTGCACTCTGATCAGGTTTCACTCAATTATTTTTTTTTCTAGCTGTGGAATCGGGTAACTTCTCTGTGTTGGTTGGTTTGTGTTACTTTCTGGATGTCAGTTACTCCAGTTGGCTTATTACTATGCTCTGAGATCAGCTTGAGGTATTGGGTTTTTGATGTTCTTGGTTTTGAGTTGAATGGACCGGGGATTGAATCACTTAAGGTTCTAGAGAAATCATCATTAATGTCTAAGTTTCAGATTGCTATCAGGACCAAGTTCATGTAATCATGGTTGGATTTCAGTTATGCCCTTGTCAGGTTGTCAGCTGATTCTAGTTGTAATTATTTACATCCAATATATTTCTACTGGAAAGTCAGATTTACCACCTCTAGCATAACGCACATCTTGTTGTTTGCAACTCATATTAATGTTGTTTTGTTGTGTCACATTGATAGATAGTGACTTTCGGCGATCCAAGTGTGTTGCCTACCAAAATGGTTGGGAAGTACGTCAAACCAAGAGAATGGAATGAATTGATCAGTGATCCAGAAACTGTAAGTGCTCGTTATTATTAACCTTCTACAAGTAATTTTGTATGGGAAGAGCAAATGCTAACATTTTATCCTTTGACAAGCAGATGGTGATAGATGTGCGCAACATGTATGAGATCCGTATTGGTAAGTTCAAACGAGCAATTGATCCTTGTACTAATGCATTTCGAGAATTCCCAACTTGGGTTGATGAGCAGTTTGACATTGAAATATCCAAGGAATCAGAAACTACCAGCACTGACAATGGGACTCACATGCAATCTCAGAATGGGATAGAGAAGAGCTTACCTCGTGTTGCCATGTATTGTACGGGTGGAATTCGGTGTGAGAAGGCCTCCAGCTTTCTCCTAAGCAAAGGCTTTAAAGAGGTGCTGATGCAATTTAGTTTTCTTTTCTTTTGCATAAGTATAGTAAGAAAATATTTTTCATCTTTCAGTGTTTTAATTTGTGGAACACCAATGATTGTACTATTGTAGCAGGCAATACTTGCTGTCTTGACGTTGAAACTTATGTAAAGTCTGCATGGCACATACAGGTTTACCATCTGGAGGGAGGCATACTCAAGTACCTGGAAGAAGTGCCAAGAGAGAGAGCCTGTGGGAAGGAGAGTGTTTTGTATTTGATAAGCGGGTCTCAGTTGAGCATGGGCTGGTACCTGGTACCTACAAACTCTGTTACGGTTGTAAGCAACCTATTAGTGATGAAGACATGAAGGCGCCAGAATGGGAGTATGGTGTTTCATGCCCACATTGTTTTTCAACCAAGTCTGAGGAGGAGAAGGAGCGGGCCCGTGCCCGGCAAAGGCAGTTTAAAACTTGGGGTGTTATTGGAGGACCAGATAAGGGCAGAAGGAACCCAAACCCCGTCAAGATTGATGGAAAGGAGCATGATTTGGAGGGAAGGAGATTTCCGAACTCCGTCTAGTTCGAAAAGTTTTTTTCTTATTTTCTTATTTTCTTATTTTTTCTGAATTTTGTAGAATTTATTCCGAACTCAGCCAGTAACTATGAAGCCATGATATTGAACTTTTTGTGTTCGAGGAACTTCTGATATTATTTTTTGTAACATCTTTTGCACCATGAGGTATGAAGGATCCTGATTCGGCTTGAAAGCAAGCAGGTGTATTACGGTAGAATACTTAAATGCGGATACTTAAAAGCATATTGTCATTTTCCAAAAATTATTGAAAAAGTTTGGCAAAAAGAAAAAAAATGAAATGCTCCGACATTTTTTCAATCATAATTAAAAAATAAATCCCTGCAAAATTATAGCGTCTAAAACACGTGTTTGATCGTGGTATGAGGTACAATATTGAGACACTATATCATTATCCAAAGAGAAAACTGAGAAAATGAAAAAAATGCATAATATTTCATTCCATTCCATCTTCCATTAGAGGTGGAAAATAACTCGTGGTTTGTGACTCATTCATAACTCAGATTTTAGCTTGTTATAATTCGAGTTAAATCTGACTTGAACATACTGACTTATATTTTCTAACTCGAGTACGAGTCAGGATTGACTTGCTCGACAACTAGTCAACTGACTCGTATATTTGGACTTATCAAATTTCTATTTAAATGTCATTTGTATAATTTAAGCTTATTTAGTTATGTAATTTTTATTTTTATTTAATTTATTTATTTACTTTATAATTTATTTGTTATTTATTTCGATTTATCACTAGTTGTTTGGCACTCTATGGAATAGCAAAAAGTAGAAATATAATTGCTATTTCGACGAATTAATTTGCCAAATAAATTTTAGACTAAGTAGAAGAGTGCGGAAGAGTGCTAATCCGGTATACCAACTTATAGGTGGAATACCGGATTAGCTCTCGTCGGAATAACGATTATTATTTAATTATATTATATTATATTATTATATTATAATTATGAGTATGATTTATTATTATTATATTATATTATGATTATAATTTATTATTATATTAATATTATTATTATTATTATTATTATTATATTATTATTATTATTAAATTATGACTATTATTATTATTATTATATTATCATCACTATTAGTATTATTATATTATTTATTATTATTATTATTATTATTATATTAAAATAAATATAATTTTAGTATTATATTATTATATTATGAATATAAATATGATTATTTTATTATTATATTATTATGATCATGATTATTTATTATTATATTATTATTATATTATGTTATGATTATGATTATATTGTTATAATTATGATTATTTATTATTATTAGATTATTATATTTTAATTATGATTATATTATTATTATATTATGATGATTATGACTATGATTATTATTACTTATTATTATTATTTTATTATGTTGTATTATATTATTATATTATGATTATAGTTATGATTATATTATTATGATTATGACTATAATTATTATTATCATTAATATTATTATGATTATTATTTTATTATGTTGTATTATATTATTATATTATGATTATATTATTAAAATTATGATTATAGTTATAATTTTTATTATTATATTATGATTATATTATTAAAATTATGATTATTTATTATTATTATTATTATATTATTATAATTATGATTATAATTATAATTTTTATTATTATATTACTATATTATGATTATGTTTATATTTTTATCATATTACTATGATTACAACTATGAATATTTTAATTTATTATGATTATAATTATTATTTTTTATTATTATATTATTATTATTACTATTATGATTATTATTTTATTATTATTTTTATCATCATCATCATTATTAGTATCATAATTATTCATATTTTAACTCGATTAACAACTGTTAAACGATTTTTCACTCTTCCGAATAGTCAAAAATACTACTCTTCTACCACTCTTCTAAAAAGACACTATTTTATCACTTTTTCAAAATTAACACTATTCCAAAATTATTCCTTAATTTATCAAATGGACCCTATTGAATTTTTCTTTTGTCTATCCCCATACTCCGTACTTTTCACATGGCTGCCTCTCTTTTAATACTGTTAGTTTTAGCAACTTTGATCCTCTTTCTCAAACACTTGCGGTCGCGAAGGGAGACCATGAAAACAACTTTATCTCCATCTATTTTATATTTAATGAACGCAAGCAGTTATGAACGCATGCGGTAAAAAAAATTCTTTTTTTCTACGTTTTCGATTTCTAAACAAGCAACGAGAGCATATATATATGCGGCTGTCGGATGGGGCTGTCGCTCCTTCTTTGATTCTCTCTGTTATCAAAAACTGAGTAGAGTTGTTGGATTAAGACACATTTTTATTTAAATGAGACTACAAATTCGGATTATGTCAGAGATAATGGTATTTTACACTAAATTTAGAGCACAGAATCCATTTTATACACAATATACATGAGAGCATATACACAAAATTAATTTGCTATTTTATTCATTTTTGGGAACTTAAAGTGAAATTCTATAGGGAGAACCGGAGAGGTTTAAGAGTATTGGGCTTTCTATTCAGGCGACCAAAACATCAAATTTCGATGAATTAATTTATTGAATATATTTTAGACTAAATAGAAAAATGTGGAATAGTGCAAATCCGGTATACCAAATTATAGGTGGTATACCGAATTAGCTCTCATCGGAATAACGATTATTATTTAATTATGTTGTATTATATTATTATATTATAATTATAATTATGATTTATTATTATTATATTATTATTATAATTATCATTATGATTTATTATTATTATTATTATTATTATTATACTATTATAATAATTATTGTTATTATTATATTAACATCATTATTAGTATTATTATTATATGAATAATTTATTATTATTTATTATTATTATAATTATGATTATAGTATTATATTATTATTATAAATATAATTATATTATTATTATATTATTATGATTATGATTATTTATTATTATATTATATTATTATTATTATGATTATAATTTTATTATTATTATATTATCATGATTATGGTTATGGTTATTTTATTATTATATAATTATGATTATGACTATTTATTATTATTATATCATTATGATTATGATTATTTATTATTATTATATTATATTATTATGATTATAGCTATGATTATATTATAATTATATTATTATGATTTCAATTATTTATAATTATAATTATTATATTATAATTATATTGTTTTGATTATAATTATTTATTATTATTATATTATGATTATGATTATAATTTTTCTTATTATATTATTATATTATTATGATTACGACTATGATTATTATTATCATGATTATGATTATTATTTGATTATGTTGTATTGTATTATTATATTATGATTATGTTTATATTTCTATTATATTATTATGATTATAACTATGAATATTATTATTTATTATGATTATGATTATGGATTATGATCATTATTTTATTATTATTATTATTATTATATTATTATTATTATTATTATTATTATTATTATCATCATTATTGTTAGTATCATAATTATTCATATTTTAACTATTCTGATTAACAACTGCCAAATAATATTTTTACTCTTCTGAATAGTCAAAAATACCACTCTTCCAAAAATACACTTATTTATCACTCTTCCAAAATTATTTCTTAATTTGCCAAACGAACCCTAACATCCTATGTGCTGTCTTTTTTTCTTTCAATTTTCTTTGTATGTCTATATTTGTATTTCAATTTTACTTTTTCTTTTTTCTTTTCTCTTTGATTTAATTTATATTAACTCTTTTTTAATTTAAGTTAAAAAAAATTACATAATAAACTATTTATCTGCTACTTCAGAAAAAACACTAAAAAAACACTCATCATGTTCACACTGGTATACATGAATATTCATATAAAGGTGTCTTAGTGTTTGTACTTAATTGTTGGATATTCGTATTTTATTATGAAATGAAATGTTAAAGTTTATTGAAAAAATAGAAATACTACTAGAAAATAAAAGGTTTGGAGAGGAAAAGGTTGATAACAGCCAGTCTATAATGTTAAAAGTAAATAAAAAAGTAAATAAAAAATTATAAAACATTAAGAATTGAAGATACTGTTGTCATTCTCTCAATTCTCAAAAACCAGGAAAAGAGAAGTAATTCGTTCACTGCACAGAAATCTATAATGTTTGAAATTTTCAAATTTTCATGGAAATTTATAATTGCCGATTAGATATATTTGAACAAATTTGAGACAACAACGTCATAATTTGATAGAAGCTCGACGTTTTTTATTGAATAATACTAGAATAAAATTAGAGGGTCTAAATCATTGATAGAAAACTGTCATTTTTTAATTGGAAATAAATACGAGAGAATAGAAAGCAGACTTATCTTTAGGATTATTTTATTTTTCTAACTACTACACTGCGGAAAGCCGGAAACGACATAGGAGGCTCGGACGAGCGTTCAATTATAACTGAATTTCTAGAAAGCATTGAGCAGCGCGGGTCCCAGCTTCCAGTGACTTGTTACCAACCCAGAAGGCAGTAATACGAATCAGGATTCCACCAAAAATGCTAGCAGGGTTTAATTATGAAGTCTCCTGGCACTTGAGAAAAGAGAGCTTCATTTCTCCTGTCGAAATTTCCAAAGACCTTCCCTACCAACCTAATTCAGGAAACAGTCTCTTCTCCACTGCCGAGAAGCAAATATTAATCCCTTCCTCTCTCCGCGACGGTTCACTCACTCCCTCTTTTGTCCGTGTGTGCGTCTAGTTCTTTTCTTTTGTCCGTGTGTATTGAAAGAGGGTAAACTTATCCAAGTGATTGTGGGCGAGGCTTTTTGTTGGTCCTGCTCTTTGCATCAGTAAGTTCATCTTTTACTTCTTAATGAGATTAAAAACATTATATGCTTCAATGATGGAATTGGAAACTCTGGATTAACATAGTATTTACTATTTAGAGTAAACTCATAATTAAGCTGTCCTGTGAAACTTTCAAACAGATCCCTTGAGATTCTGCTGTTCCACTAACATATTATTTTTTTTGTTTAATGAAATATAGTAATCAATTTACCTACTATCAAGAAAAGACAATTCTACCCTCTTTTTGTGGTAGGTAAATTGCTTTTGCCCATTAAAAAAAGTATGAAAAAGTTGGTAGGTTTAGATTTACAATAAGTTGGTGAGTGTTAACTCTACCCACTGTTGCATTTGTGTATACGTGCTTTCTGTGTTGGTTTGTTCTTTAGTTAATCAGCTTGTACTTTAACGTATATTCACCAAATGAATTACACAAATGGTTCCTAAAATCCCACTAGTTCATTCTTGAATCTTGATCCGTGAATTTCCAAATTTTCTAGAAAAATTTTCACCTTTAAAAGTTCTTAATTGCAAGATAGAAATACACGCTGTAATATTGTTCAGTGCATTGCTTGTATTCTCTAAGCCTGTTTTTTCTGTCTGTAAACTCTTTTTATATTTGATTAATGAAATACATATAGTAGGCCATTTGCCTACTACTTCAAATACAAAAAGTTTCTTAATTGATAACAAATTGCTCCCATCTTTAACATATACTGACCAATTTAACATTTCTGTTCATTGTAGGAGCAATTAGTATTGCAAATATCTGCTTTAGATTTTCTTTCACTGTGTTATGTTTGCTCCGATATGTACACTTTTTTCCTAACTCTCTGTATAAATTCACTCACTTTGATTTGAATAATTCATTCTAGTTCAGTTATTCATCAACTGAGTGAACAAGGCTCTTTCCAAGATGGACGGGTCTCCAAACATTATACCAAGTATGCCTGGAAAAGACCCGAGCAACCTGCCTGTGCTGAAATCAAGTGAGCATTCCGATATTACATCAGACCCAACATTGGAATTCATTAGCAGAATCCTGTTGGAAGAAGAAATAGATGAACTGAACATCACTGGATTCAAAGAGGCACCAGCTCTAAATGACATGGAGAAAACCTTCTATGATATCATTGGACAAAAAAAACCACCTTCACCAATAAAACCACTAGATGTTAGCCGACCACAATTAGACCCTGAACCTACTACTAGTGAAGCCCAGGCTAGTTTGAGTTCAACAAGTCAAGGTTCGGTGCAGGACTCCAGGATTGAACACATACTGATAACAGAATTTGAAAGAGGAGTTAAAGAAGGGAAGAAATTTCTTCCTACTATTAATAAGCAGGCGATGGATTTGCAACCAAGCACGCATTCAATAGGTATAGTAAAGCACAAAAATGATTATTCAGTAGGGTTCGGTGAAGAAGAGAAAAGTGTTGGGTCTAAGAGCAAAAAGAGCACAATTGATCCTGACTTGGGTCATTTGGAGGGAAGACAAAACAAAATTTCCATGGTTTATTCTGACGAACCTGTCCGAGATGATACTTACGACAAAGTACTGCTGGACCATGAAGGAGACTATGCAAAAGAACAAATTCTAAACCTACAAGAAAGCATACAACATGAAACAAACTCAGGTATTTACACACAGACCCCAGAGGACCATACTGAGGTTCAGCTTCTTCTCCACCAGTGTTCACAGGCAGTAGCAATTGATGATCGGCTAAGAGCCAAAAAGTTGGTAGAGCAGATAAGAAAGCAATCTTCTCGTAATGGCAATGGTATCCAGCGGCTTGCATGTGTCCTTGCTGATGGGCTTGAGGCCCGCTTAGCTGGAATTGGACGTGAGTATTATCAGGGCATTATAGCAAAGCGAGTGATTACACCTGACAGTTACTTTCTAAAGGCATACCATCTTTACCTCACAGCAGCCCCCTTTTTCAGAGTTTATTTCTGTTTCGCCAACAATAACATTCTTAAAGCAGCACAGAATGCCTCAAAACTGCACATTGTTGATCTAGGTATTAATTATGGCTTCCAGTGGCCACCACTAATCCAAGCTCTTGCAAAAAGGAGAGGGGGGCCCCCCAATCTTCGAATTACTGGCATAGATTTCCCTCAGCCCGGCTTTCGCCCAGCTAAAAAAGTAGAAGAGATAGGTAAAAGATTACAGAATTATGCCAGAAGTTTCATGGTTCCTTTTGAGTATCAAGCTGTAGTATCAAAATGGGAGTCGATCTGCATTGATGATCTAAATATTAGAGATGATGAAATGCTCATAGTTAATACTCTCCTTCGCTTCAAAAAAGTAGGGGATGAAACCTCTGACATGGATAGTCCAAGAAATCGAGTTCTCCGTCTTGTCAGGCAGATGAAACCTCAATATTTTGTCCAGGGGATATTTAACATTTCATTCAGTCCCTACTTTGTTACACGTTTTAAGCAGGTCCTGTCATTTTACAGTGTGATATTTGACCTACTAGACTCGACAATACCACGGGATAATGCACAAAGGCAGTTGCCTGAAAGAGTGTTCTTCATACCTGATATCATTAACATTGTATCATGTGAGGGGACAGATTGGATTGAGAAACCTGAGACCTACAAGCAGTGGCATCTCAGGACTTTACGGGCTGGGTTTGAACCATTACCAGTGGATCCACACATAATGAAGGAATGCATTAACAAGAGAAATGGCTACGATAAAAGATACTTTATTCAAGAGGAGGGTAACTGGTTACTTCAGGGGTGGAAAGGAAGGGTAATTACTGGCCTTTCTACATGGCGACCGAAGCTAGAACAAGATGCTTATAACTAATGAAGAAAGAAGAACGCATCTCATATGTGATAAACTTAGAAATGTATGGTTCCCAAAGCTATGGCATTTCTTCGTTGTATTATATAGCCGAAGAGAAGTTTGTGAACAAAAACTTTCCACTTTCCAGCATACTTTTTTCAAGTATGCGGATTTTGTTTTTTTGTTTCTTTTTTTTTTTGGTACAGAATCCTAAACTTAGTTGACGGATGTTCCATGACCTGGCATTTTGTGCATGATTAGCTAGTAATAGTTTTTTTTTTTAAAATTCTAATGCTTTGAAACTTAATGGTTAAGAGAAAAAAGAATGCAGTTCAACTGCCATGTGACAGATTCAAGTCCTAGCCCCATGAAACGGCACAGAGTATCAATAAGCCATTTCTAGGTAATAAAATTAATGACATATGAGGTCAGCTAACATCTCTACACAAACATATACAGCACAAGTTTTCCTCATGTGGCACCCACAATACAAAATTTAGGAAAAGAGCAAACAATCAAGGGGTGAAAAGAAGGGGGGAAAAGAACGCAAACAAATAATTATATAGCAAGCAATGCACCAAGAACTATTACAAAATAATAAACTAAGATCCCGACATGATGTTGTTCAACATGGATGCAATCTTGGCAGTCTTATAATCATCCCTCAGTTGGATAAACCTGAAATAAGATAATATATTAGCATACAGAAAGACATAATTTGTTAAGGACAGAAAACTTCAGAAGCTTTTTGTTGAGCAACAAATATCTACTGTCACATTATATATCTGGCAAACAACAAACATACTATGTTATGTATCTTTATTACAAATCAATATGACAGAAAACTAGACCACAAAGTACCTCAATGCATCATTCCTGATACTTGGGGTTCCATCAAATAGCGAGGCCAGGCTTTCAGGAGCCACAATAAAGACATTAGCCAAACTGGAAAGATAACAATAACAGTTAGCGCCAGAATCATCATTGTCAAAATCATTCTATATAACATTCAACTTTTGTGTGTATGTCTGCAAATTCCCAAATATCACTCTCACCCATATGAAACTAAAAACATTGTCAGAAACTTTAACATTATATCAGGTGCCAAAACATCCTCAGAAACTTTAACATTATATCAGGTGCCAGCCTTCCCAAAGATGCTCCAAATGTCCCCTCTTTTCCAACACAAGTACAAAAGATAAGAGGACAATTTGGATATATGTGAAGAAACTGGGAGTACTAATATTCATCATATTTTAGGGAGGCAGTTAAGATCTCCTGTTTGGCAGAATATATATATAGAGAGAGAGAGTTCGACTATGGTGCTTTGCAAAGCACAGAGGCGTTGTGTGTTTTGCGCTCTATTTTCAATTTCAAGTCAGAAATAATCGATCTGAACCGTTCAATCTAATCTTCATATCAAAATCTATTACTAAATCAAATTTTATATTTTTTTAAATTTTTTTGCTATTTTTCCTGATGAGGAGAAAATGATTTGATCTGAGAATTCTGGTTCATCCAAAAATGACGGTTTTCCCACTATCCAAAAAAATAGCAAATAAATTCTAAAAAATATAAAATTTGGTTTACTAATAGATTTTGATATGGAGATTAGATTGAGCGGTTTGAATCGATCATTTTTAACTTAAAATTAATAATAGAGAGCAAAGCACCATAGCCTAATTCTCTCTCTCTATCTATATATATAGTAATAACCATATTTAAAGAGATTCATATAAAATTATTCTGAAATAAACAAAGAGAAATATTTAACATACATGCCAAGCAATTCGAACTTCTCATCTATAGATGGAGCATTGAAGCTCCTAACAAACTCGCCGTACTCTGTAATGTCACGCTTCAGCCTCAGCCCACCACTATACATCCACAAATTGCAACAAATGAATTAGGAGAAATTTTATGGCAGGACACTTAATATTATTCTCAATCTGCTTTTTTGTTACTCACTCTATCCAATTATTATAAGCAAAATTAAATTGGGTTAAAGGTTCCATTGATATTACACATACTATTTCATCAAGAAATTAAATATATGCAACTATAATATAGTTTTAACTAATGTAACTTTTAGAAGCTAATTCCATGAAAAATTAGTTTTACAATCCCTGTGATGTCAATATAAAATAGAAGCTAACCTAATTTGGATCAAATTTAGTGCAAATCATTAAGTGAACCAAGAGTTCAAGATGGATATTGGGTAACACTGACTGACAGATGTGTTTTTCATTTCTATTTATATCCTCAGGGTACCTTCTTCCTAGTTACCTCCCATGAATCTATTTTGAAGGGAAACAAGTAAAAACGTAATAACAACAACAATGAAATCCCAAAGAAATTGGGGTAGGCTAGAAAAGTAAAAAAACTTAACCACGGAGATTTTATTTAAGAATCAGATTTTTTTTTTTTAACAGTAGGCACCTTAGAGTGGCGATTAAATCTACATTCTTTGAAGATTGCATTTAACAGCAGCTAGTTCATTTTCTTTTGCTCTAGTTTTTTTTATCAATTTCATATATAGGTTGAAACTCATAAAATAAAAGAAAAACATGGAGGATACCTTGGACTGAAAGCAAACTTCTGCCAATGAGTAAGAAGTCCCTTGTGCAATCGGTTTCCCTAAAATATGAAATCTTATTACCAAATATCCCAAGTTCATGATTACATCACAATTCTAGGAAAATTTTTACTAATATCTCATTTATAGTCAATCAGACAGCATCCAAGTATTGAAATTAAAAATGACTTGCATGTTTTGTGGGAATAATTGATCAAAAACTTGAAGATACATTACCAATTCAGTCAGAAAAGATTGCTTGTTAAGACCCTCAAGAGCAGTGAATGCAACCTCTAAAACACGAGAGAGATATGCCACAACCCTAAGATGAACAACACAGAATATTAAACAGAAAACAAATACCGACTGATAATATATTTTAGACGATAGAACAAAACCAGAAAGAAAACCTGATGCAAGCATTTGTTGGCCGGTGATCAGGAGCAACACCATCATCTGGCGACCTATAATCAGTGGTTTTCTGCTCTGTAGATAGCAATCTTTCAACCTAGAATATTCATTTTATTAGATCAGCAACTATAATCCTAGTAAAAGAGGATCACATAGGATAGATTTACGACAATACAACAAGCCAAATTAATCCTATAATAAAAAACCTCACATGGGTGGTACAATACAGTACGTCAGTACCATATTCCCAGGGACAGTATAAGAAACAAATCCTACCATATAGGTGATAGCTCAAACCAAAAATTACTGGTTCCGTAGAAGTACAATACTCCAGACTTTTCCACACAAGATTCTGTCACAACTTCACCACAATAAAGAAGAGTCCAAAAGGATCTCACACATCCACAAAATGACAGGATTTCAGTGGGAATATATAAGTAGGGTCCACAAGTCTCACTGATGCCATGGTCCCAAATTTCAATTCCTGGCAGTTTATATACACATGGTGATGTTAGAGAGAGAAACCTCAGCCATGACAGTATCAATGCACTGCAAAAGGCCCTTATGGGCTGCTCCTTCAACATTAGATATTGCAGAGCCCATCTCTTCACAAGCTGCCGCATGAGCACCTTCGACTGGAAGCAAGAGCCGTGATATCGTATTCGAGAAATACTGATCAAATGAAAGTTTTTGTTGAGATTTTAAGTGTAAAAAGAAGGAGATTCAATTTAAAAGAAATCTAAGAAATGAAAATCTTCCAGATTGCCAGATCTTGGTGGTCAGATCTACCAAAACATTTAATCACCAATCAGCTATATTACTGGTGTTTGGCTTTCTTTTTTTCTACTTTTACTTAATGTAAAGAGAAAGGACAGTTGAATTGGATATATCAAGTATTTATTAAGTCACAAACTCTCAATTTCAAGTCTGATGACTAATTAAAGCCAAATTAGGTTAAAATTGAGTGCGGTTCAGGTTGCTGCATTTTTTAGGATTAGTTTGTCAATATATTCATTACCTGTTGTAGTATGGCAATGCTATTAGCACATCTCTGCACAGCAATCATGAAAGCCTTGAAGCTGTTCTCACCAGCAGCTGCTGCAGCCTCAGCCTGAAATCATTACAGCATACACTTTTCATGATCAAGGCAAAAGGAAGAAATATCACAACCACAAAATAAATGGAAAATAATAAAGTCAAGGTAGCATTTATACTTGAGTGGCAGCAGCAGCAGCAACTCTTCGACTAACACTTGTGCCTATGACAAACCGATCCCGCAATGCTGCAGCTTCATTCAAGCTCTCTCTAGCACGCTCAAGCCCTTCAGTCAAGTATTGGCTCACCTGTAATATTTAGAGAGAGAAACTGAGATGTAGGGAGACTCAGAAGACATAGCAGGTTTTGTGAATGATGCTTTTATATTCCTATTCTATTTTTTTTTCATAATGCACTTACTTGGTCAAGCAAACATGTAAATACTGATCTGACATTGGCTGCAAGGGTAGACGACTGCTGAAAAGTAGCAAGAACACTTAGTATAATAACCAAGAAATGAAACCACCACAAATACAGCTCCATTAATAGAAGTATAATAGGGACCTGAGAGGACAACAAGGTGCATCTAGATATAGCTTCTTCATTCCATCTGACAAACTCTGTAACCACAGTTACCGAAATCTGTTGTTGAGGAGATGTGGTTAAAGCAGCTGCTTTTGCCCGTGAAATTGTGCCAGTAATTTCAGGTTGCTGTTGCAGGGCTTCTGCACGTAGCTCTTCCATCTGAAAAAGGAAAAACAATATCAAAACACCACCATCATTAGGCTATTTTGGTTCAGGCAGCTACATGAGAACCCAAAGCACTGGATGCTTTGTCAACGTACAATGATATGTCAAAAAGTGTTAAAGAAAATATTTCAGGGTTAAACCTTTATTTGATAAAGCTGCTTCAGTGATGCTTGCTCGTATTCAGCATACTCATCCTTGTGTGCAGTAAAAAGTGACTCTGTGAGTCCTGAGGTACAAAGCAATGGCATTGTCATCGTAAAAATGATTTATACATGCATATGCATAATGCATGCACTGAGAAAGAAAAGGAGAGCACTGGACAACTATATGCAAAACTGAAGGAACATGATTCATACAAACAGCCCTTTCCTGGTATATGGTATACACCATTAGATGTGTATGGCAGCACCATCAGCAGACTCTTAATGCTTACAGTTCGGTTTATTTTTCAACTTCAGGAAATATCCAATTCTTAACTAAGCATCAAATCATGCATACAATAACCTAGCATCAGCGAAGCACTAATGTGAGATGTACTCTAAATATCATGGAAAAGAGGTGGCTACCTTCAACATCCAAGTCCCCACATCCGACAGACTGCAACTCTTTGGCCAGTTCTTCTGTCTTATCATATGTCACTGCAAGAATTCTTAGATACTGCAGACAGTATGAGAGAGAGAAAGAGAGAGATTTTAATTCTTTGTTTCAACTGCAGTTTGAGATGCAAAATATTAATAAAACCAAGACTTACAAGTTGAAGTCCACCCTCTTGGATAGGAGGCAAATTCACTAAAGAAGGCTTAACCAAAAGCTTGTCAAGAATTGCTGTCACTCTTTGCTCCAGCACTCTCTAAAATAACAAATGTCATGTAAAAACAGTGCAAACAAAAGCAAGGGCATTTTTTTTTCAGGTCAATGTTGGCTAACTTGAAGTTCCGAGTAAAGGATGTTTCAGTCACAACTTTTTGTTTAGAACTCGTTACAAGTTCATTCAAATATATTTTATCTAAATCATGCCCTAGTTTTCAAATGATTTAGCTGAGAAACATTGCCATAAATTTCTTTATTATGGCCTCCCAATTTTTCAAATGATTTAGCTCAGAAACATTGCCATAAATTTCTTTATTATGGCCTGTAACTTTAGATATGTGTTGATGACCACCAAGCTTCAACATTTGTAAGACTATGCACGGCCATTTTTTGTTTAAAGAGGTGACAGTCTGCTATTACAAAAAAAAATATATATATATATACAGTACAATGACATACCAAGCATGAAATGGTATACCTGAACAAGGATGGACATGACATCATTAGGTGAAGGGAAAACTGCAGTGATTGTGGATGCCTCCTTACATACAGTCTCTGTTAAAAGGGTTTTATTTATTAAATCAACAAAAATACATCATAGTATAACTGTGTGGTTTCTTCCAATCTAATATGCCCAAAAGAAAAAAAAATGGCTTTTACTATGACCTAATGTAACCCCTTATCTACCCTAGGGTCCACTCTTAGTTGCACGTGCTGGCCAGTATATACAGTATAATAAGGTGTCACCATTATTCAGATCAGGATTGGCCATGCTTGTGAAATACTGAAAGCAGAACCACAAAGCTACCAACTTTTAAGCAAAAAAAAAACAAATATCATATCAGACCTCTTACAACACAGCACACAAGAAAATCCCACATATAGTTCTCCCATGCAAACATGTTGTGCTACAAATTAAAGAATTTTCTCTCAGTACCAGATATTTCCTTGTATAGAGTTGAGAGACCACGTGCAATGTTGGTTGTGCCAGATTGTAATCCTTTGTCACCAAGTACGACTTGTATATCCTCGTTCATCACTTCCACATCTATAAACATTGGCCTTGAGGCCACATAATGTTGCATTGCACTCGTTCCCCTGTTAAACTACATATAACATATCCATTAAGAAAGACGAGTATTAGAGGTATAGGTTGAGATGAGTATAATTGTATAGGAGATATTGTGTGATGTATAGTGTGGAAGATGTTTAGTGTTTAGAATTAGTTAGTTAGACAATTAGTCGATAAATAGAGGCTTAGTCATTGTTATCATTCTCTCTTCCCCTCTCATTCTCCAATTCTAATATGGTATCAGAGCAGGAATATCACTGGTATTAGGCTCACGCCTATTCCAGAAACCATGAGCTTTATTCCACTCTATTCCAGATTGTATTCCCTTTTTCCGCTTATTCCCAGTAAATAACCTTTATTCTACTCTATTCCTGTCTTCTCTCTCCTTCTATTTTGCTATTCCAATAAACCTATATTGTACTCTCCTTCTATTCTTCTCCGCGAGATCAAGATCTGTACACGATCTGATAAATTCATGGATTACGACCTCTCTGATCCAGTAATCCAACCTCAGATCCAACCTATACCTCTAACAATGAGCAAGATGTAATTGTTAAATTGTATGAATATCCTTCTTGAATTCAACACATGTTAAAAAGTGAGAAAAGAAGTCTAAATAAGCTACAGATCATTTAGTGCACAAAGACAAGTACATGTCGGGTGCAACTTTGCAGTTTCACGAAATTTCGTTCAAAGAATCTGCATGCATGCAAAAAGTACCTGAGATAAAATTTTGGCACACTCTGACATTGTGGATAGTTCTCGTCTTTGTGATGCTGTATCAAACCGAGCCAGCAATCTATTCTCCAATTCTGAAAAATGCACAAGAAAATGAAATTTCATACATGTCACCAGTTCAAACAACATCACAAATTAGGAACTTCTTCGGTACAGCAAGTTAAGCTGTGCTAGCCGGTACAGATACATATGGGGTAGTACACGAGAGGCCAAATACAAAGTGGCAATTTCTAAAGCCAGTCTCTGATGCTGTCCCCCTGCCCAGTCATTGTACAAAGGGCATGTTCTGGTAATATTTGAGCCTGTAAATGAAGAAAAGCTGGTAGCACGTGCACCAGCAAGGATACTCTGATCTAATTCAACCACTTGTAAGAAAATATTTATCCTTTTTTGTTTCATTCATTAATGTATATATTATTTTTGGTGCTCAATTGCATTTGGCTTCTGTTAAGCCACAGTCAAAGCATAAATACACAATTGAAGGTCAAACAAACAAAACTAATCCCCTTGCAATGTGTACAGCTGCAGATCTTGACCATCGTATAATTGACCATTTGGAACCTCCTACCATATAACACATTAGTGAGACACTGGATAACATTTTTTTTACCAAAATCTAGGGTACCAGAAATCTTTCAGCAATAAATGTTAAAGAAGTACCAACAGGATTCCAAAGGGTCAGGACAAATTCTTACAAAGATGCAGTGGCCAGGTCCATCCCCAGAGGGAACTACAATATGGGATTTTTATCCATCATTCTGGGAAAAACAAGCCTACCCCAATAAATTTGGGACAAGGTTTTGTCATTGGTGTTGTTATATTCTATAGAAAGACAATAATAAATGGGGATGCTATATGACACCCACCATTACAATAATCTTGTAGATTTGCAACTGCAACTTCTAACCCCCTGCTTGCATTAGAAGCACCTACAGCTGATGAAACACCTTGCCTTCCCGCATCCTCTTCAGCAAAAGAACCTACATACATGGAAAGGTATTAAAAAACTTCACGCCCACAGAATCATTGTGATATACAGTTGTGTAAAAGAAAAGCAACTAATTGAAAAGTAATAAAAGCGACAAGATAGAAATGACACTCACGTAACTTCTGTGCAATGGAAGCAGCCTCGGCAACACGACTGTCATCAGAAAATAACGGAGAGAGTTCCATAAGATCTCCAGGGGTACTATTGAACTCCATCAAGTACTACAAAAAGAAATGATTTTGCCTTATAGAAATAAACTATAGAATTTTTTTATCAAGGAGATGAGCATTTTACATTTACATACCTTGATAAGCTCAATAGTCTGGCTAGCCATTTCTCTCTGTGATTCTGCACTCTGTTAAGAGATGAAAAAAGTTGCTCATGTAAGAACATTTCGCTATTTCATTGAATGTAAAGGCAAAATTGGCAAAGCAAGGATATGGTGCCACATAGTTTTTCCTATGAATGATTTCATGAATTATAGTTCAGTTTTGTTACCACTTGATGAGTAAACAGATGATTCTCAAATTGCACCATATTTGACACAGAATCTATCTAAATAACAAAATAGCTTCTAGAATTTATGTATTTAACCAAAATAACAAAATATCTTCTAGAATATTTTATGAACCTTGGTCCATCCAAAAGGATAACTGTAAAAAAATCAAATGTCAGAATCCTCAAGACACTAACAAAAAAAATTAAAAATTAAAAATTAAAATAAATAAACATAAGAATTGAGTTTACTACCTGTAGATGGTCCCCAATTTTTGCCGCAGTCTGACCCACACTGGATATACGTGTGTCAAGCCTTGCGAAGCTGTCAAACAAACCATCTACACCTTTTTCTAGCTGTAACCAAAACAATGAAAAAACATGATTCTACAAAACATGTTGTGTTTTGATGTGTTTGTTGGATGAAAACCCTCATCATTTGTTTTTGTGTTAAATTGAACCCATTCACAAGTCATAATTTTAACAGCATTAAAGGTCCCGGACATGATGCACCAACCTGAGTAAAACCTGAGACCAAAGTTAAAAAGAACCTTACAGTCCCAAATTCTATATTTCTGGTCTTCAACTTGTGCTTTGTAGCTTCCACTGACAACATCGTATCTTATAGGTAAGTCATATAAGGTCCAAAATGGATCAAAAAAATATTTTACAGGCCCAGAAGAACCAAAAATAGGAAGGGTTTATTTCTGGATTTCCTAATTACTCATTTTTTTCAATGCTGACTGGGACAACTATCTAATTACTAACAAGGGCGGAACCGGAAACTATTGGTAGGGGGTACCCGGGTCAAAAGAAGTTTTATTTTTCATTGCACCAAGAAGGAAGACATTATTTTTCAGTCGGTCAAGGTGTACCCTGATTACTAATTAACCACATGGTGGAATTTGAACTCAGGACAATAAGCTTCACTATGTGTGAAACTAATCAGGTGCTTTGAAAGCTTATGATTATTGTTTATTTTTTTTTCTATTCACATCAGTATCCAGCAAGAGCAACACAGCTAAATCATTTAAACAAAAAGAAGTTGACAAATTCATAATGAACCAACCTCCCCTAGTGTTCTTCGGTGCTTGGTATCCTGTGCAATGACCTCCTGCTTTACGTTCTGTAGCCTCGTATCAATCTTTCATCAAGAAAACAAAAAATCAGAAACAAGAAAAACATGAGCAATTTAAATAGTGCAATTCAACATGTAGTAGTCTCAGTACACAGTACAGCAGCTTGAACACAAGGAGTCAGGTATCTTCTTTTGCTTGAACATAGAGCATAAAATAAATAAATAAAATAGAAATGAGAAATAAACCTGGCTTCTGAGATCTACTAATTCCTTGCAAGACTGCTTGAACAGAGCCAGCAGCTCATCGACAGCTGGAAACAACGGCACACCACCAGTAACAGCGCCCGGTATGTTGCGCAAGTTCCCATTTGGTACCGAATCACCTCCTTCAGCCGAATCCGACTCTTCTTCTGTGAAATTTGGTAACAGCTCGTTGACTAGTCCACCAAATAGCGCGTCAAAGGAGAAATCTCCCTGCAATGTCCGGCTTTGAGCGCAAAATGGAGAAGAAAAAAGCGTAGATGAGAGGAGAGACTGAATTATACCTTGAAGTCTTCCAACTCCAGTGTGAGAGGGAGAGCCGTGTCAGCTGAAGCCTTGGAGGAAGGCATGACGTGGTATCATGTAAGAGCTCGATACGATCGGAGATGGAAGAGAAATTTACGAACTTGTTTTTCTTTCTACCTAGTTTCAGGTAGGCTTCAAAATTTATTAGGAGAAGTTTGGCGATCTGAATCGGAGAGGGAGGGAGGAGGGATCAAGCGGAGCGGTGGGGGTTTCAGTTTCAGACCCGTTTATTCCATTATCCGACCCGGACAGTAGCAGATTAGCGGACCATTGACCCGACCCGATGGATTAATCTGACCCGATCCGAATGCGACCCAATCCGACATAATTCAAAGATAAATAGAGTGGATATGGATTTTAATTTTTTTTAACTGAATCGGGTCAGGTTGGGTTCGAGTCAACCCGACCCAACCCGATTAATTATGTTTTCTGAAGTAATTTTGTGATTTAGTATTAATTAAAACTTAAATATACATTAATTAAGATTAATTATAAATTATTCAATACTTCATTGCTTAAAATTATATAAAAATAATTAATAAATATTAATTATTTACACGGGTTGGGTCGGGTCGACCCGTGACCCGTCGGGTCAGATATGAGTCCAAAAATTTTGATCCAGATTTAATCAGATCATATTCAGATCGGATCAAGAAAAATAATAAAATAATAAAATAATATAGCGGTCTTGTTGGTCTGTTATGGACTTTAAAAATTTAATTTATACATACAAGATTTTGTATCAATATTTTATATAAAATTTATTAATTTTTACTGATACTTTTTACAACTATTTCGGAATATATCCTGATTTTTGCAGATAATATGAGCAGGTCAAGTTTTTTCATTCAAAAATAAAATATAAATATAAAAATATTATTACAAACTTTTTGAGATTTGAGAGGGCAAAAATACGATATTATACACATTTTCAGTCGAGGGGAAAAAGGAATATAATATGAAAATCTGGTCCTTAAAAAATTATAAAAGTGGAAAAAATTATAAAAGTGGAATATGATCATATGAATATTTGATCCTTCATGTGTCGATAATTAATAATATCAATATTAGTTCTATAACGATATGAAAATCTGGTCCTTAGAATTATAAAAAATTAAGGATATCAGTATTAGTTCTATAATGATATGAAAATCTGGTAAGTTTAATTTAAAAATGTTCATTTTATATATTTGATGTCCAACAAGGGCGGATGTAGTATATACCATGGGTCAGTTGACCTCCCTGAATTTAAAAAAATAGTATTTTTAAGTTAAAGTTTTGTTAATTTAACCCCTCCGGATCAAATTTATGATCCTCCTGGATTATCTAATTACTTTTCATTGAAAAAAATATTTAATATCGTGGATAATGAAAGAATTATGTAAAAATTTTAAAATATGAAGTCTCGTGGAGGAAAAAAAATTTATCGCTATGATTATTTATTATTTTGACTTTTATTTTTTTATTATTTTTAATATATAAAAGATATTATTTTAATATTTTATTTAATATCTGATTAGTTAATGGATTTAAATTCGATAAGCTATTGAATTCGATTACTGACCCCCCGACCAAAATCTTGCATTCGCCCCTTCCAACAAGGAGATTCGATGGTTGGATATTGTTCTGTATCCCCCATAATTTGGCATCCAAATTATCTGCCATGTTTCCTCAAGGACAGAGTGTATAAACAGTCACACAACTAGGGATGACAATAAACCCCATGGTCTATCCGGTCTATCCAAACCCGTCTGACTCGACGGTCGACCCATCCGGCTCGAAGGTCAAACGGGTAGGGCCGGGCGAGTACGGGTTTAGGATGAGGCTCGTCCGCCCGCCCCGTAATATCAATTATATGTAATATGTATTTATATGTGTTATATATAATTGTATAATTGTATATCAGTAACTTATCAAATTGGGTAAATTTAATAATTTAACTAATAGAATGTTCACTTAAATTAATTTTTTTAATTAAATATCATAATTTGTAAATTGAGTACTTGAGTTGGTGCAAATATTTAATAATTTTTAGACTTAAAAAATAACTTATACTATGATAGTGTAAATATTTAATAATATTTTAATTTAAATACAATAATCATTCTCTAAAGATATAATATTAAGAAGAGAGAAATCGTTAACCAAAAAAATTGTTAATTGATTATGTAATAATTTAATTAAAAAAAATATAGCAATAAAATATTGTTGACAAAGTCGGGACGGGACGGATACGAACGGGTAGGCCCATTAAGCATCATGGGCGGGCCGAGTCATCAAATTTAGACTCGGAGGTAAACACCGGGTAAGCCAGACCAAAGATTTTAAAAGACGGGTCAGACTCCAACTTTAACATAAACCCGACCCGACCCGACCCGGCCCATTATCATCCCTACACAACATAAATT
The DNA here is from genome assembly GCA_037127355.1 of Schoenoplectus tabernaemontani. Taxonomy (NCBI): domain Eukaryota; kingdom Viridiplantae; phylum Streptophyta; class Magnoliopsida; order Poales; family Cyperaceae; genus Schoenoplectus; species Schoenoplectus tabernaemontani. Next base: position 11,667,824 of record CM073746.1, read on the forward strand.
CAAATGAGTCTTATCGTCCACCCTTATAATTATCCATTCGTTAATCTCTTATATAAGCTGGAGACATTATCTCGTGAATGGATTTGTGAGTGTCCGAAGAAAGTAAACTGCATAACGATTAATAAATAAGCTATTTCAATAACAATTAAGCACATATATTTAATAAATATAAATATTTACAAAACATATAACAAAATCGTTCAGCGGAATTTAATAGAATGTAAATGTTATTTAATATTATTTATTTATTAACTTATCTACTTTATATATTATCATAAATCATTAATTACATACATTGACATAAGTATTACTTTGACGTAAGTAATCTCTTTTGAGCGAGAATATTTTTTTAATATAAATTTGATGTGTAATTGACGTGTATTATAGGAATAAAACCATATGCTTCTATTAAATTTCACATAATAGTTTTATTTATATCTTTATATATTATGTATATATTTATATATGTTAACTATATATTTTTAATTGTTAATCGAAATAACTCAGTTATTAATTGTTACATATAAATTTACTTTCTTTTGATTAAATAATCACTCACATGACAATTCTTAATACATAAAGAAGGTTAAGTCTTCAAACTTTTTAAGAATATCACATCTTCATTATTGATTTTGTTTAAATCTTTTCATCTACTTAATTGTTCATATAAAATAATTTCTCTCTCCTCATTTAAAATAATGTATGTAATATACTTAAGGTGAAACTTTCAAACATGTCACATCATTTTTCTCCACCATTGATTTTATTTAAATCTTATCATCTTCTTGAATCCAATGATTTATATAAAATAGTTTATCTCTCATCATTTAAAATAATGAATGTAATATACTTAAGGTGAAATTTAACTCTTAAAATAATTTAATTTTTTAATATGATCATTTATAGATTATTATGTATTTATCTATATTATTTATTATTATTATCATTATTATTATTACTTATCATTTAAAAATATTGTGCCTAAATTTTCTTTAATGTGAAATTTTATTAAATATATTTTAAACTTTAAATTGTTAATTATTTATTTGATGAGTATATTGACGGGATGAAGCCTGAATTATAGCTCTAGTAACGATTAATTTAAATATAAAAGATGGATGAGTGAATAGTTATAAGGGTGGATACATACAATATTTTACAAGTTTCAGCTGTGGAACCTTAAAAGAAATTGAGGGATTCAATGACACTAAATTTGGTGATATCAAGTTACACTAAATATTTTTAAAGTATCCGAAGTCTGAACAGTTAATTTAAATTATTTAACGTGATGGATATATTAAAATAAATTTATAGATTAAATTTTATATATTTTTTATTTTTTTTACTCTTTATTACAACATTATTATTTTTAGATCATTGAATTTTATAATCATCTTAATAAATAGTTAAAAAATTAAAAATATCTAATTTAATCTATAAGTATATTTTTAATATATCTATTATATTGAATGATTTGAATCGACTGATTAGACTTGAAAAATATTTAGTATAACTTGATGTTACAAAAAATTAATGTCATTGAATCCCTCCTCAACGAATTTATCAATGATGTCACAAAATTCTAAGTTCCTAACACAACATTTTGTGGGTATTACGTTCGCATACCTTGATGATGCCAGAGTCAAGGGCGGGGACAAGGGAACTAGCTTTCCATGATTTATGTAAATGTGCATAAAAATTATGAAAATTATCAATTGACCTCCTTATATTATATTTGAATTATTTAATACTTTGAATCTTGTCAATCTAGTTCTCTATATTCAAATTCTGATTCCACCCCTAGTCAGAGTAGACTAAATAGTTTTTCATGTCATTTATGGGTGTAAATGAATCGAATACGGACGGATAATGATTTTATTGTATTCGCATTCATTATAATTTTTCAGATACGGATACAAATATGAACGGATAATGGACTTACGATATATGTATTTGTTATAATTTTATGGATATGAATTTGAATATGAATTCAAATATGAATAGGATATCGGACAAATATGGATACTAATATATTTCGGACATTAAAAAATTTATATATATAATTGAAAAATAATTACATACTATTTTTATAGAATTACAAATTATAGAAAATAAAATATTAATTATAAAAACTAAATGCTAATTATCATGATATTAATAGTTCAAAATGTATCAATGAATTATAAAAAAATATAATACAATAGCACAAAATTAGATATAAAATTAATTAGATTTGTGATCTAAGATAAAATCTAATAAAAAATATATAATATAATTTTTTTGGATATATATTTAGATAATGAAAAATAGACAATGAAAATTTTCAGATATGTATTCAGATAGTATCAGATCGGGTATTTTCGGATAATTTCGAATATTGATGAATAATAGCTAAATGATCGAATACGGATAGATAATAGACAAATTATATCTCTATTCATTAAAAATTTTCAGATGCTGATACGGATTAAATAATTTTTTTTTTTTAAATCGGATTGCGGATAAAATTGGATAATATTATGTCCGTTTACACCCTTACACCATTAATTCGGGATATAAAAAATTTGAAGAAAATAACAAAAAATAGAGCCGTCCAATTCTTAGTTGTTTTATATAATAATATAGATATTTTTTTTCACATGCATTATGCATATATTCTTATAGTCTAAATTTTAGACCATAAGAGTAAGAATACATGCATAATGCATATGAAAAAGAATATGTAACATAACTTTTAACCATGACCTATATTAATTTTATGATAACTTCCTAAAATCTTAGTAGTCTAAATTATGTCATTTATACTAGTGAAATTTCTGTGGACTCTAAGAATCTATTTGAATTTTTCTTGAATTTTGACCCAACCTTATTTCTTGATAGTCAAATATTTTGTGCAGCCTATGAACCTATATTTTTACCATCACGCTTCAAATATTATAACATACATAGTTTTAGCAGCTGGTCCATATTTTTGTATCGTTTCACTTCATTATATAAACTAAAAGGTACAAAAGCATAGTAAGCCCCCAACAACTCGTCTTTTATTTTACAGAATTTTTGTTTGATTTTTTACTAATGTGCCAAATATGATCTGATCTGACACTAGGGGTCAATCGAATCTAATTTGATACAAAGTGATTGAGAATAAACGAATCGGATACCGATTAAGATTTTTTTATCAGTTATGGATCAGATACCCTATCCATCCATTGATTTTATTTTATGATTTAACACTAATTAAAAATTTTAAATATATATTAATTGAAATTAATTAGATATTATTAATATAAATTTACTTAAAAATATATAATTTTTTTAATAAATACTTAGCAATTTTATTCGGATCAGGTTGAATCGATCTATAACCTATTCAAATTAGATCAGATTAAAGAAATATTGATTCAATTTTAAATAAATCAAATTAAATGGGATAAAAAAATAATAAAACAATGATGATATGACTCGTACCATTTACATCCCTTATTCTTTAAAAATGTATTATTAATATAAAATTCTGACTTCGCTAGTGAAAGCATATATTCACTACCAATTATCCAATCTCGAATGATTGAAATCATTAATTTAGTATGCCGCATATTTCCGCTTCTTATATTTTAAATTTTTATTTCATACTTACCGCTAAAAGGTTGTGTTCGCCCTCATCTGCATTGTCTAAACTGTACTTGTAAACCAAATCGTTAAAGAATTTGCAATATTTGAATAATTCACTATCACTTAAAATCACACCTTGAATAATTGATCAAAATAGTGTCCTGCATATAAAAGTTCTCAACTTCGAAATCTAGATCTACTGAGATTTATTATAATATATAAATATATATATATAATATAGAACCATTCCTCTACAATTCTTTTTTTAAATAGAAAAAAATAAAAAAGAAATTGCATATTATTGCAAGAGTGGCTAATTTTCTACACTTGGCTAGTTTTTCTTTTCAGACCAGATAGGGTGGCCTGAAAAAAAAATGGATCATTCTTTTTACTAAATGACCACAAAGTATAAATTATAAAAAAAATGTCGAATAAAATTTAAAGTTCAAAGTAATAAATTATGTATATTTTTTTCACACGAATCAGAAGGGACCGAGATAAAATTTTATTTTATATATTTTTTTATTTTATACATTATCTTATACTTATAAAATATAATAACTTATAAAGAAATCGACATAAAATTTCAATTTAAAGAAATCAAAATTTATCTCATATCATACTAAAGTAAATAAATTCAAATTAAATTTCATAATAAAATTTAAATTGAAGTATACTGGTCTGATTTTTCGGTAGTAAGGAATTTTTTTTAATTAATCCGTACTACATAATTAAAAAATTCTAGTCCAAAAATAAAAAAATTCAGACCAACATATTTGTGGGCATTTAAAAAAACATAATTTAGTACATTTCACTTTAAAATTTTATCCGACATTTATATAGAATTTATTGAATTTAGCACGATATGAGACAAACATTCAATTTAGGGGATGAAATTTTTATTTCTTTAAATCAAAAATTTTATCTTGATTTCTTTACATTTATCTTATTTTATAAGTATAAAATATAAAATCTAAAAAAATAAAAATTTATCTCCATTTCTTTACATTTTATCTTTTTAAAATTTTGTTTGATATTTTTTAGAATTTATATTTTTTGGGGCATTTAGTAAAAAAATGGTCTGAATTAAAAAATTTGACCTACAACTGGCAGTACAAAAAACTGACCTGATTTTTTTTCGGGACCACCCTATCTGGCCAAAAAAAAGAACTCGAGTCATTCTAGTGAATGTAGAAAAACAACCAACCATGCTAAAATATACGATTTTTTTATTTTTTTATTTTTTTTATTTCTCTACTGGGAAAGATAAACAAAGAAAAATAATCCACACAAACAGTTGTCTCCAATTTTGTGAAATTGAATGATGAAGGTTCATTTGTACTACCGACTTCATATCACATTGTGAAATTCTAACTGGTACCAACTACCTACTAATTTGTCTTAAATTACTAAAGCCTATAGAAAAATAATTTCGACCATCCGACAGGAAATAGAGTTAATATAAGATGTTTTAATATCACGTTATGGGTTTGAATTATTGAGAGCAATAATCAAAATGACCAATGATGATCATCAAAAGTGGATGGTTTGGAGTTGCTTTAAATGCTATAATGATGTGACAATGGATGAATCTTAAAAGAGAGAGAATCATAGAATTAGATTGTTCCTAATTAAACGAAACAAACTCACCTATGCTGCACAGACCAACAGCTAGTATTATGACTCTAAATTTTGATTTTGAAATTCAAACAAACGATCTAAGCATTCCAATTCGTTTTACCCGTTGATATCATAATAAATTATCAGAATTTATGTTATTTTTTCAGATTATTTTGCTATTTTTTTTAGCGAAAGAAAAACATTGACTTTAAAATTCTAGATTGCCCAACAAAAATATTTTGATTATTCAAAAAAATCTAAAAAAAAAAAACTAAAAGTATTTATAATATTGAATACAATTTAGGATTGAGCAGTTTAGATCAATTGTTTCTATCTTAAAAATATATTAAATTAGTTTTGCCAAACTCTCTAAATGTTTATTTGAAATATATATATATATATATATATATATATGATTTTTGCATCAAATCGAAAGCAATATAGTTAAGCTCAATCATTGGATACTAGCATCATATCGTGCATTGCAACATAATTGATTTTTAAAGAGAATGATAATATTGTTAATTTAGTTTGACAGAATGAATTATTTATGATAATGTTGCAGATTTAGTTTGATAGGGTTAATTATGATAATAATTAGTTAGATATGATATAATAATTAATTTGCGTCATCTTGACATATTATTTTCATTTATTTTTAGATGTCATAAGATCTTCGTATCATAAATAATAATCAATTATAATTATCAATGGCCGCACATTTAAAGTCAATAACCTAGTTAAAGAAAATTTTTCAAAATTGTAGCATGAACTTTTACGGTACTCTGTGTAATAATCGTGATTATGATGGAAAGAAAGAACTTTCCAACACATTTTTTTCACAGTTGTAATACTTGAATTAAAAAATACTTAATCAGATGATAGATATTGATTCCAAAAATATAAACATAAATTTGGACTGCTGCAGAATTAAAAACTTAGATTCTTAATAAGAAATAGAGATGAGATGTGACCAAAATTTTGAAGATTATCAATATCTCTGTTATTTTCTACATCGATAATTTTGATGCAAGACTCAAATTATACATCCGTGATCAAAGATCTTCGCAATCTTTTCACTGAAGATACCATATTAATGTGCCATCTATTATTATATTTTTAGTTTGAGGAAATCTTTCTATCCCTTCTTTTAGAGAAAATTTTTTCTCTCGTACCCTTCATCCTCCAAATAATTCTCATACTATTATCGCTCATCTCTTTTAATTAAGTACGTACTAATTGAGCCGATCTCTCATATATATAGTTTCTTTAATATTTTCCTCAATTAGATCTGACGTGTAGCGCATTCTTTTTAAATTCTCTTTTCCTTACAACTTATGATATTGAAATGTGTTTTATGTATTATAACTTTGATATTGAACATAAATTAGAATGTTGTGATATTGAATATATTATTAGGCTGATAAAATTGTATAAAGATATATTTAAAGTATATTTGTTGCTTTATGAGAAAATATTATTTTATGAGTTTATTTTTTTGTGTTATTCAGTAAATAATTGAAAGAAATTGTATAATCCAGATAATCACATATAAATGATATTTAAATATCCGAAACAAATATCTAAATAAGAAATCTAAATACCTATGTATTATACTTAAATATTCATAACACATATCTAAATTCCCAGAACAAATATCTAAATACTCATAACACATCTATAAATACCTAAATAAGAAATCTAAATACCTAGATATTATACTTAAATACCATAACAAATATCTAAATACCCAGAACATATCTATAAATACATAAATAAAAAATCTAAATACCTAAATACGTAAGAATAGATATCTAAATACCCAAGTAAGAAATCTAAATATCTAAATATTATATCTAAATACCCAAAACACATATAAATACATAAGTAAGAAATCTAAATACCTAGATAATATATGTAACTACCCATGACACATATCTAAATACATAAGGAAGAAATTTAAATTTCTAGAATATATATCTAAATACTCAGGATAAATATCTAAACACTCAGAACACATATCTAAATACGCAGAACACATATCTAAATATCTAAGTAAGAAATCTAAATATATAGATACTATATCTAATTACATATAATATATTATTATGCATGTATGACACATATCTTTAATATTGAACATAAATTAGAATGTTGTGATATTGAATATATTATTAGGTTGATAAAATTGTATAAAGATATATTTAAAGTATACTTATTGCTTTATGAGAAAATATTATTTTGTGAAGTAATTTTTCGTGTTATTCAGTAAATAATTATAAAAAAATCACGTGCGCGCTTAAAAGAAAAGTTCGTTAAGTATAGTTGAGCGAATATTTTTGAAAATAAAAAGTCATTTGCGGGAGATTTTTTTTTTAATTATCGCTAGTTATTGTTAGTTGGATCCTTTTTTTATCCCCAGTTTTCATCCCATCCACTTAACTCTCTTCTTTCTTATTAATTTAATCATGTGTTAATTAATCACGTGATTAATTCAAACCAAGCACTCTGCGCTCTGTCTTTCCGTCTGTCCTGTCTTCCCGTCTTCTTCCTCCTCTTCTTATCTCTCTTCATCTCCTCCCCTTCTCCCTACCGTCTGTCCATCTCCTCCCTCTCATTTCCCTCCATCCCCTCTCTTATCTCTTCGTCTCGTCCTCCTTTCTCACGTGATTCTGAAAATCAACGATTCCAAGTTAGATCAGCCGATTTGAACCGAAATCAGAAGGTGATGAAACTTCTCAAATTAACTTGCTTTTACTGTTTTAATCAGAAAATAGCATTTCCAGCAAAATTCACTCAAGTTTAATACGAGCAAGAATTTTAGAAGTAAAAACAAATAAAAGATCGAAACAAAATTGAATTCATACAATTTTTCATGGCTAATTTCATCGATTTGGCTTAAAAAAAAAATCAAAGTTTCATCGAACTGGAAAGAAAAGAATGAAGGCTATGTAAAGAAGAAAGATCATAATGTATATTTCTCAAGTAAATTTGATGCAGTGTTCTAAGAGCATTCACATTAGTGACGATTGTTAAAAGTAAAATTTTATATCATATTATAAAATGAACCATCTCTTTTAAAAATAATATCTTTGAATAGAATAAAATTATCAAAATAACACTGTCATAATTAATTTTCTACTTATTCGCTGACGTGGTTTGTCAAATGGACTATCAAATTTAGATAATTGTTTAATTTTATCTAGTTTTTGCATTCCTGAAATTTAAATGATAATTATCAAATGAGATTTGATAATCAATTTGATAATGAAATGTGAATGTTCTAAGATACATAAAAGAGAAGAACAAATGGTTAGAGCATCCGCATTAGTGTCGATTGTCAAAATTAAAATTTTATGTCACATCATCAAATTGACAAATTCATTTTAAAAGTGACATCTCTGAATAGAATGAAATTATCAAAATGATACTTTAATAATTAATTTTCTACTCCTCCGCTGACGTGACTTGACAAACGGACTGTCAAATTTAGATAATTATCTAATTTTGTTTAGTCTCTACATTTCTGAAATTAAAATAATAATTATTAAATAAAATTTGACAATCAATTTGACAATGGGATGTAAATATTATTAGTTAGCCGTGAGAAACAAAAGGTTCATTTGGTCCTTGTGAATTGAAATTCAAATGTATAGTAATTATGTCTTATCATTTGATATGAACACTAGTTTGTAGATGTGACAAAACAATACACAACAACAACAAAGTCTTTAATCCCAAATAAATTGGGATAGACTAGAAATAAAATCCAATCGGAAAGCATAAGATCAAAGATCTCAAATATCAGTGATAATAATGAACATGATGAAAGAAAATAAATAAATAAATAAAATAATAATAATATTAATAATAAATAAATAAAGATGATAATGATAATAATAATATGTTAATAGTAATAGCAATAATAATAATAATAATGAACATGACAAAACAATAACAACTGAAAATTAAATATTTACACCTCATTTTATATTAAATTAAAATTAAAAATCTAAACACCGTCTTGAGTGCACATCCATCGGAAGGTCCTCTGGACACTGTGCATAAGGCACGTTGAACATCCTTCTTAAGGTCTTTGGACAACCGGTAGAAAATATGAAAACTCTTTTGATGATGTTCTGAACACTTAGATGATACTCCCAACTTCTTGCAGTCAGTCACTCTTTTGAAAGTGCTATGAAGTATGAACAATATTTAATATTCTCTGAACACCTCACGAAAGGTTGTCTGAACACCCAGTAAATAGTGCTCTGAACATCTTTTTTATGCCTTTCTGAACACTCAGTTGACGATGCTCTGAAAGCACTCTAAATGTGATTAGTTTAGTATTCAAATTAATTTAGTGTGTAATTAATTAAGCACGTTGATTAATTTAGTATGTGGTTAATTAAAGAAGGGTGATTAATTAATTAGAATACAAAAAATATTTATACCACCTTCATAAGGTGTTCATATGTTTTGTACAGATGTTCACAAAATTAATAAGAATACAAAAATTTTCTGAGAAATTTTTATAGGAGTACAGTTAACACAGCTCTTTTAACTTCTTATCTTTACTTCCATTTTTGTTTGTATGGTTTGAAAAGGCGTTCGCAAATTTGCCAAGATAAACCATTATTAATGATTTCCCATCTTAAATACATTGCATATGAATAAATAATTCATGTGCTTAATATTTTTCAAGCTCCAAATACTTCAAAAGAAAATGTTACTGTTGCTCTATGCATATAGAGAAATATTATTTTTTATGTGCTATTTTATATTGAAATTTGGTTTTCATATATTTTGGCGCTTTCGGGTCGTATGAACCTAAATATCTAATTATCTATGATGAAAAAAAAGTATTTTGTAAACATTTGATTCCACCATAGTCAGATGGCACATCTAAATGATAAAAAATCAAAATCATACGATGTCCACAAATAAATGTTTGGCACAAACAAAAGGCACATGAGCGATTTATAGGTAAAAAGGTAATAATGCATAAAGATAGTAGCTAAAATTATTCCCATACTGACAAAAAGAAATCTGAAGATATATTTAAAAATAAAAAGAAATCTGAAGATATATTTAAAAAATTCCAAGTAAAAGAATTGCTATATTTCTCCCTAAAATGAGGACAAAAGGTGACTCCATGAATGGCGAAAATTAGATGTCAAAAAAAGAGAGTCGTTTTGCAATGGATTGAAGTTTTTAAAAAAAATTGCATTAAAGTAATTACAATCGTTGATTTTCATTATCATATATAAAATTCAGATCGATGGTGAAATTGATTCAAAAATATCACTCATACTTTAATGATTTCATCTATACTAAGACCTGGAATTTCAGAAACACCGCTACATCAGTAGTTCAGTACTGGTACAGCAGCGAGCCACGGTGCTTCAGACAGTGCAACATAAAAAGGGGGGAAGGCAGAGAGACATATATTAAACATCCCTCTTCCTATCTGGAAATTTTTCATCATTGAAAATGCCGGTGGTGGTGATCAGAGTGGCGGTGCCGGTGCTCATCAAGGCCGCAGCAGTGCAGAGCAGGATAACAAGCGACAAAGAGGCATCGACCGATACCTCGAATTGCATGTGAAATCATGAAGCAACAACATGTCAAAAAAGGATCCTCATGTGGCCTATCAGCATCCCCTTTTCGCTGTTGCGGCCGCCTTTTGGGATGCGCCATTTTTGTTCTAGGCCTGTTTGAATGTTAGTACCAAAACCAGTATTTAATTAGTGATGATTGCCTAATAAAGCAAAAGGTATATATGTTTGTCTTTAGATAAGAAATGAAATTTAAACATTATAAATTCAAGTAAAGAACTAATAAAACTCTGAAATTATGAATATATATAATTTGAACACCCTCATCCTTATTATTTGTTTGAAAAGAAAATACAAAACACCGGTCCCGGGAACTCCAACAACCAAAAAAAAAAAAAAAAGAAAGAAAGAAAGAAAGAAAGAAAAGAACAGGAAAGAAAGAAAGAAAAGAACAGGAAAGAAAAGAAAACAGAACAAACAAGAGAAGGAAATTTCTGAAAGTTGAAAAGAGTTAAAATTGTAGAAGGAACTTTACAATTAGCAATAGCATACCTTTTGCATAAAGATTCTACCGATGGATTGTGAAATAGAGACCGTGAAATTCAACGAGAACTGCAATCCAAAGAACGAGCAAGATTGTATCAGAGACAAAAACTCTATTTTAGCAGTTAGAAAGAGAGAGAGAACCACGAAAAAAGCGAAAGGCCACTTTTGTGTCAGGCACATTTCCATGGAGAATGCTTTTAAAGATACTCCTAACTGGCTTTCTCGTATTTCTTTTTATTTTCAGGGGTATTAATTGAGAAAAGAACAAGCACTTCTCGATAGTTAATTTGGGTTGAATTTTATACGAAGAGTTATGTGGGTGCGTTGGTATCTATTATCTAACAAATGATGTGTGTTGCCTTTGCACGCTATTATCCTCTCTCTTGGTCTCCTGAGGCCAATAATTATATAGCTGTGGTGACTTAAGTGTCCAGTGATGTAGTTACTAGCTAAAAATAATGTTTCTGAAATGTAAAATTATAATGATATTGTTAGGACAAAAAATAAATTGTATGAAACTCAATAATATTATAATATATTATTTTTTCTTAAAATTTATATTGTATAAAGGAAACTAAATTTATCATTTCTTTGAAACTTCTCATATCATATTAATGCACATCACAAAACAGAAGTTTTTGACATTTTTTATAGAAAATTACACTTGAAATATTGTCTTAAATAATAAATAAGAATAATATAATATAGATTTACCAAGCTAAAAACAGACATATTACAACATTAAGTACATTTGAGAAAAAAGAGTTCTGGAATCTCCACCTCTCCCATCCCAACAGGAGGGAGATTTTTGTGTGCAGAGAATTCCACAAGTTAATATGAACGGTACGATTTATTCTGAATGGTTACGGAGAAACGTAAACATAATTTTTTTAATTCATGAAAAATTATTATTATTAAATCAAAAATGTTGATCACAGATCGAATGATTCAAAAGAAAAGAACCACCCTCAAATTATGTCAGTTCCAGTGCCAACTCCCAACTGAGACTTGCTACACAACCGACTACTTATACCAGCCACAGAGATCATCGTCCCTTGTAATCGTGTTGGAGATGGAGTCACCTGTGCAGCAAAGAACACGTGGCAAACAACATCCCTACTAATTACCAAATACCAACCTCGCTGGCTTCATCCAACCAACTAATAAATCCCACAGTGAAATTTCGGTGTTCGTTTTTGTGCTCTTCGTACCTTCCAACCCTTCGATTACAACAATTTTTGGTGCCGTTTTAACAGTTGCGATAATTCGATCGTTTCACCTTCACACGTGCCCAGAAGAAGTGAAGAACGAAGAAAGATCTCGCTGTCAGCATTTGTGTGAAGGGAAAATGAAATTTCGACATTTCGTAAAGTGATATAATATTAATATCGAATATTTGAGTCCACTAATTTTGCACAGCAGAGTGAATCTTTAGTATTTAATGTAAGATGGCATTCATGAACTGTACTGTTATTTCATTTTCTTTGTTTTTCTTCTTTCCTTATCTGGTGCTCATTAGGACCTAACGGCACTTCCTTCTAACATAGATATCATAACATCATCATATGTTCAGTAACCAACTGCGATTAGAATGTAAGCCAAGTTTTTTCCTATTATCTTAAAATTCTTTGACCAGTTCACTAATCAACAAATTATACTTCAAAGACATTTGTATTATCTTCCATCTTATGTTTCTCCAAGCTTCTCAAGTAATCTCGGTGGAGACATCATACCAACCACAGTAGTTTAATTATAGAGAGGTGGAAATGTATATAATGCGATATTTGTTTTTATGACAGCCGTTGTCATATTTTCTTTTCTTTTTTTTGTCTATGATTGTGGGGCCCACTTAATAATAATGGTCTCTACATTTAAACACGATCATTTAAATAAATCCGAACAAATCTGCTAATGAGGGTTACAGATTCAGTCATGGGCGGATGCAGGATTTTAGTCGGGGGGGCAAATATCGGATTGTAATAGGTTATCGGGTTTAAATTCATTAACTAATCGGGTACTAAATAAAAAAATAATAATTTAATATATATTCTTACCTAATAAAAAATTTCTTAGAATAATAACATTTTATATATTAAAAATAACAATAAAATAAAGCTCAAAGTAATAGATAATCAAATTGATGAAGAAAATTTTCATCTATAAAACTTTATATTTTGATATCTTTGCATAATTATTTCATTATACATGATATTAAATATTTTTTTCTCAATAAAATTAATCAGACAATCCAGGAGGGGGCAAAAAAAATTTCCGGGGGGGACAAACTACCGAAAGTATTACCGAAAAACATTGTTTTTCAAAATCCAGGGGCCCCCCTGGGCTAGTGTGCATCCGCCCCTGGATTCAGCTAAGAGAAAGAAACTTATAATATCGTAGATACTCATGGTTATTTTAGCCAGTTAATCTTTCAATATGCTATTTTCGTTCTTTACACTTTTTTTTTTGGCTGCTTGGCCTATGGTAGGTATGTAGTTCATTGCTTAATTTGGGTATTAATACTATGAACTTCAATCTTTTTTTGACAAAAATGAAGTAACTCCACCGGTTTACTTGAAACCATGAAATAAGTTTTACATCCTAAAATCTATTATAATTTCAAACAACTCGTACTATGCGAGGCAAAGTATTTTAACATAAACTAATACAAAATGGAAAGTTAATCCCTACACCTAGAGCAAAAACCTAAATTGCAAACATAGAAGAACATAGTCTTGACAACATGACAACAAATCACAAGTCTAACAACATTACAAATCAACTGACATATACCTACTGTAATGAACCAACAACAAAAAATAGTTTTCCAAATCAAAGTAAATTAGGGTCTGCACCACACATGGGATCAGAAATTGATACCAAAGCAGAAGGTCTGATGGTACCTCTCCCTCTTCCCTTTCCATAGGATGTTCCATAGCTAGAGAAGATGTTCCCTCCTTTGAAACCTGTAATATCAAGTCATCTGTAGTTTGTGATAAGACAAGAGAAAGCTTAAAAATATTGTCATTACCAGAATGGGAGCATCAAAATGAAGCTAGACTTATAACGTGAGCTCCAATAGCCTTAATAGACTTACATCTAACATCAATAAAACACAATCTATTATGTTCTAACTAAATTACCCAAAGTACAGCACCTCTAACAGTTTCAACAATTGATATATCTTTCAAAGGTATATAATAGTCTAATACCATAAATCTTGTAAAGTAGTCCCTATAAAAAAATTGTTATATCTCTAGCAATTCATTGTCAAATAAAACAAATAAATGGACATATAACAAAGAGATGATAAGAAGATTCAAAGCCAAAACAGAACATACAATGTGTTGATCCTTGTCACCCTCTCTTAATTAGGTTGGATTTAGTTAATACTTAATACTCTTTCTCTTTTGAGTAACCAAAGAAAAATCTTAATTTTCAAAGGAATTTTAGTGTTCCAATTAGAAGCATATTCTAAATTAAAAAATTTCTCATATTCGAGCCACTCATAAAGAGAGTGAATAGAAAAAATCCCTGAGGGAGACCATCTCCACACTATTGTATCTGATAACATAGAATTCAAGGAGAAGAACTGAAGTTCATTTTGCAAATTTTGCCATTCTATTAGATATTGTTGCTCTAATTTCTGAGTAAAATACAAAAGTAAATAACATTGTTCAAAAGCTGAAAAAACAGTAGCATGAGGAGATTGCACGATGGAATACAAAAGAGGATATGCATCGGCTAAAGCATTAGAATTAAACCATCTATTCATGATTTCATTGCCTACTTGTTTATCTATACTAACTTGTACTGTTTGCTGAGTAGATAACACACCTTTCCAAAAAAGGGGATAGAGCATTCATAGGACTGGTATGAAACACTATTTTTCATAATAGAAGGGGTCAGTTGACAATGGGTTATTTCAACAACCTTGACGATGGATCTTTACAAAAATACAAAAAAAATCTTAAAAATAGAAAAAAATTTATAGATGTGTTCTTCTACTTTTATATTGATGATCATTCAAATTTCATGCAATTTCATTATCGTTTGTTAGTCTATCAAAGACCATCAAATTTTCATATAATTTACAACGGGTCCAATTTAATGATCTTTGATGGACTATCAAACGATAATGAAATTGCATGAAATTTGAATAACCATCAATCTAAAAGTAGAAAAACACATCTGTAATTTTTTTTCTATTTTTAAGATTTTTTTTTTATATTTTTTTAGAGATCAATTGTCAAAATTGTCAAAATAACCCATTGTCAACTGATCCCTTCTCTTTTCATAATCCATCAAACTTAGGATCTAGATATCTCACTAGCTATTTAGCCAAAAGGCTTTGATTCATAAGTTCTAAGTCTAAAATATTTAAACCTCCTTGTGATTTTAATTTACAAACAGTGGGCCAGACCATTAAAGCATTTTTTTTCTTCACTGATTTTCACCATATCAAAAGAATGTTTTCCTAAATTTATCAATTTGCAATCTAACCTTTTGAGGAATGTGAAAGAATGAGATTCAATACAAAGGGATGGATGATAAAACAGAATTTAAAAGAGTTATTCTGCCTCCATATGACAATAATTTATTTTTCCAACCTTAGAGCTTGTTTTTCAAAAAATTTCACAAGAAAATTTCAATCTTGGCAGGTCAATTTTTTATTATGTAATGGAAAGACAAGATAAGTAATAGAAAGAGACTCTAATTTACGGTCAAATTGGGCTACCAATTGAACACCTATTATGAACTTCAACCTTAATGGTTTTAATTTTAACCACCCAAAATTACAATCACTTTATTTCAATCTTTCCATACATAATAGAAGAATGGAAAAGATTCTTCAAGAGTTTCAGGTTCAAGCTGGCCGAAATCCACTGTCATAGTTATTTTGGCAAC